>CM053770.1:407417943-407501784 GCA_028658325.1 Potorous gilbertii
CTTACAATACAGGAAAATGGGGGAGAAGAAGATAAGCAGAGTTGGGGGGGATGATGGAAGGGAGCGCAATGGGAGGAGGGAGCAATTTGAAGTCAACACTCTTGGGGAGGGACAGGATCAAAAGAGAGAATAGCAACAATGGGGGGCAGGATAGGATGGAGGGAAATATAGTTAGTCTTAAACAACACGACTATTATGGAAGTCATTTGCAAAACTACACAGATATGGCCTATATTGAATTGCCTGCCTTCCCAAAGGGAATGGGTGGGGAGGGAGGGATGGGGAGAAGTTGGAACTCAAAGTTTTAGGAATAACTGTCGAGTATTGTTCTTGCTACTAGGAAATAAGAAATACAGGTAATGGGGAATAGATAATTATCTGGCCCTACAGGACAAAACAGAAGATGGGGACAAGAGAAGGGAGGGATGATGGAAGAGAGGGAAGATTGGTGATAGGGGAAATTAGAATGCTCAGTGTACTGGGGTGGGTGGAGGGGACAAATGGGGAGAAAATTTGGAACCCAAAATTTTGTGAAAATGAATGTAAAAAGTTAAATAAATTTATTTAAAAACATAAATAAAATATATTTTAATTAAAAAAAAAGAAAGAAAAAGAAGGAAATCCAAATGCCCACAAATTATTGGGTCACTGATAATTTTTTCTCTCAGAAGTATTCTGATCTATAAGAAAGCCCCAATATATGGAATTGGTAAGACAATATTACAGTTTCACTGTATCAACTTTTTCTCATATGCGGGTGATATTTCAGCCTTCCTCAAAGTTTGACACTGATGAAAAAAAATCTACATTTTACATAATTAAATTAAATTTATATATATATCATCCTACTCTTATTGCTCTATGGGGCATGGAAGTTCCTGTGGGTGCTTCAAGGTTATTATGACAAAGAATAAGTCCTGGCAGGTTAGAAAAGCTTCACTGAGCCCCAAATTGGCATCTTCAACTGCCCATTTAACCCTTCCACATGGACATCACACTTTCATATTTTAACAATTTTAACCTATAGTTATTGAGACATCTAATGGCTTTTAAAAAGGTTGAGCTATACCTAGAGCAAGAAAAGAAAAATAATCAACAAAGATGACAGTAAACACATCAAAGAAAAACACTATTCTTTTCAAAGAATAAGGGAAATAAATCTTTGGCATTTTAAACTGTTCAATAGGCTAGCTTAAAAATGAGATATTACGTAAAAATTGAATTCACAGGAAATGGATCTGTTTTAGGCTAAAACATATAACAGATGGTGTCACTAAATGAAAAACAGAACGTCACGTTTACTTGGAGTGACCTGAAGGATTAGTTCTTTAATTGCAACTAGAGTCATTATTGTGTACTATGAGATTATTCATTTCACTTGCTGCCAGTCAAGCTCTTTATTCCCAATATCTACATTATTTTGTAAGCTGATTTCTAATCCTAATAATAGTTAATGGAAAGCATGGAATTTTAGAAATAATAAGAGTTTTACTATTTAATGAAAGGATCCTCAGGATTCCTCTATCATTGAAGTCATCTGATTCATGTTGAACATGTTAAACAATTCATTTCTTTCTATTGCTTTCTCATGGCAGAGGTGGAAAGAAATAACATTTAATCGTAAAGTCATATGAATTCTTAATGTATATTTCTTGAGAAGCTTCTTGGATTAAAAGCTGGATAGCAGCACTATGACATATAGAGTAGTAGATTCATTCACAAGAACAGCCTTTATAGGCTTAAGAAGAGGTGTTCTGTTTTTTATACTTTTAAAATTTACAAGTTCTGAGTGTTTTTGAGTTTACTTTTGTCTTTCTGTTGGCTAGTGTCCATTTTCTAAATGAAAGTGGAACTTATTTCCTTAAATTGCAAACTTTGAAAATGTCATCCAGGCAAATAGAGTTTCTAGTTGATTCTGCATCCCTTTTCAGCTTGGCAGAGAATATGGATGCATGGCACCTACAGAATGTCTGACAGTTCATGCCTGATTTTTTAAAAGAAATGTCTGTGAAATACAAATACAAAGGAACAAATCCTAGGCAAGATTTTTAAAATGTGTTTTTGATGCTGAATATGAAAGCCTTCTCTCTTCTTTTCACTACCCCACTCAAAGAATTCTCACTCATTTTCATATATGTGCAAATTAGCTTTTTTTCCACAGTAGCAGAGCTTACAAAACATCACTAAATGTCATTTTTTTACATTAGTAGAAATATTATTCTACGGTAAAATTCCCAGGGGAAAATAGTTTGAAAGGTTGTGCTGATTTTTCTTCTACATGAGCTGTTGCCCCAAAACAGTGCTGGTTCCTAAATATCTTGATCAAACTGTACTTAATTATATAATTTCAAGGGAATACAAGATGTATATTACTTTAATGGGCTATTTTAATGGTTTTTTGGTATATATGCAAGTTAGCTAAATACAAAACTACCTGAGTACACTCCCAAGAGATAGTTTACTATGAAGTCTATAAAACTGGGCTTGAATTTAAGAAATTAGGTCATTTTGAGAATGTTCCAAACTTGTACAAAAATTCTGATGCTTAACTTATTAATATGCTTGCTTTGGATCCACATAATAAAATATCCTGGCATATAATATACCTTAGAAATGATTACATAAGCTAAAAAAAAACCCCAACAAGCTGTGACTATTAAAACATAAAAATTCATATTGACTAAAAATATACAAAATTAATTGCTAAAACTTTAACAATTCACCTTCTTTTGAAATAAGATTTTCTAATTTAAAGTCATTGCAAGTCTAAAGAATGTTAATAAAATGCAGCTCCCTAAAATATTATTGAGTATTGACTATATTTTTTTCCTATCTTCACAAAAAGTCTAGAGGTTATAAAATAGAAATGAATGGTTTTTTTAAACAAGGTAAATAACCTCTCCTCTAACATAAACAATATTATAGTGCCCCAAAAAAATTAATGTTCAAGATAGCTCAAACACTCGCCTTTAAGTGACATTTTTAGATATTTGTATTGAAATAATTTTAAAATGAAATATAATCTTTCGCTTTTCTTAAGTACTGTGAATAGTAACCACTTGATCATTCAGGTAATCAATTGACTCAACAACTATCAATTAATATGTTACTGATGTATGTAAATATGTTCACCTATGCACTAAACATTCTTATAGGGCATTTAAAATATTTTTAAAAGTTTTTTTCTATTTTCTTGCTCCAATCAGTTTGCAAGTTATCAATATTTAGAAATATCTACTCTGTTTATTATCTCCCCTCCTAACTTGCAATGAATTAAAAATAAGTAAGATGTGTGTGAAGTAGGTTTGTAATACAGGTAAATGGATTCTGCCCGTGAATATACCAAATTTTCCTATGGATATAATGCATGAACTGAGTGATATCTACATTCACTAATCAAAAGTTTTTTCCTCCAGGTTTGTTCCTGAATGAGTAAGAACTTTGAAAAACAAAACACATCACTCCATTTTTCATATTTTAGTACTGAATGAAGGTGCGTACGCAAAAGTTAAATTAAACCAACAAATCTCTTGTAGCAAACTAGTATGTGGAAATACATATTTGTATTACTGATTTTTACAACAAAAAGTACCAACACATATCTCATTCAGAATTGACAGATGCTTCCTATTTTCATTAACTTTAGAGATTTATGTAATTGCTTAAAATGATAACTGCAGCATAAATAAAATTATTTTAAAAATTAAGGTGGAGAAAAAACCTTTAAGGGAGGAGAGGAAATCAACTTTTTCATTAATTGTTGCCATAATTTGACATTCTTGAGGAATCCATTAAGTTACTGCCTAGCAAATAAAAGCAGAGAGAGAGAGAGAGAGAGAGAGAGAGAGAGCGTGAGCGTGAGCGCATAAGTCCTAGTAATGCAAAGTAAGTTTCTTTGCTTGCCAGTAAGAACCTTGAAAAAAAAATACAAAATATACAAAGAGTAACATTTTTTTAGTTTTATGGGCCATTGTCTACCATAAGATGTCTTTTAGCTATTTTAAGGGTGTAAATTTTCTCTTAAAAGGATAAAACAACAAATATTTTCTCCAATTAATTTCAAAACCACTTGTCTATAAGTTAATGTTTAGCTTATAAAAACAATCAAAATAGTTTTCATTTATAAGGGGTTTTAAAATTCTGAAAGGCCTGTGATATTCTGCTGTGTTCTAATAAAACTTTTCATATACACAAATATATTTATACACTTAACGTTTGTTTCACTACAACTGGACTGCAAAACTCCTTGAAGGTGTATTATACTTTGTATCCCCCGGAACAGTCAGCACAGTGCTCATAGTGCTCATAGTACATGCTCACTCATCTGCCAAACCTTGAATAATGGAATTACTGACTGAATGAAGGGATGGAAATCAACCACTTCCCATTGCTTGGCAACACCTTTGGGGCCCTAATACAGTGCAAACAGAATAACTATGCTTTTTTTAGACAATACCTGAGATGCACGCAGTACCAAATAAATACAATGGAAAGGAGAAAATGGTTTATCCATATTCTTCCAAAAGACTAGGTAAATGCCAAACATGAGAAATTTTAGTAAAAAATGACATTGTTCCTTATAAAGAAGAAACATAAACAAAAGAGGAAAGTTTTCTTTACTAACACATAATCTAACATGGGTACACATTTCCTTTGGTTGTCGTTATAAAACTTTCTGTTTAATTATAAAATTTTGACAATTTAGAAAATTACACAGTTGTAAAGCTTTCCAAATGAGAAAGATGATTTCTTCATTGTTGATGTTTCACTGAGTAAGCCCTCCTGTAGAGAAGTATAATTGAGATGGCATTTCTTGCTGTGTAAGACACCAGTCCTATTCATTGACATACCATCATAACAAAATTTCTGCAGTAATTTGATATTTTTCTTTAAGAAAAACACCATTTCTTTTCTACATTCAGTCATTAGAATCATCTTTAAAATACTGTATGAGTTTAAGAGTATTTTTTACAGTATTGAGTTTTGTCATCAATCCACACACAACATGAGTATTTAAACATCCAATGGCAGGCATTTTACTCAATCTGAGATTAGTTATTCCCTAAGTTAAGTCTTAATTTGATCAGATACTCATGATGATTTATTATCCTACTCAATCTGTGAGTTTCAATTTTGTAAGGGAAAAGTAACTGTATTACTCAATTTTCAACATGTTTAATTAATTCAATATGTTTAGTGATTACAATGTGCAAGGTATATGAAGTCAAACAAATAACTAATAAACAAAACCTGCTTGTCCTCAAAGAGCTGAGGTTTTTTTTTTTCAAGAGAGAACTTGTGAACAGGTGGCTAAATATATGATGATTTAAGGAGAGAAACAACATTAATAACTAGGGGAATCAGAAAAGGTTTCCTGCAGAAGGTGCAAGTTGTACCAATTCTTGAAAGAAATTAAGAATTCTCAGAGATGGAGCAAAGGGGAGCATATACAAGTCATGGAAAGCAGGAAGGTGAGTGGATGGGAGAAAGAAACAGTCTATGCATAGACCAAGAGGTGGAAGAAGGAATGTCCAGCTCTAAAAACAGCAAGGTGGCCAATTTGGCCACAATAAACAGTAGAATGCACAGGAGGGAATAATGTGAAATAATCTGGAAATACAGAAGAGATCTGATTTTGTTAGCGGGTGACTGCAAGTGCTAAGTTGAATCTAAATTTATGTTCATTCTAAAGTACTGTTAAAGTTCAAAGTAGTTATGTCTTCAATTCAAATGGGTCAATGATTTGGTATCTTTAAAATAAGTAGAAATATGATGGTTATATGTTAAGAACAATTAGGAGAATTGGGTTGTACTCAATTCAATCTACTTCCTAAGCTGTTACTTGGCAAAATAATGCCAAATGGGACTTATGCTACCCAGAGTAACTACTGGGTAACTAGTGAGTATGAGATAACAGGGCTTTAAGAAGTAGAATGGAGGTAAACGTTATTTGGACATTTTTATTGTTAGTAGTAGTTTGTTAAGGATGATAAGCTCTCTGCTCAGAACTATTAAATTCAATAAATTTAAGATAGGGAACAAAACAACTTACTTGTGAAACCACTGAGAGTTCGTGTTGTTTTCTTATTCGATCCTATAAATAGGATATGATCTGGACAGTTGGCTATTTCACATATGTCTATCTATTTTTACTCCACCATACTCTTTTTACTTACAACCTTTACATTTTTTTAAATTTTCAGTTCCTCAGTCATTGCTGTTACCTCTTACTAGTTCAAGGTGATACTTAAGAGTGATGTGATATTTTCATTTCTTCTTCTACAATTGACTCTGGGAAAATGAATTATATAATCTAACAAGTCTTCTCTATCTTTAATATCTGTAAATTAAGTGTGACTGTGTTGAAGCTAACTGGCTGACAGATAAAAAAAAATTCAAATTCAGCCTCTGCCAAACACTCCCCCAGTCAAAACAAAGTTGAAAGTCTTTAAAGATTTCTGTTGCTCTAGCTACTTTCTTCTTCTAAATGATCAAACAGGAAATTACTATGCATATGTACATATATACATACATACATGTGTGTATACACACACATATGTATAATATATGATAGTGTGTCTGTTTATATAAATATCTGAACTGTGATCCTTATAAAACAACAGTAACAAAACCAAAATCTAATTTACCTGTGAAGAGAAAACACTTCAGGCACATATTAAGAAAGTGATGAAATGCGTACTGGAAAAGAAGTCAGATTCCTCATTCACAAGCACCACCAAAGGCAAGTGATGGGCAACTCACTCTACAGAGGAGCAACATGAGGAACTGAAAAGGGAATACTTTAATTATCCTTTCCAGTACTCCAAACGAAATTAAATAAGCTGTACTGGTATCCTATACCTTTCATCTACATTAAAAAAGTACCTGCAATTGTAACCAGAAGAGGACCACCGGTGCATATATTCAATTGAAACTGAGATTGAGGAAAGTCTGTTATTACACAGATTGAGTGAAGATTGTTTCCAGCAAGGTCATAAGAAAGTGTTTAGATCAATCCATCAGTTATATTTTTTTGATGCCTTCAGGAGTCTCTTTCTATGTAATAAAGTTTTCCAAAACTAACAATCAATCTTAGGTTGAGGCTTGTAGAATTCTCATAACTAAGTTAGCTGGTCAAATTATGATTAGGCCAACAGCAATTCAAAGAGGCAGTTAGAAGGTAGACCAAACTCTGCAAGCAGGGGCTATGGCAGCAGGTAGTATGTGAAGAATCTATGCTTTAGGTAGCAATTTCTCACCTTCCAACCAAATTCTAGGCAAATAACCAAGATCAATGACATCAGCAGGAACGAAGGTAGGCTTAGCCCTTCAGATTGGCCCCACATTTCTAAATTGTCTCAAGCAAGTGTGCAAATAATTGAATATGAGTCTGCTCCTGAAGCTCCAAGCAGCAAATTCAGGCCATAAAAGAAATATGCTGGCTGGGAGAGCCAAGTATCAGAAATACTTTTGATGCCATTCTGAGGAACTTTTGCTTTCCAACCTTAGTTCAGAATCTCAGAGGAACAGATGGGCATCTATGAGTGGTGGAGAATTCTGCTCCTAAATCCTCTCAAAAGTGGATCTATCTGAAACACAGAGGCCACTGTGGGGCGAATAAAATAGTCACAAAAAAACAAGCTAAGAAACAGGAGTGCTCTACATCTGAGGCAGAGATAAAATCTGGCATTTTCCTAGATATTTACAGGTTCCATTAACAAGGGTAAACAAGGCAAATCAAACACAATCATTAACCACTTTGCTGTATGTGATGAGAGAGGACTTTTTAGATTAAGAAAATCTATTTGCATTTCTTTCTTTCAAAATTCTACTTAGGTTTTTACTAAACTAAACAATACGGTGAGCCCAGCAAAACTTCTCCAACTCACTATTCACCTCACCTTCTAAATCATTAATGAACTGAATACTACCAGTACCAGGGTTGATCTCTGGGGTACCTCCCAATTAACTTCTTTACACTTGAGGAATCAGTCTTTTACTTCTAATTCTTGCTTTCTATCTCAACAGTTTTTAAATGGTGATGGAAATTTTCCTTTTAAAGTCACTGTCATCAAGTTTCCTTAATAGCTTCTCTTAAGGGATTTTATCAAAAGTTAGAGGTTGCCACAAGCATTCCTTTAAAAGTGTAAAATTCGTCAGTTTCTTCCACACTTTAGGGAAGTTCCTACTCAACAAAGAAGTTAGATCTCGCGTTTAAAAAACATTGGTGGAATAACTTAACTTTTTTCCAATCAGGGTGAGCAAATTAAATTAAATGAGTAAATTTAAACCATACTTATTCACCAGACTAACGTAGTAATTAGTTCACTAAATAAGACCTAATACAGTTCTGCTAAATATATTTACATGAGCCATAGAAGCACTGCTATGCCACAAATAAGATCATTTTAGACTGGCTTATTCAAGCAAAATAAATAGGAAGGAAAATTGCAGATGCTTTTATTTCTTCCTGCTTCTCCTATTCAGACTTACCCTATTTGGATATTGATTATTTATAGTCAATTTTCTAAGATCAAGGAAGACATACCTTTGATGCACATTCTATTTCAGAAGGGCTATTTTGGGGGGGTTCGTATTTATTTTACCAAAGAGATGCTTAACATGTAGAAGATGTTCAGCTTTTAACTAATAATGTATTTACTATAGTAAATAGAGCACTACACTTCAGGAAGATCTGGTTTCAAATGTCAATTCAGACTCTCACCACGTGTGTGACCATAGATAAGTAACTTCAACTCTTTTGGCCTCAGTTTCCCCAACTGTAAAAATGAGAAAGCTGGACTGGATGATGTCTGAAGTCCCTTCCAGCTCTAAATCTATGACTCTAAGACATTCAAGGTTTATGATGTCAACCATCAACTTTCCCCAAATCAAGATAAATAAAATAACAAATTAAAAGAAATCTATATTGTTACTGAATCTATAATACTGAATTTAAAAGCTACTTTTTTTTTTTAAAGCAGGATGAAGCTATATATGGAGAAAGGAAAAGGAAGGCAGAAAAGGACCTTCAATTTGGGAATGAATATTGACCATCCCAAATGAAAATGAAGTCCCAGTTTATATCCTTCAGCATTTGATATACTTCACAAACATGTTTATATGTGCTTTCATACCATGTATGTAGGTTGATCAATATCCAAAGTACATTTAAAAATGGTTTAAAAACTGTTCTTTATATAAGAATAGCAATGAATTTTTTTTCAAATATATCTAATCTAAAAGTATATATTTCAGTGAAAAACAGGTTTCCTGATTTCACCTTGGGGATGGGTGTGAGTACAATTTTGGAAAATAGTGTTGTCATTGAAGTAGTTTGAACATCTGCATGATCTTTGAACTTGTAGTCTAGATACATCAAGAAGTAAACAAAAACAAATTAAACAATGCAATTCTATATTCTACCCATATTCACTGGTAGATTTCACTCAGTTTAACTCTTGCTTATTAAAAAAAAAACCTGAATGATACTATATAGTTCAATAGTAATGCAATAGGAAGGTGGGTGGGCTGTCAAAAACAAAGAACTCATCAGCAAAAATACTGCCAACTTATTATTATGGAATAGATTGTGACTATATAATTCATATATGTTACAACACAAATGTATCCTAATGATCATGTTAAAAGTATAGCATGCCTATGAAGAAACAAATTTTTACCTTTGTTTTGACTCCTTTTCAAAGGTATGGCAGAAGAGTTTAGATGAGGTATGTCAGTACACAGTTATTTGTATGTTGTCTCCCTCATTAGACTGCGTGCTACTTTAGAGAAAATATCATGTTTTGCTATTTACATATCCCCAGCCTTTATCATAGTGCTTGGCAATAAGGTAGGTACTTTAAAAAAAGGCTTCTTTGCTTTTTTTGAATTGACCCTTTACAGTCTGTATAAGATCTCATTTAAAGCTTTTCAAAGCCTCATCCTACTTCAGTCACATTGGCCTTCCTGCATTTTCCCACACAAACTCCCAGGACTTTGCAGTGGTTGTTCCTCATAATTGGAATACTCTTTCTCCTTATAGTCATCTTAGCTTCTTTTGAGACTAATTTTATGTACCATCTATTACAGGCAGCCTTTCTCCATCCCCAGTTACTAACGACTTCTCCTCTTACTCTGTATCTTTTTTATATCAATTTTACCAGCATATCTCCATGCTGTCTTTCATTTTAGGATGTTAAGTTGCTTGATGGTAAAAGTGTTTTTGTTTTTGTATTTTCTTTGTATGTTTAATAATGGGATATCCCAGGGAATGTTCAATAAAGGCATATTGGTGGATTAACATAATCTAGCAAATAGTCATACTTCATATTCCAGGTATTTCTTGCATGAATAATTAGGCCAAGCATTTTTGAATGTTAGAGATCCCTTTAGATGGTTCTATACTGATATTGATTTTTATGAAATCAGCAATGTCTTCAAATACAGCAATTTCCTCCACTGTTTGTGACAATGTTACACATTCTCCAGGCCAGTGGCAAACATCTGTCTCCCTGACTTGTGCCTCACTTCATATTATATTTTATATTTCTAGCTTAACAGCATTGAACAATGTTGACTCATTTTATGCCTTTTAAAAGTAAACTTGTATGATTTTGACAAAAGCAAAAATTCTGAAAGTATTTAAGGTTCTATGAAATCACATGAATTTTTAGAATAAAAAAAATCTGCACATTAGGATTCTGTATTTTCTACACTTTTCAGTCACCTGCTTGAATGAGAAGCAACAAAAACTTTCCTATTCCTTTTATCTCACATTCTTCAATAAGACCTTTGATTTGTGGGCAGAGTATCCTCATAAAGGTTTTATACAGACATAGCATTAGATATAGGAGCTGATATTTATCATACTTTTTGACTATCTTTTTTGGGGGTAAGAAACTCTGCAACAACCCCACCCGCAGAGTGTTTGGTATAATCCTGTTGTCTGTTTTGCTAGATGTGAGACATTGGTAAAATCATGTAACCTCTCTTCACCTCTGTATTCTCACTTTTAAAATTAGGACAACAACAGCATTTACAACAAGGTTGCTGTGAAGATCAAATGAAGTAATCCTTGAAAAGCAATTGGTACAGTACTTGGCATATGTAGGTGCTATATAAATGCTATTCCTTACTATTAGAATTAACTTTTATTTTGTTACTTGTTCACTAACCAAGGCTTTAGTAATGCATGGAACTGAAGTCATGTTCACTGGTTTGTAGTTTGTAGACTCTATTCTGTGCATTTTCCCCCTTTTACTGGAGGAAAACCAGGACATTGATCCTTCTATAAGCCTTCCATATCATTCATTCATCACAAGCTTTTTATATTCCCTGACATTGACTTGGTTATCCCAAATGGCAGTTCTTTCAGTACTGGATGGCATAGTTCATTTAAGGAAAGGTGACTTGGATCCATGAGTACTTGCTGATTATCTCTTTATCTATCAGGAGTAGAGATTCCCTAATATGTCCTATGTTCTTTTCTTTTTTATTCTTTTCAACTAGAGAACAGAAAAACAAAATACGATTTGAACTTCCACTATTGAAGTAATTTAAAAAACAGACCAAAAAATACTTTGCATCTTTATTTTCTTTAGGGACATTTATACTTCCTCATGTTGAATACTGGAGATTGAGCATTAGACAACAAATCTGGTAGTCTAGCTGTCCTTTTGGACAAAAGAGTCATACGTGGCAGGTGATGTTATTAGTCATTCATTCAGTAAGGATTTATGAAACAACAACCATGTGCCAGGCACTGTGCTAAGCACTGGGAATACAAAAAGAGGCAAAAGATAACCCCCGTCTTAAATTGCTCACAATAAAATGTTGGGTAGGGGTGGGAGGGTGGTGGAGGACAACAAGCAACAAATGCATACAAATCATACAAACAGGAAGTGATCATCAGAAAGAAGGCATTGGAATTTGGAAGCGGTAGGAACAGGCTTCCTGTAGAAGACAGGATTTTAGTGGGGGTTTGAAGGAAGTAAGGAGAAAGTGATGAAGAGAGAAAGTATCTCAGGTGTGAGAGACATCCAGAGAAATTGTCTGGAACTAAGAGGTGAAATGTCTTGTCCGTGGGACACTATGGAAGCCAATGTCACTGGATCAAAGAGTATGTGGAAGGGAGTAAGGTGTAAGAAGACTTGGAGAGTTGGAAAAAGGGACTAATTTATGAAAGGATTTCAACACCCAAAGAGAAAATATGTATTTGAACCTGGAGGTGTTAGAGAGCTAATGCTGTTCAAAGTCTTTCATCTGGCAAGATCAATTGTTTGCCATAAGAAGTTTTTTTTTTTCTTGGTCTACGCGCTATGAGGACTTATTTGTATTGGTAAATTTCCTTAGGACATATATTGATATCTGTTCTTTATCCATTTCTCATTTTTAGCATCACCGGCTTATCTCAAGATCAAACTGAAGTTGACTCATATCATCTCTTCTTTTCTTTTTTCTTCTACTAATACAGTTTTTGTTCTATGGTCTCCCAAGTTACTTCTGATTACACACAAATGACTTGTCTCACTTTGGAATTATACCTTTAACAAAGTGATGTTTGGTTTATGGCAAAGGTCACTCACACATGATGGCAATTACTAAGAAGGAAAAATCAAAGCAATCAATTGTCACATGAAAAATGTTCTAAATTATTTCTTACTAGAGAAATGAAAATTAAAAACAACTCTGAGGTACCACCTCACACCAATCAGATTGGTTAAAATGACAGAAAAGGAAAATGATACCTGCTGAAGGGAATGTGGAAAAATTGGGACACTAATGCACCATTGGTGGCATTGTAAACTGATGACTCATCCAGACTGGAGAACAATTTAAAACAATGCACAAAAAGCTATAAAACTGTGCAGACTATTTGACCCAGCAATACCACTACTAGATCTGTATCCTAAGAGATCAAAGGAAAAGAATCTATTTGTACAAAAATATTTATAGCAATTCTTTCTGTGGTAGAATTTACTTACTCTAGAACAGTTAATAGTTCAATGTATAAAAGTTTATTTCTTAAACAGAATGAAAAGCAAAAAACCAGAAACAAAAAAACACACAAAAAAACAAAACCCAAAAACCCAAAAAACAAAAACCAACAAAAACCAACCCTAAAATTTTAGGTCTATTTCTTTTTTTTTCATTCCCTATTTTCTCAGTCTACCCTTAGATCTTACTAACACAAAACCCTAAAACTGTTCCCTTGACTATTTTACATATGAAACCCAGGTAATTTTGAAAAAATCAGAGGAACGCTTCATACCAGCTGCTGCCTTCTACCTAAATGACTGCCTATTTGGACTTGGTACCTTTCAAATGCATAGTGAATTTTAAACACTTTTTAATGTTCAGGCTTTTCCCCCCTCCCCCAGCAATCAATGTGGAGATTATACAACACCTGCTCTCCTGGTTAGTTTCACTTTTTCTGAACTTGCTATCAGTCCCCATGAGCTGAATTTAGCTTTCTAGGCCTCACATGTTTAAAAAAAAAAAAGAGGCATTGGTATCCTTACCAATTTGCAGCCATCAGTCATTTAGCTACGAACCTCCAGTGCTCAGAGATGTCTCATTTCATGATAGAAGGGCAGTTAACACCTGTAAAGTAATTATATCTACCAAATGTTGTTGGCCAGAAATATGAATATATAATTGTTCCTGCCATCTGTTAATTATGCTATTTGAATCACTTATTTAATCATATACATTTACTTGACATCTACAAACTTTTTAATAGCTTCCACAAATGCTACACTTGAATTCAGGCACAAATAATTTACAGTTTTTAAGTCACCCAACGAAATAACATACTTGTGCAGAAGTTCAACTAGAGAGAAAGAGGGAAGAAAAGAGGTAAAAACATCAAACAATTCTATTTAACTATGAGATTTAAGAAAAGGTGACAAATTATTTCTGAGGTGAAATAACTTATTATTAACATTATTTCCATGAGGGAGTCCAAATATTTCTCTGGTTTCAGTTCCCTCACCCTTTTAAAAAAATGATAGTCTAGGTTATTCTTTGTGAAAATTAATTTATTAAGTGGACAAGTAATGAATTTCCATGCTAGGAGTCTGAAAGCCTGGGGCTTGTTCAGAGGACAAGCTGGGTGACTTCAACAAAGTTGTGCGGGTGTGGGCTCCAGCTTCATCTCTAAATTGAAGAGTCTGAATGAAGATAACTTTCAAGGTCAATTTCCACAATCCTATTCTTTGATTAGAACACTGGGAATCTGGCTAACACTGATGAAAAGTATGTTTCTTCAGCTTAAGATTTCCAGAGATTTAACAAAAAATATTAATATTAGAAGTATATTCATATGCTGCTATGGAATTTCTTTTTATAAAAAGATACTGTTATTAGTCTTGAATAATGCGCCTTCCAAGACCTGTTAAATAACTTCAGCCCTTTTCCTAATAAATGACATAGACTATCTTTTAACTTAGATCTTCAATCATTAGGTGCAAGACTAGAGATTTTCAGAAAGTTAGTGTACATAAAAAATAATTCATTACTGTTGCTCAAATGACAGCTCTCTATATAATTCTTGAATTCTAGTCTGATTTAACTGTATCGATGCTCATGTAAACTCAATTATTCACTCTTCTACCTCATAGCATTGCCCTTATTTCTCTACCTGGATTAGTTCTGTGGACCAGGTTTGCCAGGCACCTTCATTTGCTCTGAGTGTAAAGAAAACACTAATTAATAGTGATAAAGACTTTGATACATACGATTAGAGTCAATTTAACCAAACATTTACCAACTACCTTCTATATTATAGATAATCAATTATTACAAACCTGGCTTTGAATTCAGTTAAATTTAATGAGCATTTAATAAAGTTTTGTAGTATAATGAACATGTATCTATAAAATTTGTACATATATGCATTTATCTATATTCTTGTACTGATAGCATCTATCATATAAGTTCATAGAATGTAAGTCTGGTTAAATTTTATACAATACTTTCTACAAGCATAATAAAGTAATAACTCAGTAAATACTAACTAGAGAAAGAGATGACAAATCATGCCAGTATTTTTGCCAAGAAAATGCCAAATGGGGCCACGAAGAGCCAGACATATCTGAAACAACCAGACAACAAAAAAATTTCTAATTTAATGTAAGAAATAAGTATTATAACAAATCATGAATACATTCTATAATAACATTAGCCAGTTAGGATCCTCCTGAAAATATACAGTGATGGAAACCCATTATATCTCAATCAGTTCATTTTGCCTTGAAAATTCTTAACCATTAGGAAGATTTCCCTCAAAATCTACCTCCTTACATATGTTCCTCATTAGTTGTCATCCTGTTGTACAGAGGTAAAGAAGAACAAGGCTAAATATTCAAAAGAGCAGTAATACTCCTGTAAGTCTTTCCTTCTACATAGAACACCCTTAATTTCTTCACATGAACATAAACATTTATTAAGAGTTAGTCACATAGAGATGTAACTTTCAGAATGAAGCTAATAACAGTGGGTATAGGGGGAACAGAAAAGGTTTCATGTAGATGTTCCTTCAGCTTAGTCTTGAAGGAAACTAGGGATACTAAAAAACAAGTAGTCAATTGAAGGCACAGGCGATAATCTATACAAACACAAACGAGAAGGAACACAGAGGTGTCACACATTAAGGCCAATTTGACTAATAAGGAGCTACTTTATATCATTTATTAGGAGAGTCACATGTTTAAATTTGCACTTTTGGAAAATCACTGGTTTTCATATGAATTAAAGATTGTTGGGGGAGACACCTAGAGCAAGGGGATCCAGTAAAGATCTATTACTACAGACCAGGTGAAAGAAGATGAGGCCTTAAAAGTTAGGTGGAACTGTGTGAGTGGAGAGAAAGTAAAAGATGTTGTAGAAGTGGAAATAGTAAGATCTGTGTAGAGAAATTAGAATGGCATGGAGACTGAAAATTTGCTGATCACCTCATCAAAATGTAAGCATATTGAAAATACAGATTGTTTGTTTCCTTATATTCACATTCCCAGCACTTACATACCTCTCACATAATAGACACTTAATAAATGCTTGTTGATTAATTGATTTGAGATGTATCACCATTTACATAGCGATACAAGTTAAAACCTTTGTAGCTGATTGGGTCAATAAGTAAAAAGAAAAGAAAAAGAGAGGAGGAGAGGGGAGGAGGAGGAAAGGAAGGAAGGGAAGGAAGGAGGGAGGGAAAGGAAGAAGGAAGGAGGGAGGGAAAGGAAGGAAGGGAGGAAGGTAGGGAGGAAGGAAGGAGAGAAGGAAGGAAGGAAGGAAGGAAGGAAAGAAGGGAGGGAGGAAGGTAAAAGGTAGAGTTTTGGTGAATACTCACTGTCTGGGCATGGGATGAAAAGAATGAACCAGGAAATGAATCTGAGAAGGATTTGTCACAGAAACACATGGAAAAGAGAAAATTCAGGGCAGTGATCAACAGTGTCAAATGTTGTACAGTGATCAAGACAGAGGACTTTGAGAAAAAAAAATACTAGATTTAACAATTAAGAGATCAGTGGCAGCTTTAGAAAGGCAAGCTGAAGTTGAGAAATGAAATGTGATTGCAAAGATTTGAGAAGTGCTAAGAAGTAACAAGCAGTGAGTACAGAGAGCTTCTTCCAGGGGTTTGGATGTGAAAGATAGGAAATATGCTGCAGGATAGTTTTAACAAATGTATGGAAACTTTTTAAGAATGGAGGGAGGTGGGCACATTTGTAGACAGTAGAGAAAGAAACCACATAGGTGGGTATTAAAAGTTAAGGAGGAGAAAATGTCAAGTGTCATTTTAAAATGTTGTTCAGCCTTAATCCTGGTCATTTCTCCTTTCTGACACCTGCCTTCACAATACATAGAAGCAGTTTTGTTAATGAAAAACAAAAGGCAATGCAATTCTCAAGTGGAAAACTGCACAGCTGCCAGAATTTTCGTTTTCACTAGACTATGCAATTGCAGCCAATCTCCTGAAATTTTCATTCCTGATTTTTTCTCAATACAAGCTCTTCAGTTCTCTCTTGTCCAGGTTTCATTCTGACACAATGCAATTTACATATAAGCACATGGTCTGCCTCTGTTCTTATGTTCAGTGGTAGCATTTGAGTCAATGGTGTGATAATCCACCTAGAGCTGCCACTTCTTACTGTTAGTAGAGGTAATATATGCACATAAATGTAAAAATATGATAGTGTTATCCATCCCAAAGGTAAATGTCACTGACTTTAGTATAACCTCAGATCAAATGTATTTTAAAAATTTAAGGCAGTGATTTTTATTAGGCATTTTCCTACCCCCAATCAATATGCTTTCCTGTCATTTTGTTATCTGATGTACCAATGTGTCATTAAAGTATTTTCATCTTCCTTAGGTTCAGAAAGAAAGAAATGCTATCTGCAAAAGCAATGAAGCATTTCTCCACATCTTTTATGTTTAAAGGTTTTCTGTGTGATCAGAATATACAGCTTAGGAACTAGTTCATTGAAAGGAAATATAACCATATACAGTCACAACTTTGATACGGTGCAGTCTTTTCCATTCGGAGATTTTCAAATGGCAACAAAATATAAATGAAAGTATCTGCTAGGTCAAAAGATTCTTACAAAAGATTACATCTCACATGAAAATATGAGATGTAATATGCTCTACTAATTATAGTGATTGTGGATTTTCCATCTCTTTTCATATTTAATTTCCTCATGCAGTTATAATTTTTTTATATAGACTTGAAATTTCTTTAAATGAATTACTCCCAACAATAAAAATGTACCAAAGACAGATCATCTTGATCTTCCATATAATTCCAAAGAATACAGCCCCAATTCATTGCGTAGTCTATGAATTCTCTTAATTAATCTTTTTGGGGGGGAGCTGGGTACTTTTGTGGGGAGCCTTGGATTTGTGATTTGATCAACATAAGAAAGTTATGGAAATTTATATATAACGTAAAGTCTTTTAAGAGCTAACAATGGGTTCGGGGGTGGGGAACGGGGAAGAAAGTGAGTATTGACGGGTTAAGTGACTTCCCTATGACCCATTATAGCATGATACCTCTCCTGAACTACACACACACACACACTCTCTCTCACTCTCTCACTCTCTCTCTCTCTCTCTCTCCCTCCCTCCCTCCCTCCCTTCCTCTGTCTCTTTACAGATTTAGCATGAATAAAGACCTAAAATGGTGGGGGAAGGCACTGTGTGTTGATAAAGTTGTGTGAACAGATTTACTAAAAAGAGAAGATAAGTGGATTTAAGAGGCAATAGAAAGAGACTCCTCTTTATCTTAAAGGATGAAATATAACGTATTATTATTATTTTTGATGATAGAAACAAATGCTGATTAATACTACAGTTAAATTTCATCAAATTTCCAGTTTCCTTGCACATCAACCACAGTAGCTGGTTTTATGGACCAGAGTAAAAGAGTTTATATTTATCCCAATTATTTGAGGATCTTACCTCCAGAATCTCTATGCCAGTGGTTCTTAAAATCATGTTCAGGGGAACTCTACAAGTCCCAAAGACCCTTTCAGAATGTGCAAGAGGTCAGAATTACTTTCACTGTAATACTAAGATATTTTAATTTCCCACTTGGTAAATATAAATGCAAATAACTTATATAAACAAAAGCTCTTTTTGGGAGTGTGTCAAATATTAAAGACCTTAAGATACTAAGACAAAAAAAGTTTAAGAACTTTGCTACATATAATGCTCCCACAATTTATTACAGTAAATAAAGTGAACAAAAACGATATTATTGAAGTGTAAGTGGGAATACCAAGAAAATGTTTGGAAATGTACTGAGGGTTAAAAACTATTATGTCCTCTAAAATATTTTCAAACAAATGAATAATTGTATTGTACACTAAGTGAACTTAACCCTCCTTTCCTTGTCCCCAATCTACTCTTCTCTCAGCCCTGTTACTGTACAGTTTGGTCTAAATTTATATCAGATGGTACAATACAGTGCAGTGGATAGAGTGCTTAACCTGGAGAAAGGAGACTGTGAATTCAAATTCTGCCTTAGATACTTACTAGTTGTGTGATCCTGGCCAAGTCATTTGATTTATGCCTGCACCGATTTCCTCAATTGCAAAATAAGAACAATAATAGTGTTCATTTCTTATTATTGTAACGAGGATTAAATGAGATATTTACAAAATGCTTTGTAAACCATAAAGCACTAATTCAAGTTATTATTTTAGTGACTATTATTATTTTTAATCTAGATAATTACTTAAATATTCAAATGGATTAGGATATGAATTTGGGTGTTGCCTACAATGATATAGATAACTACTCATCCACATAAGTCAATTTCCCCATTAGTTTGCTACAAAGGGTCCACTCAACATTCCGATAGCCATCTTCAACTTTTCCTGACAACAGAAGGATGGAAGTGGACTAACCATTGCAAATAACAAGTATATCTTCTTTGAACATATCTTTCCCTGGTGCAATCCATTTCTTCAGCGGTCTTTATGTATTGTATGTTTCAGCCTGCTCATGCCCCAATGTGCCTCTTCATTTCATAAGATACTGATGCTTAATACTGGAAACTTCTGCATTTCAGAGATACAACAAAGTTATCCGAGTTACTTAGAAAGTGGTAAAGATGAAAGAGCCCTTAGATTATAACACTGACACTTGTATTTATATCTCTTTTCATAGGTTATCTAAATTGAGTCTCAGAACAGACTGTTAGCTATTATTTTTCCCCATCGTATCATTGCCTACTCTTTTACAGAAGAGTAAAACTGAAGCTCAGAGCCTGAATTTTTTAAAGTTCATGATCAAGAGGATAGAGTCATCTGGTTCTGTCACTAAAATACCTCCCTCAATCCATTACTGACTTCCCCCTCTGGGAAAAAAATGCTTTTATGGCACCTGTATTTCCAAACCTCTCTCCTCTATCCAGTGTTCATTCCTTTTAACAGAGATGTTAAAAGACCTTAAGCAAGTAAGTTAACCTCTGTCTCCCTCAGTTACTTCAGTTGTAAAATAGGAATGATACTAAGACCTACTTCTCAGGGTTGTTGTGAGCAATGAGATAGTGTTTGAAAAATGCTAAGCACAATAAATGCCTATTTCCTTCCTTTCCACTCAGAGACTACTATCAGTTTATTCCAGGGGTGGGGAACCTGTGGCTTTGAGGTCACATGTGGCCTTCTAGGTCCTTGGGAGCAGCCTTTTGACCGAATCCAAGTTTTACAGAACAAATTCTTTTATTAAGGGGGTTTGTTCTGTGAAATTTGTATTCAGTCAAAGGGTCATACTTGAGGACGTAGAGGCCCTATGTGGCCTTGAGGCCTCAAGTTCCCCACCTCTGGTTTATTCTTTGAATGAAGATATTGCAAGGCCCATCTATTGGATCTAGAGATCTTCTATAATCACCAGGACCAAGGGAATCCTGCCTTCTGTGACAAGCAGCACATTCCTGTAACTCCTTATCTGTTCACAAGAGAACTGTAGCTTAAAACTAGATAAAGGAGAAACAGCCCTTGTTTTGAGTGATCAAAGTTCATGCTATAAGTGGTATTGCTATGTGGCTCTAACTCTATCCTATTCTCAGTTTAATTCATTCACTGATCATTTATTCAAAAAGTATTTATTTAGTGCCTACTGTGTTCTAGGCTTTGCTGTTGATGACATGAAGGCAAAAAAAAAAACATCAAACTTGCTCTATGATCAAGAAGAGTACATTTTATAAGGAAAGGCAATATGCAGATATTTAAGTGTTAACAGACTAAATATATGTAGAATAAATACAAAAATAAAGATAAAACAAGATAGGGAGGGATGGAGGGGAGAGGAGGAAGGAACTAGTATTTGAGAAAATCAGGAAAGTCTTTGTGTCTGCCTTGAATTTCAAAAAGTCATAGCTGAATATCTGAATATTGTTTCTGTGTTTTATTTTTCTCCCACCCTACATCTCAGAACAAAGAATCCTAATACGCCACCTCTGTGAATAGATGATATGCTATGAAGACATTTCTATCCCTGTCTTCATTCTAACTTGAAGTTCATATTCTCTATTTGCACCCTGCCTATGTTCTCCAGTTGACCTTGATGTCTTGAACTGAGTTACACCCATGACACTTAAAACTGTCATATATCTTAATGACATGCCTCACGTGACCATTGTCTTAAGTTTTCCCAATTTAGCCATTACACCCACTGAACTGAACAAGTTGAACTCCAAGCTGGCCTATTCCATCCCACCACTGTCCATGATTAAGCACTGATGACTAGACAGATTTGTTGGTAGGATAGTATGACTTTTTCCTAAGTGGAAAGTAAATACAAAAAGCTGCAAAAATTAAACTGGAGACTTAGAATAAACGGCAAAGAAAATGTCTCTAATATTCACTAAACATAAATCTATTACAGGCACATAATAGAGAAGGGAATATTGTACTGATGTGTTTTCATTTTTTTTTTGACATGGTTATAACTAGGACTAGATTATCTTAACTGAAAACAACATGATGAATCTATTGAATTCTGACACATGCTGATTTGAAGCAAGCATGCTCTTAACAATGAAGCATTAAAATGTTCTTTTAATGTCTTTGATTTAAATACTAAACATGAGAAGAGGAATATGATTTTCATTTTTAACAGAAGTATAAGAAGTTAAGCTGCACCTCCCCAGATCCCTTTTAAAACCAAGCTCATCCTTATTGGATAAACCAATGAAGAAGCAATAATTTTTTCTATTAAACACTAAGTTTCAGGAGCAAAACATATCTCTAATATTATGATGTTGTAGCATCAATTAACTATTACACTATTAAAAGTAAAAGTTTCAGTACCTTTTAGGGAATAAGATACCAAGTAATTTTATCAAATATTGTCAACATCTACGGAGTTATTTGCATGAGGCTATAAACTTCAGTGAAACATAAAAAAATTGAAAACATTAAATGTTGGGGTTTTAGAGGTCTCATGAATCTATTCAAATAAGAGTAGTTATACAAAGTATTAACAAAAAGGAAAGAAATAAGATAATTTCCCATGTAATTTCTATCTCTTCTGTGCTACTTTTTTTTTGCCCATTTGAAATCTAAAAGTTAAAAAAAAAATCATAAAGTAATGAGACCTCATTTTCAAGATAAAGAGCATTTCTAACCACAGCTATTCTGCTAAAAGATGATATAATTTGGAACGATACTAAATGACACTTCTTAAAGATAGCTATCATACACTCCATCTTCATAATCAGAATATAAATCATTAAGACTCCATTGGCTTGTTGTTTTTAGGTATTAAGAAACACAAGGAAAAGCTGGGCTTACATTGTTGAAATGTAGAACTGTGTTAGCTGGTCAGAGTATTATGAGAATTTCTGTATTGCTGTGATTTAAATATATAGTCACACAAACCTCAATTTTTGCATCTTGACATTGTGATGTCTGTGTCTCTGAACTGACAATTCCTGATGCCTAGAATGCATTTATTTTTTATCTTCAACTCCTAGAATCCTTAGCTTCAATCAAGGGCCCCTCATACATTAAAGCTATTCTGGTATTAGTACGCTACCTAAACATCAAGGTGCTCTCTTTCTCCTGGAATTATGTGTTTTCTTCTCTCCATACCTTTGAGGATTCTTCTGTAGAATAGTAAACTCCTTAAGGACAAGAATTACCACATCTGTTTCTGTATCTAGCCCATTAAAGTCACTTCATAAATGTCTATTGAGTAAAATGAACTATTATTCATCATGAGAGGCAAAGTAAGCTTCATGATTTATTGGGGCATTAGAAGAAAAATACTATTCCTAGTTTTCCTTAAAACTAAATTAAGATTTGTAACTATTAAATATAGAGATAGATATTGCTACAACTGGTCCACATCTCACACTATCACTATAACAAACATCTATATAGGGCTCTAAAGTCTGCAAAGGATCGAACATCTATGGTCTCATTTTGTTTCTCAAAAAACCTAAGGAGGAAGACACTAGTATTGCCGCCATTTTACAGATAAGAAAACCGAAAATGATAGATTAAGCGACCAAGAGTCAAACAGTTAAAACATGACTGAGACAAGATTTGGACTCATTTATCCCCACCTCCCAGGTTTGGTGTTCTATGTACAGGGGTTAAAAACAGTGTCTCTCCTTGATCATTTCAGTGCTTCATGAAATATTACAGTTTTTGTGTTCCAAGCAAAGTGGCTTTTCAGATTATATTATGTAGTTTTAAACTAAACTAGCCTTCAAAAATGTATAAAATGCTTTCAAAGATTACTGAAACCATGATTTGAAAATACTAAAATGCAAGTGTAAGAAAAAAAAAGAAACAAGAAAATGTCAGAGCAAACAGTTCTCCTAATGCTGAAACAAATTTTATCAGCCACATTAGAAGACAAAAATGAAAATCCAATTAGATTATTTAAAATATGGATTAACAGTCATCATCGGTAATGTTTATGATGAGCCCTGTTCTAACGGAATATTGTACCTGAGTTTATTACTTCAGGACAGTAGAAAGTCATCTTAATTATCACCAAGACATAATAAAAATAAAATTTTAACAAAAATCTCTCTATAATTGATGGATGAAATTGAAAGTATCATTGTTCATTTTTATAATGTTATTTGTCCAGTATAAATTATTCTTCTGGTTCCACTCATTTAACTCCATATCAGTTCATACTAATATTCCCAGTTTTTGTTGAAAAGATAAGATTTATGATCAGTGTTATGGTCAACTTCAGAAAACTTGTGCTGAATGATATTCATCTACCAGCAGAGTGGTCATAGAATAAACATACAAGATGAGATATATTACTCAACATGGACAATATGTAATTCTTTCTTGCATATTTGTTCGAAGGATTTTGTTTTTCTTTTTTCCCCAGTGTGAGAGAATCAGTAGGAGACAGTGAAAAGAAATGCTTGCAAATTGAAAACAAATTAATACAGAGGACATCGTAATAGCTAGAAATAACTACATATATTTACACATAGATGTTACATATGTGTAGTAGGCAAAGTCAATGATACTAATCATGACTCATTTAATCCTATTTCTCTCATTGAAATATTAATGATAATTAAAAATTAAATTAATATTTTAGTGAACTCAGTAAAATAATGCATTATTAAGATATCTAATTTATAATATTTATTTCATGTTCCTCTCATGCTTTAATTTCCATTTTTATGCATATTTCATCATGTTCCTAACATTTTAGTGTAGTACTAAATGCAGTATTTACATAATACTGAAACAAAGCAAAAAAAAAATCACAAAGATGTGCAGGTTGGGTTATTACAAATTTATGATACATAATATCAACTTGGACCTCACAGCAGGAAGGCATTTCTTTTAAATCTCCTTACCTAATTTGCAAATCTACTCACCTCAGGAGCTATTCTAAACTTTTTTAGCCTACTTCAAGCCTCCCATAAAACCTTTCAACATTGTCTGAGCTGGAAACCTTGCCTCCAGCTTCACCAAAAACTGAAATTATTTTCCAAGTCCTTCCTCTTATCCCCTCTGTTTTACATCACATCACTTAGACACCTTCCCTTCATTACCTCCTCTTCCACTCTTATCTCAAAGGAAGTCAAGGCCCTTTTTCCTGCCTAGGCAAATGCTATTACATGTGCCTCTGATGTCATCTCCTATGATTTCTCGGGAAGATTAGCCCCACTATCAACTCCATTCTCTCCAATCTCTTTCATTCTACGAGCTGCCTCCAAACATGTTTATTTTTCCCCATTGTTAAAAAAAAAACAACAAAAACCAAAAATAACTTCCACTCATGACCACAACCTATTGTCCTCCCCTTTCCTAAATTCCTTAGCCATCTACAATTGGCTCTTCCATTTTCTATACTCTCACTTGAATCTAAACTCTATGAAATCTAATTTCTGGTCTCATCTTTCAACAGAAAATTATTCTCTCCAAAGTTAACAATGATCTCTTATTTTTTTTGCAATTATCAAAGATTTTGTCACATACAACACACCCAAAATACAATACAATATATATACACACAGACCCATCCAAAGAATGGAATGGTGGAGAAAAAGAAAACTCATAACATTTGTTCATAGTCAAGAAAAAAAATATGTGATTGGTTATACCTATAAGAGTATGTTGCATCATATGTCTTGAGTCTACCCTCTCTCTGTCAAGAGATGGGTATCAAGTTTCGTTACTGTAGCCCTGGATAATAAGTAGTTGGTTCAACTGCATCAATTAGCGTTCTTAAATCTTTCAAAGTTATTTAATTTAACAATGTTTTTGTTACTGAAGAATTAGTTCTCTTGTAAGTCTTACTTCACACTGCATTACATAAGGCTTCCCAGATTTATCAAAAACTTTCCTTTTGATCATTTTGTATGGAATTTTAGTATATCATTGCCATTTGCTCTTGTTATTCTTCCTTCCTTCTCAAAGAGGACCTATAACACCAAGAGGGTGATGTCTTAATTTATTAGTAAACTGGGGCAGCTAGGTGATGCAGTGCATAGAGCACCAGTGCAGGGGTCAGGAGGACCTGAGTTCAAATCTCACCTCAGACACTTGACACTCACTACCTGTGGACCTTGGGCAAGTCACTTAACCTCAACTGCCTCCTCCTGGGTCGCCTCCAGTTATCCTGATGAATACCTGGTCACTGGATTCAGATGGCTCTGGAGGAGAAGTGAGGCTGGTGACCTGCACACCCTCCCTCACTCAAAACAAAGTCAGCGGCAAGTCATGTCATCATTTCTCTGATGGCATGGTCTTCCTCAGCAATGAGGGACGAACACACACAAGTAAACTGGATTTAAGTGAGGCAGATGGGTCCAAAGTCATCAGTTTCACTCTGTCTTCAGCATCACTGGATTTCAGTGGTAAGACCTGTACCAGACGCAGTAGAAGACTTTGCCCTTTTTGAACCAAGGCATTTCCCAGATATGAGTGTGTTTGAAGCAACATTCATTCATTAATTAAATGCTGTCATAATGGTTGCAAATACAAATACAAAATCCTTTGTCACTGTTCAAGATCTTTACAATCTGGTTCCACTTACTTCCCCTCATGTCCTCTACAGGTCAACCACACAAGCTTCTTGCAATTCTTCAAACATGACATTCCATCTACTGATCCTGCTTTTTCAGTGATTGTCCTCCATGACTCACGGTTTAATATTATACTAAAATATTGCATGTGGCAAAAGATGGCATAAAAGAATCAATCTGGGAGGGGAATACTACTATAAATTGTTCAGCTATTTTTCTATTAAAGGATACCCCTTTGTTCTTAGTTCTTTGCCCCTACAAAAAGAGATGCTATAAATATTTCTGTGTGTGTGTCTTGTCTTTTTTTTGATCTCTTGGGGGTACAGAACAGGTCACTGACATCCCTGTGTTAAAGTGTATGCTTTGGAAATAGTATAACAGTTGTTTTTTTTTTTCAGAACAGCTGGAACAATTTAAAGCTTATCCATTAATGAGTCTATTTTTCTATAGCCCTGCCAACATTTCTTATTTTCCTTTTAGTGAACTTTGATGATCTGATAATTGTAAGGTAGAACTTCATAACCTCTTTAACTTATAGTTCACTTATTATTAGAGATTTGGAACATGTTTTCATATGGCTTTAAGAAGCTTGGGTTTCTTTCTTTGAAAACTACCAGTTAATACCATTTTACTGTTTACCAAGTGGAGAATGGCTTGTTCTTATAAATTTGGATCACTTCCTTATATATCTTGGACCAATTATCTCTTAATTGCCAAATTTAATTTCCTTCAATACCTCAAAGAAGTCTTTTATAGTTTCAGCAATTCTCTACTCCTAGATTCTCTCTTGTCTCTATGTTGTCATGTTATTCTTCTCTACTGGTTCTCCTACTAAGTACTGTTATTTGACAACACATTTTACTTGCCAGATATTCTTTTAGATCCCACCTAATAACTATGAGTGTTTTCCAATGGTCTGTTTGGGGCCCCTCTTCTCTATATATATTATTGTACTTAGTAATCTCATCAGCTCCTAGGGTTCAATTATCATCTCTATACAGATTATTTACACATATATATGCATATACACAGATATGTTATATGCATATACACAGATATGTATCTCTCTCATATTAAATATATATATATATATGTATATAGAGAGACACACATACAGAGTTCTAATCCTTTTCTTGAGCTCCAGTCTCACATCACCAACTGTCTCTTGGACCTCTCAGTCTCAAACTGTACATGCTCCCTTGAAATTCCTCCTTTTCTGAACTCACTGTGAAGGATTTCACCATGCTTCCAGTCACTGAAGCTGGCAACTTTATCGTCATCTGAACTGACCCAATACAGTCAATCTCATGACAAATCTTTTAATTCCTATCTTCCCAATATTTATTCTATACATCCAATTATCACCATTCACTGTCACCATCCAGGTACAAGCCCTCATTACTTCACATCTGTACTATATTTCAACAGGTTTCTGGTTGGTCCCCTTGTCTCAAAACCCTCTCCCATCCAATCCGTCTTCCTCTTATTTGCCAAGGGGACTTTCCTAAGGAACAGCTAATATTATGTCACCCTATCCCAATTTAAGCTCCAGTAGTTTCCTATCACCAATTCAATCAAATACAAAATCGGGTTTCACTATCAAAGTTTTTCACAATCTGGTTGCAGTTCTACATTTACTTCCCCTCATGAACTCTACAACCCAATAACACTGGCTTCTTTCTGTTCTTCAAATATAACATTCTATCTCCTGATTCTGCCTTTTCAGTGGTTGTCTTCCATGCCTGAAATATGGTCCACATTCACTTTCACCTCCTAAATTCTATCAACAAAGCTCAAATCTCACATTTTGCAGATTTTTTCTGGTACCTCAGTACTATTCCCTTCCATCTTAAGATTTTCTTTCTTCTACCCTATATGTATATGTATAGTGATTTGCATATCTCCCCTACTACAATGTGAACTCCTTGAAGCTAGGGATACTGTTTTTGTGATATTTTGCATCCTAAATATCTAGTACAGGATTTAGCACATTGCAAGTATTTAATAAATGATTGACTGAAATGTTTTTAATTTGTTATTAATATGCAGATAATAAAGACTAAGATTTTAAACATTTTTAATAAGGCAAGTGTAACCCCAGTGCCTAGTATTGTCTCAATTATGTAGTAGGTACTTAATAAATGCCTGTTGATTAAAATAGAGTGTGTCATTCCCTAGATTTTGAAATGTCATTTGATGCCAGATTTTGGCAGTCAAAATTTAATCATGTACCTTAATCAATTACAGTTTTGTTTCTATCCCACCAGAAATAAAATTTCATCCAAATACTTTGGCATCCATTAATAAGAAAAAATACAATAGCAAGTGAGATCCCTGGAAAGGGTAACTTGGACTGCTTACACATAGCCACCCATTCCTATTCTCTGCAATTTCAAAGGAATTTTCTTATTCAACACGTCAAAAATTAATTACATATTAGTCTTGTTTCCAGATGCATATGTTGCAATACTGTTTCCCCTTTTCTCAGCATCAGCACCTGGTTTGTGAAGCATTATTTACTAGCTTCCTTTCAAGGACATTTACTGAAGCTTATGATAGTTAAACAAACTGTTCCATTCTCCTCTAAAGTTATCCTCCAAAGATGACATCATTACAATGAAGTATTTAAACTGCAAAATATATTCAGATGCTATGGGGTTAGGAGTTTGAGAAGGGTCATAGCCCTCAAAATAGACAAACACAATCAGATAAAAATATTTTCTCCCTCGACCCTCATCTATCTCATTTCTCTTTTTTAAAAGTCTTAAAGACTTTCTAAACACTAATTATAATACTCCCTAAAGAATGATAAAATCATGCTTAATTGATGACTGTTTTAGCTTATGCGTATCATGTGCTATGTCCCTATACTATGTCCCTAGGCCCTATGAAAACAAGTCCCAGCCTGAACACATCAATGTTGTTATTACAGACAAAAAAGTGCAAAAGCAATTTTTAAAAAATACGTAAGGGGATAAAAATGATATTTCCTAATATAACTATGATGGCAGTTTCAGTCAAGGCCACACTTCAAAAGAGAGTAAGCTTAAAACATGACTTGTCCACTTGGTTCCTTTTGCACAATACGTAACTAGACAACGAATGTGCAATGCAGCATAATGAACTCAGAATGTACTTGATGAAAGAACAGATTGTGCATGAAATAAAAGCAATACTCTGGAGGAACTTTTGTATTTTAGAAAGTTACACAGATATTTTAAATCATAGAAAAGGGTCTTTATAAAGGGTCCTGCTAGTCCCTGGGAGTCATTATATCTCTGAGAAAAACATATATTCCATGTTCATTATGATATGTGTAGGTCTGCACTAAACAGGCATCACTGAAAGCTTCTTCTCCTGATACCTGAATTTTAAAGAGACCCTACTCTAGCTAGCAAATCATTAAAAGAATTGATGTGGGAGAATTGCAAATTTAATAATTTCAGGTTACTTTCCTCTCCACAAACATATTATTATTGGTCTTAAAGTTTAAAATGTTTAGTTCCACACAAGTCTGTGTTTCTGATCTTGTCAGGATGCACCTAGTATGCCTGAGGGGGGTTGGTTATCAAATAGCATAATGGAGCATTTTTGCTTTCTTTGGACAATGGGATGCTCTATCCCAATATCTGCAAGACCTGGCAAGATAAATTACTTAGACTTCAAAGTGACTTCATGTGCCTTCAGAAGCCATTAGATTAGGAAACACCAAGGGACAGAGAAGTTCAGTGACTTGTTCATGTTCCTAAAGCTGAAGTCAGTTTTAGTCTAAACAGAGAGAAAAGAAACTTCAGGTTAAACAAACATTATTAAGCACCTAATAAATGCACAGTACTTTGATCCAAGGTGCTGAAGGACTTAAAAGGACTAAATGAAAAAAGGTCCCTGTTCTGGAAGATCATATAATGTAGTCAGGAAATACATAAACAAATAAAAATAAAGAATGGCATGACATTAAGTAACTGCCATTGTGCCAGAGAGTAAAAGGGGTCATTGAAGAATGCATGAATTTTTAGTTGAAGGATAGATAGAGTTTCTATGGACAGGGACTGGGAGATGCCAAAGACATATGATTCTCTTGGCACTGGAAGCTCCCAAATCACTTCTTATAATTGATGGAATAGAATTCCTGGGCCTGAAATGCACTATCTCCTTAAGGATTCCCTTAGTGGTTGAGTGTCTTCTAACCGCTCCAATGTTATCCTATTTATTTGTCTCTGCACATGTAACATCTTTCCTTCTACTCATCCCCTCCCCTCCACCTATCCCTACCCAAAGGGGCTGTTTTGAGTATTGTGATTAGGACAGTAATATAATAACAGGTAATTAATTCCTGTTGAATTGAAGCATTTGTTTTCTCCTAACATCTCTCATAGCACTCTTGTAGTTCAATATATCTTCCTGTATTTTGATATTTCCTACATGATTATAAGCTATTAGACAATAAAAACAATGTGGGATTCACTTAGAATGGGATAGAAGAAGGGACACATGAGTGAAGCATTTTATAAATGTTAATCAAAACTCTCCTGACACCTAAATACTATAGCACAGAAGTTTCTCTTCTAGGAAAGTAACTTGGAAGATTTTCTTTAGGTAACTTGGTAAACGGCTTTACTAGATCCTAAAGGAGGGGGTGGAGAACCTGCAGCCTCAAACTCCTCAAATGCTGTCCTTTGACTAACTCCAAGCTTCAAGAACAAATGCTCCTCTGACCTAAAGGAATTGTTTTCCACAGTGTGTAGTGCCTAACAACATCGGCTGGCAAAAGCATTTCTTTACTGTCCTGACCCTGAAACTGCTGTGTCTCCTCAAGGTCTCAGGTCCCCTAATGGCTTGTTCTTATTTAGGCAAATATTTGTACCAAAAGAAGAAATATCAGTGGCTGTTAAATAGACCCATGTTAGGAAATCCTAGATACTAATAATTTAACTTAGGTTCAGGAATCTACATGCTGGGATTATTTATTAATAGCTATATGCTGGGTACAAAATAACATGAATAGTTAAAATTCAAGGTACTCTCTTACACTGATTCTTTAAGTCTTTCTGTACTTTCATTAATGAATCCATTCCTTTTATCCCTTAAAAATCGGAATAATAATATTAAATGAGTAAAAAACATGAAAAATTCCTTTTATCCTTCGTGAATGACAATTCACCAACTTGCTCTTTACTCTCCAGTTATAAAATCAGTACCAGGGGGCAGAAGCAGTTCAGAACATGAACTCAACAAGCAACACAAATTCATTCATTTTCACTTTTAAAATTCAAATTGAACAGCCTGCAGAGAAGCTGATAAGCTCTCTGGTAGAGTATAAAGTCTACACAGGCCTTCAGATCTAGTACAGGTGGATTATGTGTAATGAAGTAAAAGGAATAATTATCATCTATGGTGAACAAATCCATCAGGACACTCACCCATGCAAGCCATACAAAGCACAAAACACAGTGAAAGTTATGCGTATAAATATCTCAGAATATATGAATGTTGCCTTCTCAGAAATATGTCTTCCAGGTCCAAATACAATGTATTATTTCTTTAAAGTGATATTAGATTAGTGATATTTGCACACAGTGTAATTTTTATAAGAGAAGTTGAATCCTGTGGAAATTTAAATGCATATATTTAAAGGAAAAAGAATGTCAAGCATTCTGAAATTTCAATAAAAATAAATGCTATGGGGGGTATGTGTGGTATTCTACTTCAAGAAATGCTATTTTCTCTAGCCATTCCAGTATTAAACATTTAAATGTCTTTACTTTTGCTATAATATTTCATTAGGTTACAGAAATATAAGGTATAGCATTTTGAGACACAAAAGTAAACTCATTATATTTTAAGAGAAAAAATTTGAAACTTTTTACATTGTCTTTGTATATTCCAAGGGACATGTTATCTCTTTTAAACTTAGCAGTTAAAAAGAGAATCTATCAAATGAATCAGAAGACAAGTAGAAAGAAATAAAACTAGTCAAGGCTCAAGGAAAATTTTCAATTAATGATGAAGACTCAATACTACCGTGTCATTTCTCGATTATCTCTCATCAAAGGCATCAACCAAAATATTTCACACAAAATTACCACCCTTTGGAAAAGCATGAATGGTTCTTCCAACTGATAAACAGAAAAATCAAATCCAAATAGGAAATGCATAAATTCCATGAATCAAGAGAGTTCAATACTTAGAATATAGTTATAAGATAGCTTCCTTTGTCCATACATGTCTACTTTGAAATTAACATTCAAATATTAATCTTTGAAATTAAAACATTAAATTGAATTGAATTGAATAACAATACCTGGGGGCATTGGTTGATTTGTTCACTGGGGAAAATACATTTTGGTATTTATAGTAGGAATTCTTGACTTTTCAGTCTATGGAATTAAAAAAAGATAACTATATTTCAATAAAATGAGGCATTATATAATCCTACATATTTTGATTTATGCATTTAAAAACTCTTAGGTGGAATTAAGAGGCTTCAACAGACTGCCAAAAAAGTCCAAGACACAGAGTTTTTTGAGTGTAAGTAATCTTTAGAGGTTTAAGGTGGAAAGTACCACACTGTTATAGAATAAGGCTTTAAATTTAAATAATGGTTTTCTGGTACAAAACCACATAAAGTAAGGAGAGACTCAAGCCTTCAAAACTGTCAGTATCCTAGGAGTGAAATAAGCTTTACATAGAAGAAACTACAGATGTATTGAAAGGAGGAATAGTTACAACTGATTGATAGCTGAGATTATCAGATTCTATTTACAAGCAACATAGAGGGTTCTAGTTCCATACTGTGTAGTCAAAACTCTTTTACCACAAACAATAAAGAAAAACTAAGGGGAAGTACCTCTTCTCTTGTCAAAAGAAAAATCCAGACTACTGATAAAGTACATATAAATGCCAGAAGAAACAAAATAAAAACGTTTTTAGTCTGTAAAGGTGAAACAAAGAAATGAACTTCAGTGCGTAAGAATTATCTTGAGCTATAGATACAAAAGGTTATCTGTGAATTTTAGAAGTTCTCAATATACTTATGCCTGGACATCTGTCCTCTCTACTCTAAAGAAACTCTAAGACTTACATTTATGAGACTGTATGGTCTCTAAAGTGAACACATATGCAGATAATTTTCTCCTCTCGATCAAGGAAATAAAGTTTCGGCCTTATTTTAAGTTGTTGAGTTAGTATCAAAGAACCACTCAATTAAAGGTATATGACTAAGGAAAAGGAAAAGATTGAGCTATCACCCAGCCTCAAAAACAAAAACTGTAAGAAATACGTTATAGCCCCAAACTCCGACAACAGGTCTACAACTATGGAAATTAACCTGACAAATGGGGAATATAGTTAAGAATACAATCCACTTAATTACTTTTTCCAATGAAGCAAATAAACCCTTGGTATGGAGTTTAGTCTGTTGGGAAGAAATTTTGAAAGAAATCAGTAAACAAATAAATAAACAAAAATAATAATGGTATTAATAACTAGAATTTATATAGTGCTTTTACAAAGATTTTCAAAGAACCTTGGCAGATACTATTAATTTGATCTCCAAAACAACCCTGGGAAGCAGCTGCTGTAACTATGCTCATTTTATAGCAGAGAAAACTAAAATAGAGGCCAAGCGATTTGTCTAGGGTCACACAGTTATTAAGTGTCAGAGAGACTGGATTTGAACTTAGATCTTCCTGACCCTATATCCAGAGCTCTATCCACTTCTCCACCCAGCCACCTAGAACAAGTCTAAGGATTAACAGATCATCTCATTTGTAGTTCAAAGGTAAAAATTCCTAATATTAAAATAACGACTTCAGAGACCACATGCTCCATTGGCATAGCACCTTATCATTTTCTTTTTTTTTTTTTTTTAACATAAATTGTCTTTTGACCTCTCTTCTCTCTGTCTCTTGGTCTCTCTCTGTCTCTGTCTCTCTGTCTCTCCCTACATGTATATGTACACATACACACACACAAATGCACACACTCTTAAGGGGGGAAAAGTATGCAAAATAAAAAAAAGTAAGAGATCTACCTATTCCACTCTAACCTCTGCTGACCTCTGACTGACATCACCAATGGCCTTTCAGACATCTGGGAATGTCATTTCCAGTAGACAACTTAAATTCAACCTGTCCAAAATTGAATTCACCACCTTTTCTCCAAATTCTCTCCCTCCCACCTTCCCTATTACTGTAGCGAATACAACCATTCTCTCAGTCCCTCTAGGTTGAAAACTAGGAGTCATTCTCAACTTCTTACTATCTCTCATCCCTCCCTCCTGTCTATATTGAAACCATAGCCAAGGCCTGTTGACTTCATTTTTCTAGCATTTCTCAAATATCTCCCATTTTCTCATGTAACCCTGGCACCATTCTGGTGGCACTTCTAGAATCAAATAATAATATAAAATATAAAACTGTCTTCTCAGATCTCACTCCCCACCAACTATGCAGCATCCAGGGATGCTGACCTAATTGCTATTCCACAAACAATATACTTCATCTTTCAGTTCCCAGTATCTGATCTGGCTGGCCTTAAAGCCTGGAATACTCTCTTCCTTTATCTCCACTTAATGACTTCCCTAACTTTCTTTAAGTCCCAACTAAAATATTTTCTAACCTAAAATATTTTCCAAAACTTAATTCTAACGCCTTCAGTCCTTTAATCACTTCTGATTTTTCCTATTTATAATTTGTATATATTTTCTTGCTTCTTGTCTCCTATTTTAGATTGTGCCTTACTTGAGAGCAGGGATTGTCTTTTGCTTCTTTTTTCTTTCTTTCTTTCTTTTTTTGCATCCCTGGCGCTTACCACAGTGCCTGGCACAGAACAGGTGCTCAATAAATGTTTATTGACTGACTGGCTGGTGTATCTATAGCATCAATTATTTATCAACTCTAAATGAGGTCTATATAAATGTCTAATAAATCTATGATTAACCCATCTTTGAAATTATGTTCCACCTATTTGGTATATAAATCTGAATATTCAGCATTTTCAAAATTCAGAACCTGCCCCCCAAAAACCCCACTCACTTCTTCATAACTGTTCAACTGACAATGGTGATACATATGATCAAAATTTTTGAGAATGTTTTTGAGGTTCTTTCCTCCTTTATCCCTTGGATATCATCAATTCCCAAGTTCTACAGGATCCATGCAATACTTGTTTTTTGCGACTGTGGATCCTTTCCATTCACTTCACCAAAACTCTGACCCAATGTGTCATTTCCTTTTGCCCAAACTATAAAAACAACAACCTTTGAACCAGCAGTCCTAAGTGCAGCCTTTCCTTTTTCCAAAATCAACGTTTATACTCTTAAACAAAAAGTATTCCCAACACACAGTTCTTACTAGATAATTGGTATTACCCCCAAAACTTTCAAGGTACTGAACAAAGATATAAATGACTTCAGGCTATGTTTCAAAGCACTCTACAACTTGACTTCAGGCTGAGCTTATCACGTGGCTCTCTTCTTATGTCAACATTGAAGCTAACTCATTTACCTTCCAATGTTACTGCGCCCCCTCTTAGCCCTATGTTTTTGTTCATGTCATTCACTGACTCCCGCTTCTTACCACTTCCCATGTTTGAGGTTTACTTTACCCATCACTATCAGTCAGTCCAGATTCTCTTATAATCTATTAGATTTCTAAAGGAGTTCAATATCTGTTTCTCAGTTTTTCTGTACCCCAGCCCCTTTTCTCAAACTCACAGTATTCAACGCGCACTCTCATATCTCATCAGACTTTGGGCATCCTCGTTCATCCTGCATGCATTCATAAGAATAAGGAATGACAGACGTAAGTCCTTCCCTCAGTAGATTAGTAAACTGGTAGATGAATGGAATAACAAACTTCATATAGCACAGTGCCTGACCCACAGTAGGCAATTAATAAATGCTCACTGAATAAGTGCCTGAGGAAATCTTATCTCTAATGTACAATAGTAACAGGGCTCTGACCCTTGGGGTAGCCTATTGAAAGTTACTATCAATGATTTTGACAGAGGGGTGTGTGTGTGTGTGTGTTTGCTACAAATGTGAGATGTTACATGACATTTTGGAATGAATGCACTGTATTATCTGTTTCCCTTAACTGTTATGCTTTATTTTAAGAGACCTCTCAAGAAGCAGGGTAATCTTTAAATGTATGTAATGCAAACGCAAAATATATCAATAAAACTTTATTAAAAACAAAAAGTAAGTCACAAAGGAAGAACTCCTTCAAACCTAATCTCCTTGCAAACTTTCTTATTTCTGTCAAAGTTACCACCATCCTTTTAGTAAACCAAGTTTATAATCTCAAGGTAATCCTTGATACTTGATGCTCTATAAACCTACATACCAAATAATTTGCCAAATATTACTGGGTCTACTCTGGTAACATCATTGGTATCCCTGCCTTCCTCTCCACAAGCAGCCCCCATAGTTCAGCCCTACCCTCATAACTTTTGCTTTCTCATCACTGACATAGTACCCAAGAAAATTTAAATTTTCATCAAATCTTACTTGGACTTATGAAATAGCTTCATACTTTCTCTCTCTGCCTTAGGTATCTGCTAGTCATCTTGTACAAAGCTGTTAGAGTGACATAATTAAATCCCAGTTCTGACAAGGTCACTCCACTATAAATTCCAGTGGTTGCCAATACATGTATACTTCAGCATGGTTTATGGAAAGGGATCTGGTCATCTTGGACAGTACAATTATCTGATTAAAGTAATCAGACATAATTTTCAGCTGAATCTGGTTACCAGACCAGGATGTTGTTTTTTATTTTAAAATGAAAAAGGATTGTAGTGTGCAAATATATTAAAATACAGAATGGCCATCTTCCTGTCAAATCCTTTCATCCTGGATACATTGCACACTATATGGTAGATCTCAGCAAACTAGAATAACAGGCAAATTAGTTGTAAGATGCAACTTTATGGGGATCGATGTAAAATGCTACATTTAAGTTTAAAAAAATCTAAGGAGGAGGGGAAAGAGAGAATGGAGGGCAAGAGGGAGGGAGAGGGGGAAGGAAAGAGATAAACATCACAGCCTTCAAATGCAAAAAAAGCTCGCATGTTGAAAGAGAATTTGATTTGGTTTATTTGCCAGACTCCAGAGGGGACTTTGGAAAAAATGGGAGGAGGTAGTGGAAAAACAGATGTTAAAGAGAAAATTCCTAACGATTGCTACCCAAGAGTGGAATAGGTTTTTTTTGAAAATTATTCCCCCTCAGGCCAATTTTCAAATACAACTTGGACGACCAACTCTAAGGGATGCTGCAGACAATATTCCCGTCCAGTTTCCAATTATAAGCCTCTATGATTATATAATAATTCTCATCAAAACATCCATATCTCTTATTCAACTCGTGTGACCAGAGTCTAGTCACAGAGAGTTTCTGTGTGTCAGTTTCTTAATTGCTAAACTGAAACATTAATTATGATCTTATTATAAACAAGTTAATGCACATAAAAGTACCAAGAAGAGTATAAAGTATTCCATAAGTGAAACATACTGTCATAATCATAAGTATCTAGTAACAAACAAGAAATAGTTGAATAATAAAGAAGCAGCAAATATAAAGGAAGAAATTTTAGTATTCATATAAAACCTTCACAACAAGGATTATAATCATTAAAAGGCATTACTTTATATGCATTTAAAATAGGAAATCTTAATTTTATGTAGTCATTTTATGTGATTTTTTAAATTGTCCAATTTGTTACAGTGTCTTCTTTCCCATGAAAAGTCATATATTGAAATTTAGAGAAAGCATTAGAAGGTTCGAACAAGAAAAGTAGGACAAACTGAAAATTATGAAAGGATAGGTAGGAAGAGAAAGAAAGGAATGAAAGGAAACAGACTTTAAAAGGCAAAGGAAAGTGCTAGCAAAAAAAATAGTAATAAATATCACATAAACATTAAGTTTTGGGGAGACTATTTTTGTCACTCTTGCCATCTAAAATGTCTTCTTAGTTAAATCACAATAAACAAGGGAATTACAAATTTGCCAGAGCTTTTCTGTCACACAACCAAGAAGCTAAAATAAATACTGAAAGGAAGGATGAAAATAAATGTGAAGACAGAGAAATAGAAGAAGAATGGGAAAAGGGAGAGAAGAGGGATACAGGAAGACAGAAAGGCAGACAGACAGAAAGAAAGAAGAAAGAAGTGAAGCAAAAAGAAGAAAGACAAGCTTTTCTAAACAACTGGGTGATTCTGATTTAGAGACTTTGATTAAAGCAGCCCTTTCTGCATATTAAGATCTATGTATTTCTTATTCTTCTCAGCCACAGCAGAAGTCACAACCCATATTGCACACATACTAGGCAAATGAAATAGAATAATTGAATGTTAAGGACCTCAAACTCACCAAGAGCAAAGGTTTCACTAAATAGAAGAAATCAAGCTTGAAACTCACACCATTGTAAACCCAACTGATTTGGTAGTATCAAGGTTTTCTGACTCGCAATCTAATCCACTGTCCCTTTATGTCTAGTGAGTGATAGAAGTAAATACATAACACAACACACACATACACACACGTGTTTCTGTGTGTACATACTTTTACTAATAAATTTTTTTCAACAGGATAATGTTCAAAAATAGAATAAGCAGGTTTTCAGCATTTTTATTTATAATGAATAATTATGTTAATCATATCTCAGAGGATCAATAAATAATATAAAAATATAAAGTATTACTTTATGTAATTTTTGTTAGCTCTAAATTCTGTGATCTCATAGGTCAATTTATGCTTATAGATGGTTAATGCAGTTATAATGTTTGTAAATTCTGAAAAACAAGAAGCTTATAACATTAACTGCTGAGAAGCAATGACAAGTAAAATTAATATTTTAATATTGTTCTGTGTACTAGGGTATGTTATTTGGCAATTTCACATGTTGTTTTCAAAATCTTCAAGAATCATATAATTGCCCCAAAAGGCACATTTTTCAATACAAATGAATAGCCTGGAAAACAGCCTCTTGAGGGCTGAAAAGGGGGACATTTTTTCTTGTGCTATTCTAATTAGCACTTATTTCTATCTCAGCTTCCTCCTTTGTTATCTCTTGAGATATAGTTTGTTTTTTCCTACTATAAAGAGATTACAGCATCATTTTTAACTGGGTAGTTGCATAATTAGTAAATCTACTGTGCATAACTAGATATGAACTTTAGAGAATTTATTTAAAAAGCAAAATTTAAACATGGTACATTTAGATAATGAATAATATTTATGAAAAAATGCTATAGTGTTTAGATGTGGTAGTGCTGGAAAGCCTTTCAAAAAGAATATTTAGTTGAGGAGCAAATAGTTTTATAATATTTCTATAGTTTGAAAAGACAAACCTTCATCTTCAGATATGAACACATCCTTAAAAATGATTTCACCAGAATGGAGAATAAAGGATCACTTTCTCAAAACACTAGACCTTACCACAGACCGTGGTTAAGATGGGTTATTAAAGGGTTAAAAATGAAACCAGTAGCATTTCTCAAGACATACTTTTCTAGGTTTTAAATAGGGATAACAAGGGATGACCCTCATCTAACTGGGCATGAAATCACCAAATGATCTATTAAGATGTCAAGGAGAAGAAAACCAAAGGGCATTATTTAATGTGTTGTTCTTCACATCCTGAAGAATTCTACTGCGGCTACTCTCTGGCAAGGTCACGGATATATCATGATTATCTCTTCAATGTGCCAACTCATCACAACAGCAACAACTGGCTAGTTGTGTAAGAGAAGGCATTATGTTGGGAAAATTCTTTTTAAAAAATTTTCATATAAGTTAAATTTTTTCCTAAAAGTACTATTGAGAACTAAGATTTCCAGTTATGTTGACTTACAGTAAAGAAGTGTGTACATTGTTTGACCAATGGAAATTAACCTGTAAGTTTTAAAATTATAATAGTTATTTTTGTGATGGCAGAAAACTGGAATGGAAGGGAAGCTCAACAATTGCAAAATAGTTAAACAAGCTGTGGTATAACATTGCTACAGAAAACTACTGCACTGTAAGAAATGATGAACTGGCTGATTTTAGAAAAACATGGCAAAAGTTACATAAAATAAGAAAAAACTGAAGCGAGCAGAATAAAGACAATGTTCTGTTCCAAGAACAATTGTGAACAACCAAGTTATTCTGAGTACTAAGCATACTCTGATCAACTACAAAGGAAGATGCTAACCACCTCTAGAGAAATTACTGATAAACAAAAGTACACACAGCATGTTTCTACATATACTTATAAATCTTTGTCAAATTGTGATCTTCTCTAGTGCAGTGGGAAGGGAAGGAAGGAAGAAAGGAGACAGTTCAGAACTTAAAATGTAACAAAAAAAATTGAAAAGAACTGTAAGTCAGGTGTCTGAAACATGGTAATTGACATGGTAATTCCATGCTAATTGACCCGGGTTAGTATGTTTAAAAAACATTTTAGCTTGTAAAGTTATATAAATTTCTTTTTTATTTTTTTTGGAGGGAGAAGGCAGGTCAATAGGGGTTAAATGACCTGCCCAAGGTCACACAGCTAGTCAGTGTCAAGCGTCTGATGCCAGATTTGAACAGAGATGCTCTATTCGCTGCACCACCTTGCTCCCCTTTGTTGTATAATTTCTTAGAAAAAAATTCAAACCGGTATTTGAAAAGATTGCAAAAGCTAATTACATGTTTTTTATATCTTTGAGGAAAATTCACTAATATTATTCAGAATTAGAAAACAAACTGATGCATTTCAAACAAAGGAAAGACTGAAATGGATTTAATGATAATCAAATATAAACTGTCAATAAGAATCAATTGTCACTTATGGTATAATGTAAGTACATGAGGTACTACTTATCAATTCTGAAATTCAGTAGCTTAGTCTGTTTTATTGGTGTTTCTGGCATAATGACCATATTTCAATCGCTATGGTTGCTATATAAACTTTATACTAGAACTCTTAAAATGTAGATTTAACAATATTTTGTTAAAAAGAACAACAAGAATAGGAATTTCTGGGTCTGTAACTTACTAGTTAAGCTATAATTTCTTTACATACAAAATGAGATTTGAGTCAGATGATCAAAGAAATCTAAGATGACAGATGTAAATCTAGAAATGAATTTATATTTTGTATATAATTGTTTGCATATTGTCTCGCTCATTAAATTATGAGATTGTTGTAGGCAGGAATTGTATTTAGACTCTTTTTCTATGCCCCAACCTTTAGTAGCTTAGTGCCATGCCTGGAACACAGTAGGTACTTAATGTTTACTGATAGAACTGAGAGAATTATGGATGGTTTCATGGAGAAGATGACACTGGAATCAAACATGTAATTAAGAAAGAGAATCTGAGAAGTCGACTTTCCAGCAATAAGATACAATTTCTATGAATGCCCTCCTACCAGAAAGATTAAATAATGAAAAATAACAGTATTAATGATAGTTTAAAGTTAAATAACACCTGAGAGTTAATAAAAAAATCCCAACACACTCATAAGCTACTGAATGCAGATGGAAGAAATTATCTAACCTTGTAGACTGTATACATAACAAATTCACGGGAGTGAAAATGTTTATCTTTTAAAACCCAACACAATCTGGCCACAACCTATCTTTCAAAGTTTCTTACACATTATTTCATCTCCTGAATTCCTCTGATTCAGCCAAATTCCCCTTCTCAGTATTCTACACACAGGACACTCTGTCTACTTTCTCTATGTATGCTTAGAATGCATTCATTCTTTACTTCCAAATCACAGGTTGTCTTTTTTTCATTAAGATGCAGCTCAAGGATCATCTTCTGATGGAAGTTTTGTATTTAACTACATCATTTATATCTATATTTTATTTTATACTGATGTGTATAAACACACACACACACACACACACACACACACACACACACACACACACACACATACTTGCATGCCCCCATTAGAATGAAACTTAAAAGTAGGGATTATTTCATTCTTTGAACTATAAATCCAATGCTTATTAAAGTGATTGGTAGAGACTAAGTGCTTAATAAATTTGTTGATAGGACTAGCACCCTAAGAAAAATCCCATCAGATAAGCAGGGTGGGCCATGTGAAATTTCTATTTTACAAAAAGGAATTTAAAAAGTCTAAGTGATTCAACATCATATAGTAATTGGATGAAGCAAGATCTGAAACCACGTATTCTAATTTCTAGTACATTTTATATGAAAAGGGGGCAGGAGGAATCTTAGAAAAAAATAAACAGAATCTGTGTAACCTACCTACTCTCCTCTTCCTTCTTTATCTTTATAAGATATCGTAGAATGTAGCGTTTCAGGGATTTCCTTACTCTAAGAATGCCTAAAGCATAGATGACCAAATCCTATTATAAAAAAGACATTTTTTTAAAGGAAGGGGAAGAAAATAAAAAGGAAGGAAGCGGTGAGAGATAATTCCACAGGATGAGATACCATAAACTTGGGACAGTACAAAAGCAACATAAGGACATAATGACACTGGGATGGGAGAGGTAGACATTAAAGGGGCATAAACGAAGCATAGACAGTATTAAAATCAATCTTAGATTCAAAGATTTGCCTAGAGCTTTCCTGTTTTCCAAATGGACAAACTAAAAGTGATTTAATTGTTGAAGCTTATACTTTCTCTCTGTCTGAAGTTCTATGAGAAATTTAATGAGCAAGTCACTTACTAGAAAAAGACCAAGGAAGACTAAAAGTAGCTAGGTGGCGCAGTGGATAGAGTACCAGACCTAGAGTCTGGAAGTCTGAGTACAAATCCATCCTCAGATATTAGGCTGTGTGACCCTGAACAAGTCACTTAACCCTGCTTTCCTTTTTATTCTTATCTGTAAAATGAGCGGGAGAAGGAAATGGCAAACAACTCCAGTGTCTTTGTCAAGAAAATCCCAAGTGGGGTCACAAAAGAGTCAGACATGACAGAAGAACTGGAAGAATGAGGGGATAAAAAAGACAAGGCAGACATCTGCCATTCATACCTAATGGCAAGAGTTAGCCACCAGAATTGTATAATCTACTGATGAAACAGATATTTTAATTAGGGAAGGAGATTGACTTCCCTTCATCCCTGCGCATAACAAAAGCCCAGAAAATAGAGAGAAGAGGCCTACATTACACATCATGGGATTTACAGATAAACAGTAAAGGGACAAAAGGAAAAGGAAACAAAAGAAAACAATTCATAATTGTCAAGTATTCTATTCTCTGATCTGCCCAATCAGATAGGCAGATGAACTTGGAAATGGGTGATTTTTCTATATTGAAAAATAATGGTAATATTAATTTTAAAATCATTGAATTGATCATTAATATGCATGCTATTAAGTATGTCAATGAAATTATTCCAACTTTTATTTGTTGGAAAACATATATTTATATGTATATGTACATATGTATATACACTTTTTTCCCCATTTCTTACCACTTAAAAAGCAAACCATGTCTGTACCTGATGTTTTACAGAGTTTTGGTGTTGATATTTAGTAGCTTAAAATTGAACTAAGATGTTTATAATAACCTGTACATGAGCATCTAAAATGCAGACAGCTCTTAAAATAGTAACACTAAAAACATATATGAAGAATTTGGACGAGAAACCTAGATGGATGGATCAAAGAACTGTAAGACCAAGAGCAGTGTCATGAAATACTGAATGAAATTTTGACAGGAAAATACAATGAAAAGTAAAACATTCAGACAGCAGAAGAAACAAGTGCACAATAACTCTTCTAGCATAACGTAAGAAATCAGAATGTTGATCTAACTGAATTGAGAAAGCAAATGTAAGACGAGTCACTATAGTGAGTTTTATGAAAGAGAACAGTATTATTTTATGACTAATATAAAAAAAGGTTAATAAATTTAAAGTGTAGATAAAGAAAAAAACTAACTATATAAAAGGATTAAGAGAGATGCTAAGGGTGGCTGTGGGGAGTCAGCACTGAACAGAGACCACTTCTCCAACAGGAAAAAATAGCAGACGAGGTGAAAAATTGTAGGAATACCAATTATACTACAACTAAAAAGAAAGCAAGGTCCAGGAGATCACTAACATTTCAGTTATTCAGAAGCATTAAACAGGATGACATTAAATTAGATGCAGCAAAAAAAAAATGTCTTAGCTTAGGAAGCAGATGTGTTCATTGAAAAAAAAAAATCAGAAAATGAACTTAAGCAAGTATGCATGAAATGCCTTTCTTTGTTCCTACCACTAATAGTTGTGCTAGGTCTTGTGATCTGATATAGGACTAAGAGTTTTGTTTTCAGTGAACATGTATTCTACATAGTAAAATAAGATTCATAAACATCAAACAAGATGACAATGCAAGCTAAGAAGTGTTAAGACAAGAATCTGAAGGGGACTGGAGACATAAGAGTGGATTTCAATGAGTCAAAAAATAGCAATGGAAAATATAAACCCATGGCTGTGGGAAGTCAGTCAACTTGTTCAATAAAGAGGAAAATGAAGGTAGGACAAATATTGAGACATGGATTAAAAAAAACAGTTTCATCTTAAGATACCTGAAAATTGTTAATATAAACTTTAGGAAAAGTAATTAAATTCATTTAATCAATGTGCTTTCTTTTCATCATATGGATTTTGAGAAAGAAAGTATTTTCCACAATTTGATTTAAATTACCTAGGGGTAAAATTAAATGCAAGATGAGGAAGGGAGGACCATTCAGATACAATTTAGGTTCATTTTTTCATTGCTGTTCTACAGGATGAAATTCATCTTTCAAGCTATGATGAATATCAGCAGATTTACAGTCATCCCTTTCAAGAAGCAGTTAGTAATTTACAAACAGCTGAAGATAAAGGTGCAACAATGCTGATGTGACAGACAATGCCTGTTTTTTAGACACTTTGTCTGTTGAATGAAACATACTGTGAAATTCAGCAACACCATGTTAATCATTCAACCAAAACTTTTCAATCTACGGACAATTATTCATTCAGTATGCCCATGAATAAATGTAACCTTTCCCTCTGAAGTTTTAAAATAGCCACGAGGGGATTGTATCAGAGAAGTGACAAATGAAGAAGGGAGAGCACAGATTAAATGGAGCTCCACTTCCTGTAGCGCTGAGTCTTGCCCAACAGCACATTCCATAACGTGGTAGTGGCAATGAGAATGGCAGGGATGAGGAACTCTAAAATCAGTAAACATTTTCTCTTTACTCTGGGTGCTGGTATGTTTATAATTATATTGGGCAGATGTATTCAATGCTGAATAAATACGAAATTGGTTCATGAATCCTGGATGAGATTTAGGGTTTCATTTATTCTCAATGAATCAGGGACCTTTTTATGCAACGATCATCTATTATATCTGACCATTTAAGAGCTCATCATATTAGACAAGTACTGTAGTCATCATCCAAATTTAGATCAAAAAATAAAGATAAGAAGTTCATAATTTATGAAATTTAGGTTTCGAAAGAGGGCTAAATCAGTAATCCTTTCTATAGCAATTGTACATGCATATGTATAATAAGCATACAATCCAATAATTAGGAAAGAAGGATGAATTACAAGTGATATAGATGTTAGTACTGTCTTTTAGGGTTCATTCAGTCCCTTAGATATTGCTATTGGCTATCTTCTAGCTAGTCTCCCTGATACTAAGAAAAGGTTCTCATTACTATCTACTTGAATTACTGCAATAGTTTTCTAATATAGCTTTCTACTACTAAATCAGATAATTATGCTACTGGTCCCAAAACTGGGGGATGGGATATAAAATGTGCTCTCAGGGGCAGTCACTTTGAGGCTAGAAGAATGTATAGTCAAGAAATGAAGGGAAATAGAAAATGATTCACACCCCATCATCTCCTGCAGCCAATAGTGGACTTTTGTATGCCACAAAAATTTGTCCTTCTCAACCCTCCCCCCATCTACTCTCTTCTACTACCCCAATAATATTTTAAAAATAATAAAACACAGGTATCTGTAGCAACTCCACAGGTATTATTTCATCCTGCCTTGCACATTTCTAGGATTCCTGCAGAGCTCTTGGTGACCACTAAGTGCCCTTCAGAAAGTAGGTTATACAAACTGGGGCTGTGGTAAAAATCTCAAAGCATAGATCCACACTTATAGTTTTTATTGGGACAGCTTAAATACCAAAGGGTGAACAGCTATGAATGCTTTGTGATGGCATTAACAATCTCACCAAACTCATCCCTCTTTGTAACTTCCTTATGTCCCATAGGGCGCCATCATTCTTGCAAACTCCCAGGTTCTCTACCTCCTCATTATTCTTGACTGACTATTAAACTGGGCAGATAACCTGCAAACAACTCTGTAAAATGATAAATATACAGGATAAATGGAGATAATCAATAGAGGGAAGGGACTTGAATTAAGGGTGATCAGGAGAGGTTTCTTATATAAAATAGAATTTTAGCTGAGACTTAACGAAGCCAGGGAAGCCAAGAAGCAGAGATCACAAGGGAGAAATCTTCAATCATGCAGCATGGACAGGGAAAATGCAAAGTTAGAAGATGAACATTTTTGTTGAAAGAACATCAAGGATGGCCGTGTGACTGAGTTGCAGAAGCAGGAGTGAATTAAGTATTAAAAAAATTGGAAAGTTACAAAAAGCCAAGGTTTTGGAGCAATTTGGAAACCAGAGAATTTTATATTTGATCACTGAAGTAACAGAGAGTCAATAGAATTTACTAAATTGGAAGTGACATGGTTAGATTGTGCTTTGGGAAGATGACTTTCAAAGCTGAATGTAGGATGGGCTAGAGTAGACTTGAAGCAGAAAGACCAACCAGAAGGGTATTGCAACAATTCAAGGGGGAAGGTCAAGAACATGTACCAAGGTGGTGGCGGTGTCAGAGGAGAAAAAGGGACATATATGAGGGACATTAGGAAGATAAAATCAACCAGACTTGAGAACAGGTAGGATATGTGGGAGAAAGGAGTTCAGGATGACATCAAGGTTGCCAGCCTGTGTGACTTGGAGAACAGAAGTGTCCTTGTAAAGAATAATTTGAGAAGAGGGGTAGTTTTGGGGGGAAAGATAAAGGTATCAGTAGTGAACACATTCAGTTTAAGGTGTCTACAGGACATTCAGAATGAGAGGGCTATGTAGTTGGTAACAGGAGAATAGAGGTTAGAAAAGTGTTTAGACTCACATAAGTAGATTGGAGAATCATCAGCATGAAGATAATAAGGAAAATATGATGCAATTGACCCAAAGCAGCAGAAATACATAACAGGCTGCCAATAACTATGAAGGAATCAGTAGCTCTGAGCTTCTCTGTAGGCAGAACATTAAAAATGAAAAGCTGATGTTTTTAATGTTCCCTTGAATCACATTAATTGATGGCTTTATTTTATCTCCAGCTGGGTGTTGCAGTGCATAGAGTGCTAGGCTTAAGTCAGGAAGACTGTTTGCCTCAATTCCTCATCTTAAAAGGAGCTACAGAAGGAAATGGCAAATCACTAGAGTGTCTTTGCCATGAACACCCAAAATGGAGTCACAGAATCAAAATCAACTCAATACCAACACCAACAACTTATCTCCTTCCCTTGTAAGATAGTAAGTTAGACTTTCCTTTTATTGGTGCTGCAAAGCTATAGTCTAAAACCTTATCTGGCATATAATAGGAACTTAAAAATAATTCATTGAATTTGATTTAAATGCCAAGTAAGAATTAAGGAGTACATGAGGTTGGAGTGAAGCAGGTCAAGAGTAGTTGTTGGTTTGCTTTAAATTTGATAAACAGTTATTAAGCATTTACTTGGAATATAAAAAAGCCAGAGTTGAAAAATGACATTAGAATATTAGATTGAATATCAATAGTGGGAGAGAAGTTAGAAAGTATGGAAATGCATGGTTTGAGGCCTCTGGCAAAGAGAATACTACTGCTCTGGATAGTTGATAGCTTGGCAGTTTGATTCATTTACATTGTGACTTACTCTATTATAGTTTTTACTCTCTTGTTAAGGATTTTCCTAACAATCCTAACATTTGCCATATAGCTTATATGAAATAAGAATAAATTATTTGGTTGACTTAAGTTGGTATAATCATTAAAGAACAGACTAGCATTTACCAGCTTCACTCTAGCTTAGTCACAAGATAAATGTAATCCTGACTTTTAGCAATATTTAAGCATATAAGAAAAAAGAAGAAATGCTACAAACAACTGAATAAATAAAACAAAACATTTCCCCAAGTTTTGTATGATTTGGGGTGCTTACCACCTGTATGACCTGTGGCAAGTTATTTATCCACCCTCAGACCAAATTTCTTAAATGAGAGAGGTAGAATAAGTAATCTCTAATATTTCTTCCAGATCTAAACCATGATTCTAAAATTCTTTAAGCTGAATAAAGTACAAGATGAAAAAATGCAGTGACGTCAGAAAAGGGGAACATTTGTGAAGAGGATCTAATTATCTAATTTGGAAGAAATGAATTTGAAGAGGCTGAAAAATATGCTTAGAAAAGGATGCTAGAATTGTTTTGTGGAGAACCCTCAATATTATGCTTAGCAATTCAAATTTTATCCTGAAGGCAATCAGGAAATGCTGAAGCAGTGATAGAGGAATGGTAACTTTTAGAGGGAATAGGATTTGTTGTTTTGTATGTATTTAATTTGAAGTATTAGCACAGAAATCAGGGGAAGAATTCTGATAGGCATTTGGAGACATGGAAGAGGAAAAGGAAGAAAGGTTAGTACAGGAAACATAAATAAATGTGACTTTATCAATTTCTATCTACATTTTAGGAATGATTTTTCAAATTTGCATTAGACATCCTGTGAAATCTAAATAAAATGGAAAATTTTAAATTCATTCTTCTTTCACTTAAATTATCTTTGAACATAGAACTAGAAATATACTACTTTCTATACTAACTCAAGTATCTGGATAACCAAAAAAAAAAAAAAAGAAACAATAGATTATTTTTAAACTCTTCATTTATTGATTTTAACATTTCTAAACAAACAGCATCAAGAAAACATGATCAATTTCTCTAATGGGTTTCATTATGAAAAAGACCATTGGAAAAAACATTCCTGGGTCCACAGAAATAATGATATTAATGTTTTTTGTTGTTTATTTTTATATTATCTTCCTGAGATTTATTTTAGAAATTATATAAAAGAGCAACAACTCATTTGTTTACGGTATACGGATGTATATCTATTTTTATCTTTATTGTAAAAGCAATAATATACATAGTCGGGGAGGAAAATTTAGACCATCTACAATAAAATGCCAACTTCAAAACTCAATGGATCCTTTGCCTAATATATACAGAGTTGCATTCACTCTTAAAAAAAGAATGAGCACATACTATAGATGATAGGCCAATTTATGGTAGAAAGTTTCATTCAGAACAATCAAATATAAAATGAATTCATGGAAATTTTTTAAAAGATGCCTACAATCTTTTTAATTTCTTCTTTTTCTTGCTTTTTTTCAGACAATCCACTGAAATCATTGATTTCTCAAAGATTTAATGTCTTTTTAAAATTTATCAGTCATTTTTCTATTTTTCAGCAACACTTTCATCTCCACAGATCATTTTTTTCAACTTTCTTCTATATAAAAATGTTTAGTTTGAAAAAATCTTATATTATTCTAATTCCTTCTACATTTTTTTCAACAGTAAGATGTCTAACTTTTTTTAGTTACTTTCCTGCAGATGTTTTTATCTGCACTCTAATCATACCCTTCCTGTACAGAGACACAGGAAGCAGTATGACTGTCCCATAATTCTCCTTATGTCTAAACCCTGTCGCTTGTGTTGAACTATTTTAAAACAAATAATACAATTTACTTCTTTATTTTCCCAAAATGTATGTGTAGAGGGGAGAGAAGGATAGGGAGGATGTGACAAGATAAACAGACCTCCAAAAGTTTCCCTTATATTCCCAGGGCAGCTAAACTGTTCATACAAGTATTTAGGGTTTTTTTTTCTTTTTTTCAAAATCTATACTTTTCATTGAAGGAGACCCTGTAAAGGTCAGAGGAAGCCTAACAATGGACAGGGATACTTCAATTTATGTATATATTACAAAACTTTAATATTTGTGTTTAAAATAATAAATATTTCAGAAAAATATAATTCTTTTCAAGATTCTAGTCGTAACATTTTCACCACTAAGGAATCAACCACCTCTAAAATCTTAATGCCTCATTATTGGAAAAAAATAAAGAGCATCCTTTTTTAAGAAGCACAAGTTTATTGCGGTATTCCCAAGAAGGGGACTGAAACTGAGGACCTGTCTATCTCATTATTAAAAGATTATTCCACTTTTGATTAACATTTTCAGCCATGTAAACTCAGTAAAACTGCCTGCTAATAAACATATCAGATTGTGATGTCACTCAGTGCTCATATCAATAAAAACACATATTCTAGATGTGTTGAGTAATTACTGGACATAGGACAACAGATTTAGAGCTAGATTTCTGGAGAGGGAAGACCAAAGGTTCCCAACAAATAATTTTTCAAACATGTTGATACAATGTATTCCTAATTTATATAGCTAATTTATGTTACCAACTCTTTTTGACAACAGAGAAAATTCTGGCTTTTTCTTTTCTCTTCTAATTCTTGACAGATTCTGCTCCTTCTACATAGGTTCCACAAGAGCAAATTGCTAAATGCTGATGATATGTTTAGTTGGGGTATAGAAAAAAGAAAAAAATGTAAATGTCCTAATCCTATGTCTTTTTTTGAAAAGATTTACAGATCAAAATGTCGCCAAATATCACCTAATAGAAGACAACTTTGTGAATTTTCAAAATGCCAACATAATGCCCACTATATTTAAAGAATAAGTGCAAATTAACATAAGGAGAAACAGTGTCTTTAAAAATTCACTGGTGTTTACCATTTTTTTCCCCTGGCAAATTTATAACCCTGTTGTGAAGATATGAAGATAAATTTGGGTTATCAATAATTTCCATGGTAACTGATATTGATATCAAAAGAGAAAGTTAGGAATCTATAGTAGAAATAGTACATCCATATTCAAATGTTAATGCTGTCACTAGGGCCAAGCAAAGGAATAAACCAGGTAATATAATTTTTAAGCAAAAAAAGTGTTATTGATAAACATATAACTTGTTTATTTTTTATTCATTAACAAATCTTTAACAAGAATCAGCATGGCACAATGTATAGAGAGTTTCCCTTGAAGTCAAGGGATTTCTTAACTGAAGTCCACTTCTGATACAAGCTGGTTGTGGGACCTGTGAAAGTTATGTTGCTTCTCGTGGTCTGACCAAGTTGGTAGGACTATGAATTGCATGTAAAAAATGGTCAATTTGCATTGATAGAGGGAGTTCCTCCTCACCTGAAGGATGGATAAAACCAACAAAATCATAGGCCTCATAAAATAAGGAAAAAAAATTATAGCAAAAACATTTGTATGATACTTTAGAATTTGTAAAACCTTGACATATATTATTTCACTAAAGCCCTAAAAAACTATTTATAGTAAGTATGACAGGTATTATTTTCATTTTACAGAGGAAGAAACTGAGGCTTAAAAGGGTTCATGCCTTGTCCATGACCACACATACTGTTAAGTATGAGGCAGAATTTGAATCTACGTTTTCCCGAATACTATTTTAGTGTTCTGTTCACTAAACAACAAAATGTACAAACAATTTAATTGACAAAATGCTTAGTATTTCTATAAAGTTATACTGGGGCATCTTTAAAAGCTCATTTTAAGTAAAACTGTTATGAAAACAACTAAGATATTTAGACTTAGGTTGTAAAAAGAAATTCATTTTACACAATTATTGGTTATTTGAAGAAACCCCTCCATTTTTTTAATGCTACATGACTGACAGTCTGACCTGTATTCCATTTAGAATTCTGTTCCTGTTTCAGGCAAGATTAACTTTGCCAAACTGATAGAGTAAGAATAAAGCACTTGGAGTATTGGATCAAAACAGGTTAAAACCTAAGTATCAGGTATAAAACCAAATAGGGGGTAAAGTATGATTGCTACATCTTATTTTATTACACATTGAAAGAACAGAATAAAAAGAAAAGAAAGAAATAAGTATTTCAATTAAGGAATATGCAGACAATAATGAAGTTCTTCAAAGTTTTAGAAAAGCCAGAGTCCTGATGACAAAGGAGAGATCTTTAAGGAGAAAAGCAACAAAATATAAAATGTTCTAAAAGTAATTAAGAAATGCAGCATACTGCCACTGAATAAACTACATACATGGTGAACTAGGAGAGGAAAGTTCTTCAAAGATAGATCTGAAACTAGTGTGAAAACTTAAGGGTTCTATAGGAGCAGTGACATTTTAAGTAACAATTTTTTTAATGTTATTCTTAACTTAAGAAATAAAAAAAATCTAACAGTAGAATAGGGGGATAAAGGATAAATGAACATGAAACTGCAAATATATTATGTGTAACTTGCTATTTTTTTTAAATATATATTAAAGTTACTATATAATTCTTTTTTTTTCATTTTTTCTTTCTTTCCCCCACCTCTGAGATTGGCTACCATTAAACACACAAACAAATACACACACACACACACATAAAATCAGGCTATACATTTATTTGCCAGTTCTTTCTTTGAATATAGATACCATCTTCCTTCATGGATCCCTTGTAGTTAATTTAGGTAATTATGATAATTCAAATGACTTAGTCCCATACAATTGTTCTTTTAAAACAATATTGTTGTTACTGCAGACAACATTGTACCGGTTCTGCTGATTTTACTCTTCATTAGTACGTGCAAGGCTGTCCATATTTTTTCTAAGATCATTGAGCTCATTATTTCTAACATAGTAGTATTTAATAACATTAGAGAAATGATGATATCACTTGTCCTTGACTTTGTTTTGAGTGAGGAAGGGTTGTGCAGGTCAACAGCCTCACTTCTCTTCCAGAGCCATCTGAATCCAGTGACCAGATATTCATCAGGATGACTGGAGATGACCCAGGATGCACTGGGAGATGACCTTGGCCCATTTAGGTCAAGGTCTATTCAGGTACTCTCTTAGGGTGAGGTAACACCCATTCACTGAATAGGTCTGTTTAAGAAGTAGCCAGGGCAGGGCCTCTTTAATAAGGGAAAGAAAAATAACATTGTACACAATTACAGGCACATTGGGTGAAGACTAACTTTGATAGACTGGGATGTTCTCATCAATGCATGGTTCTAAGACAACTCCAAAAGGCTCATGATGAAAAATGCTATTGAGAGAAAGAATTATGGATTCTGAATGCAGATCAAAGCATACTATCTGATCTCTCATTTTTTGTTTTTGTTTCTTCTTTTTTGTGGTTCATTCCATTGGTTAGAATTCTTCTCTGAAACATGACTACTGTGAAAATATATTTAATATGAACGTATATGTAGCATCTATATCAAATTTCATGCCATCAAGGAGAGGGCAGAGGGAAGGGAAACTCAAAAGCATATGGAACAGAATGCTGTAAACTAAAAATAAATCAATTAATTTTAAAAAACAAAACAAATACATTTTAATCTAGCTACTGCTGTTTTAAAAATGAACTCCTTGTCCAACAAGCAAGAAGTGACCACATTCTATTGGAGAAACTGATTTGCATTCTTGTAATAGTAATATGAATAATTTCAATAAGCCATAAAATGGAAATTTCAAATAAACGTAAAGGTGGCTCACATTTTCTTCTTGCTAAGGCAAATCATGGTAAAAGGAAGGGTGAATTAAGGAAGGCAGTAGTTACAAACCAAATATATTTTTAAAGATTAATCAGAAAAAAACACAGGGATGGGGAGGGGAAGAAGAAAGAAGAAATTGGAATGGAAGGAAATACACAACAAGTAATCATAACTGAATAAATGGGATGAGCTCACCTATAAAAGGGAGGCAGATCGCAGAGTAGATTAGAAACAAGAATCCAACAATATTTCCTTTACAAGAGACACACTTGGAACAGAAAGTAAAACACAGTTAAAATAAAGGGCTTAAGTGGAATGGTTCAGCTGAAGTAAAAAAAAAAAAAGGCAAGGGTAGTAATCATCTCAGACTAAGCAAAAGCAAAATTAAAAATAATTAAAAGAAATAATCAGGGAAACTATATTTTATTAAATGGTACCCCTAACAATGAAATAATATCAAAAAAATTTACAGCAAGTTTCTCAGATAAAGGTCTCATTTCCCCAACATATACTGAGTATAGAATTGAGAGAAATTTATAAAAATAAGAGCATTTCCCAAATTGAGAAATGGTCAAATGATTTACATAGGCAGTTTTCAGAAGGAGAAATCAAAAATATTGCATTGTTAATGTATTTTTGCATAATGAGAAGATCCGTCCCATCCATTAAAAGGCCCGTGTGAACTGCTGGAGTCACATGGAAGCCTGAGTCACATGAGTCTGTGGTGGGAGGAACTTTCTGAATGCATGAAGCAGAAATGGTGGAGCAGAGCTGAGAGGAAGTTGAACACAGCAGTTAGAACTGAGGGAAAGAGAGGAAGCAAGCAGTGAGCTGTGAGTGTTTGTTTGTGGGAAGGCACTAGCAAGGGGAAGGCTTGGGGATGGTATTGCCCCCTGCATTGTTACTCTGTATAGATTTCTTTGTTGCTATGATAGATTTGGCTTGCTGGTGTTTAAATAAATGTTTTGGTTCTGTCTTCCCTGTGGACAGTCTGGAGTCTGGTGTATTTTGTGATTCAGAATCACACTAGCATATGAATAGCCACAGTAGGCTCTGTATATATCTCATTGGTATCCACATCATATGAAAAAAATATCACTAGTGATTAGAGAGAGAAATGCAATTTAAAACAATTCTATGGTACTACCTCACATCTATTAGAAGTAACAAATGCTGGAGGGGATGAAGGGGAAAATAGTTACACTAATGAATTTCTGATGGAGTAGAGAACTGGTTTTATCATTCTGTAGAATGATTTAGAGCTATAAAACTTTGCATACCCTTTAACCTAGCAACACCACAACTATGTCTACAACCCAAAGATATCAAAGAAAAAGGAAAAAAGATATATTTTTACAAAAATATTTATAGCAACTCTTTATGGTGACAAAGGATCCTAAATAAAGAGGATACTCATCAATTGATGAATAACTGAACAAGTTGTGACATATGATTATGACATAATACGATTGTTCTATAAGAAATGACAAAGGGGCGGTTTCAGAAAAAATACATAGTAAGACCTATCTACATATACTGATGGAAAGTGAAGTGAGAAGAACTGTGAAATCATTGAGCACACTAAAAACAAAACTGTAATGATGATCAACTGCGAAAGACTTGGTTTCTCTTATCGGCACAATGATCAAAGATAATTACAAAGGGCTCATGATGAAACAATACTATCTACATCCAGAGAGAGAACCGATGAACAGAGAGCAAATTGAAGCATAATTTTTTTCATTTTTTAAAAATGTTTTTGGTCACATGGCTAATATGGAAATGCTTTCATGACAGCATACATAAATGATATATTGCCTGCCTTCTCAGTGGGCAGAGGAGGTATGCCAGTGATGGAGAGAATTTAGAATTCAAAATTTAAAAATTGAAGAATGCAATAAAGAAATAAAAAAAACATTTTAAAACCTTTTAAAAAAAGCTTAATACCAATTTATCTTCTGTATCACAGTTTATATATAAACATACATACATGACAATGCACACTGAACTTTTTAGGGTAAAGGGTAAAGAAATGAGGTTCAATGAACTTACCAAGTTGCCAACAGATGTTTATAATATATTTTAAAATATAATGCAAAGCATGCATAGTGAAACAACATCAAATCGCTGCTTTAAAAGACTTGAGAGAGATCTTGGTCATCCTAAATCTATGAAAAAAAAATCCTTCCTTTATACTGTGAATAGTCCAGATTCTTATCAGAACACACGCTACCACAGGAAAATGAATAGGAAAAAAAATTCCCTTCTGTAAAGGAAAAGATCTAGTTTAGATAAAAGGAAGAATATATTAACTTCAGGAATTACAGAATGCTAAAATGCCTGGTAGGGTTTTTGCCACTGCCATTCCTGAAGATTTTGAAGATAAGACCAACTGTTTATGGAAGTAAACATTTTCATAAATTTGGAGGGGGATGATCCAGCTTATGCTGAAGTCCTTTTCACCTCTGTTACTTTAAGACCTGTTGCCAAGAAATTATTTTATAAGTGTTTTTTGTAAAGAATATTAAAAATTATTATTTGAGCACAAGGAATAACCCACTAGTAGAAAGTATAAGCTATTTTGAGTTATGATCCAAAGATCAAAGATCTTTCAAATTTTGAAGCAATTTGATGAGCACCTAAAACTTGTTCAAAAATAAGAAATGATTCATAATTAACAGTGTCACAATCTCTCACAAATATGAATCTCAGAAAGAAATAAAATTTGAATAAAACATTAGTGTTCTAGTAGCCTTATGTGGACTGTCAGTATGTATTCCAATAGCTCATTATGATTTATCTTCATCAGCCATAGGCCAAAATTACCAGACTCCAATTACTTTGCTTCCTGTGTTCAAGGAAAAAAGAAATTATGTCAGGCCTACCACAGGAGATGGCTTATAATGCCTGAGGTAAAGAAAGTAATCTACTGTTCTCTGACATTCACTGCCTGAAAGTCATTCACATTAACAACCATTCAAACTTGTTTAGTGCAAGCCAATTGCTTCTATTTCCCTCTTGTCAGTAACATTAGCTTCAATTCAGATTTGACTCTTATAAAATTAAAAAATAAAATAAAATCCAGTGAGGCTTGACAAGGGCATATACGAGTCCTGACAGAACATAATGCTCCCAAATTTATCAGCTTTAATATGCTAAACTTGGAGTTTCAATTTTCAATAGGAAAACTCTTACCTTTAATACTAAACAGTTATATTCATTTTCTTACTCCGTCTTTGCCCCAATATGAGTTTCAGAATGGGGTAATAGGAAAAAAGATAAATATTTAAGTTTAACAGGTTTAAAAATAAAATTTTATAGTTTTAAGAATGACAACTGCATCAAGTGAAAAAATAGTGCCCTTAATTTCAAAGAAGATTTATCATTATTTATGATTATGAGGTAGATGTGAATATATAGCGTACAACTGGAATTCTTTCAGTGAAGAACTATTAAACTTGTATAACAGGCCATTAACTTTCAGACAGTTGAGAGATTGTAAGGTTAATATCAATAAGAATCAATGGAAGTGGGGCCGGCATCCAACAGCAGTGTCAATATGTCATCATACACAATAATGAACATGAGTTTTGACTTTGAATAACTATCTTTTTTTATCTTTTGTTGCTTTTAATTACTTTTCAAAATGAGATCTTTCTCTAGTATCTGGTGCAATAATGAGGGTGTATGCCACAAATACTGAAAAAAAACATCAATTTTCATAATTCTATCATTTTTTTCCCAACCACCATTCTCTACATGTTGCATAATAAGGACAGTCAAGGTCATTGCCAGTGCCTCCATGAGGGAGAAAACTAAAACAACACAGTTGACCCATTTATTAAGACATATTTCATCGATAAAAATACGGCCTGTAGTGATGATGATACTGATGGATCTCAATACATTTACTATAAAGTAATTGTCAAATTCTAGGTGATAGCTGCAGTTCAAACTCAAGGAAGAGCCAAATCACCGCTTCATGTGCTCCATTAATGAAAGTAATAAATGTTGGATTTACACAATTAATTTTATCTGGCCAGTACGCATTTATTGTTTACAAGTCAGCAACAAAACAAATTACAGGAAGCTATTAATGTTAATGAGCTCTGAACAGCAGCTAGTTCAAAGGTTAAAATTTATTCTAAAGTGGTGGTGGTGGTGAGCAAAACCTCATGTAAAGGAATTCAATAGAGACAGACTTTTGACATTTTTAAAAATTCTTCTACCAAAGTCTACCAAAATGTATGTCTTTAATTTTATTTTTGTGTCTTTAAATTTCACTTAATTTCAATATTGTAATCATTGGCCCAGAATCTTAATTTTAACTAATATATGAGAACGTAGATATGAAAAATTAAAATCAGAAAATAATAACCATAACAGTTCATTCTTAAATATCACTTTAAAGTTTTACCTAGAACTTTTCTAAAAATAAGCCTTCAAGATGACAATATAATTTTAATTATGCAAATCATAGAAAAGGAAAAATGTAGCAGGCAAATCCCGCAGATAGAAACAGCAAAGACTGAACTGAACCCAGGCACTCTTCCTAGGACCATTCCTGTTTCTACTATGCTGTCAGATTCTCTAAGCAAAAGAAAAAAACTTATTAGTGGCTTTTGGGTGCAACATTTATCAGCATACACACACAATCCAAACATGTATATATGTATACATTATACTGTAGTTATTTTCATCAGCATCACAAATATACATGCATGTATTTAAAAATATCTCTAATACATACGTGTATTGTGCTGATGATAAATATGTTAAATAGTATACATAGGTATGAATGTACGTTATAGGTAATTTTCTTTCCTCAATAATACATTTCATTTCATCATAGAATCTTTGGACAGGAAGAAATTTAAAGAAGTCACCAAGTCGGCCTTCATATCTTCAAACAGTTGTATGTTAAATTCTAGTTCTTAAGATTTCACAATCACACCTGTTTACCCATTCTCAGTGCCAGAGAAAGAAAATTCAATATTAGGTTTATGTAGGAGAAAAATTAACCTAAATTAACACCAAAAAGTAAAAATCCTAATTCTCTAATGAGAAAATATATATTTCTTAAAACTTAGAGAAAATAGGAAGAAAAAGTAGTAGTAGAAAAATAAAATATAAGTGATATAACCATAAGTGACATAAAGAAAACGCTAAGTAAACAATGAAAACTGGCCCCAGGAAACTAAACCAAAGTCTTAGTCCTTTAAAGTATGATTGACTGTCTTTTTATAGTCCTTCTAACGTCAATGTGAAATTTTAAATAACAGAGAATCATTATATAAATCACCGGTATAATTACATATAGTGCAACTAGGGGGGTTCAGTGAATACAGTACCTGACCTAGAGACAGGATGACCTGAGTTCAAATCCAGCCTCAGATACTTAATAGCTGTTGTGACCCTGGGCAAGTCACTTAACTCCCTTTGTCTCAGTTTTCTGGTCAGTAAAATGAGCTGGAGAAGGAAATAGTAAATTATTCTAGTATCTTTGCTAAGATAACCCCAAATGCCATGTTGAAGAGTGGGGCTAGACTGAAAAGTGTTCAATATATTTCCTCACAAAACGTATATCTAATGTATACATCATAAAAATACTAACAACGAATAGAAAGTAAAATAATGAACTGTCACAGTTTCATTAGAAATTTTTTACTTTCAATTGCTGTACATCTAGGAAGTTCACCTCTGACATTACTTACGGGGGATGTGAACCAGAACACTTGTGTAACTATTGTTCCATACTATCCATCAATCATCAAGCATTTATTAAACATTCACTATCATCTGCCAGCTGGTTGCCTTCCAGTTCCAGCTCAAATTCTGCCATCTAGAGGAAGCTATTAACAAACCCTCTTAAGATCTTCCTTTAACCATTTTGAGATTACTATGAATTCATACTGTACATACCTTGCTTATAAATAGTTGTTTGTATATTGTCTCCCCCATTAGACTGTGAATTCCTTGAGAACAGGAACTGTTTTTGTGTTCCCTTGTAACCTTAGAGATTAGCATGATGACTGACACATGGGAAGTGCTTAATATATCATTGCTTACTATTGACTGAGACCCTGACAATTAACTTGTACAAATGGAATACCTTGAATCTCTATCATCTCTTATTCTTCTCTGTATGACCTTTTCAATTAATTATTTTCATTTAAACTGAATAAACTGGCAAACATAATTCAACCTGCTACTAAAGTCTAAAGAATCTAAGGATGGAGACCATAAATGAAACATTTAGAAACAGTAGGGACATTTGGAGGCAGTTAGGTGGTTTCAGTGAATAGAACTCTATGCATAAAATCAGGAAGACTAGAGTTCAAATTCAGCTTCAGACACTTACTAGCTGTGAAACCTTGGTCAAGTCACTTAACCTGCGCTTGCCTTAATTCACTGGAGAACAAAATAGCAAACCACTCTAGTTATCTTTTCCAAGAAAATCCCATGGATAGTATTGACAGGATATGGTCCATGGGGTCATGTTGAATTGGACATAAATGAATTATTGAACAAGGGATCTTTGAGGCCATTTTATCATAGACCATCATTTTTCAGATTAGAAAACTGAGGCCCATAGAAATTACTGCTATTGATTCATTGATTATGTTATTGAAAGAATCTTTCTAAATATTCTTTCATCACTATCTCACACAATGAATGCTTAAATCTATCAGAGGTTTCAACATGTCTTCTTATATACCTTTCAAAGAAAACCTTAGTTAAAACCACAAATAATTAATTATTAGATTCCTTACATTTGTAAAAATATTTAATTTTTTCTTTCTGGTAAGGGAAACAAAAAGCAAATTTAGTCTTCATGAGAAATTCAGTTTCACTGAGATTGCTAGGTTATAACTACAAAATTTTAGGTTTCAAAAATTAGGTTTTATTAAATCAGTGACAATATAATAGAAATTGTGATCATGAAGCAATTGTTGAGCATAATATATGAAAGTACATAATTCTTTCTTAAAATGCATGTGTGTATAGAGAGACAGAAAGAATTTATATAATATAGTCCAACTGACTTGAATGTAAATGAAATAACTAAAAAGCAATTTTAGAACATGGTTAGTATTCATGATGAGATACTTGAAATATCATGTGCAACATTTGTACTGCAAGAGGAAAAGAATGATCAGTTTAAATAATCCAAAACTAAAAATGAACTGAATGGAGTTCAATCCTTATACAAATAATAATATTAAAGAAAACATAAGATTTCAAGACTCCATGAAAGTAGTTTATTTTAAATCCTTGAAAATCACTAGACTGATATTTTTGTTAGTGTCCCTGGTGATAAACACCATGTACTAGGAGATTAGTAAATGATGAATTCAAGAGCAGGGTTAACAACCACTTGCCAGGTGTACTGGAGATTTTTGGACAAGAACCAGCCAATTAATTACTACTTTCTGTGAAATGCATGGTTCTGACTTCTACTGACTATACTCTAAATATGAATTTACTCCAGTGTGACAATGAATTTAAAAATCCTTTAATATACTGAATGCACTAGGAGCATACTTTTAAAATTTAAAGAATTTTCAATTAATAAGCTTTTATTTAATCTCTTATCTGCCAACCTCTCAAACTGACAAAAGAAAAAGAAAACCCTTATAATAAATAAAATAAAAAATATAATAAATATAATAAAAATTCTCACATAAGCCATGTCCAGAAATGCACATCCTATTTCCCAAATGGAGTCTATCACTTTCTTTGTCAAAAAGTGGGTAAAATATGGTTCCTAACCAGTACTCTGAAATCACGGGTGCTCACTGAATTAGATATTTCACTTGCATACCTTATATTTCAAGTCAGCTGGACTATGTTGTATAAATTCTTCCTGTCTCCTTCTCTCTATACACACAGGAATTTTGTGTATAATTTGTAGATTATTTTAAATTGCTGGAGTTCTTAAATTTTTGAAAGTTACTTTTTACAACGCTATTTTATAATGCATTCTCCTGGTTCTGCTTATTACACTCTGCATCAATTAACATAAATCTCTAAAAAAATTTCTCTGCAACTGTCCATTTTGTCATTTTTTTTCAGCACAATAGTGTCCGATTGTACCAGATGCCAGGATTCATGCAAACTTTTACAAGCATTTGCTTTTAGAAAATAATAAACATATTTTAAATTTTGTTGTTGATCAGTCATTTTCAGTTGTGTCTGACTCTTCATAACCCAATCTGGGGTTTTCTTGGCAAAGATACTGGGGTCATTTGCCATTTCCTTCTCCAGCTCATTTTGCAGATGAGGAACTGAGGCAAACAGGGTTAAGTGACTTGCTCAGGGTGATGGTTAGGAAGTGTCAATTTAAACTCGCAATGCGTTTTTCTGAATCCAGGTCCAGCATTCTACTTGCTGCTTCAGCTAGCTTCCCATATTTTAAATTAGAAATTCAATTTCTGTTTGAATTTCTTATTAAAAATTTTTTTCCTTACCTCAGTAGATAGGATATATTTACTAGTCACGTGCTAAGGTACTCATTGTTTTCCATTTTTTAGTCATTTCTCATAGGTGTTTTACAAAAGTTATATTTTTAACTCATTTATCCAGAAACTGTGCACATTCAGGAGGAGGTCTTTAAAGTGGTTTAAAGATGGTAGTAAGACAAAATTGATGTGGGTTCTGCAACAACTCTGTTGAATTTTCAGTCATATTCAGAAAAAACACATTGCCAGATGGCACCAATGAGATCAAGTACATTTTTCCTCCATTGGAAGATAGATGAACAGAAAAGGGAAATAGAATAGTTAAACACTTTACAGAAAAAAATAATGAATTCATATTCTATTTAGACATCTGACAAATTTTAAAAGTAACCTACACTTATGAATTATAAATAATGATGAAAACTTTAAATGGGCTACATAAAAATGAGCAAATATGGTGCCTATCTTTGAGATAATCTACCTTGTTATGGGCCCAAAAGCAACACAAAATAGACTAGTAGAAAGGCTAAGAAAATATACATATCAAAGGAAAAAGTAAAGTTGGAACAATAAGGTGACATGATCTATTTCTTGCTATCAGTCAACAATTACTAAGTACTTACTCAGTGTGAAGCAGGGAGCTAAGTGTTAGAGATAATGACAATGGCAACAAGAGGAGTAATACAATGTAATAAAATGAGGAGGAGGAGCTGTAGTAAATACATATAAATCTTTAAGGTTTGCAAAGTGTTTTACAAATTTAATTTTATTTATGTTTATTTTATTCTCAAAACAAGGCTGGGATGTATGTGCTACTATTATCCCCATTTTAGAGCTGAGGAAATGGAGACAGATATTAAATGACTTGCCTAGGGTCATGTGATAATAAACATCTGGGGTCAAATCTGGACACTGGTCTTCCTGATTCCAGGTCTAGTACTTTACTCACTGTAACACCAAGTTCCAGGAGACCACATGGTTACCCAACATTACATACAAAATAAATACAAAGAAAGCTCATCAGCAGTAAGGTTGAGGCATTAGTATGGGGGGCAGAGGATTGTCTAGCAAAATTCTAATATAGGAAAGACAGAATATTTGTCGACTTCTGAACAAAATTAGGGAATCCAAGTAGTACAACTGAGGAAGAATTAAAGTCTAGGCAGTAGCGACCCTCTTGCAAAGGCAGGGAGATAGGAAATGGAATATCATCTATGAGGAACAGTATGACACTTGGTCCTGGTACCCTTTGAATGGAGCAAAAATTTTCTAAAGTGAAACTTTTACCCATTCTTCCAGTCATCTAGGCTTGTCATCTAGTTGTTGGTCTCAAATCTTTATAATCTTTCACTCCCCAAATCAAATCTGTTGCCAAGGCCTATTGATTTTACATTTTTTACCCTATCTTTCTCGTATGCCCCCTTCTGTCCTTGGTCATAGCCATTTCTGTGGTGCGACCTTCATGACTTCACACTTGAACCACTGCGAAACTCTACTGGTTGGTCCGCCTGCTACACGTCCAGCCCCACTTCAGAACACCCTCCATCTAGATTTGTAGTTAGATGTTATTTTCCTAAATCACGGTCTGACCAAGATATCATCATACATAGTAAATTTCAATGGCTCCCTATCACCTCCAAAATTAAATATAAAATCCCCTGTTCACTATCCAAAGCTGTTCATATGCTAGCCCCTTTCTCTACCTTTTCAATATTCTTACAAATTATCCCATAACCACGTTGTTTTTCATCCTTTGTTTTTGAAGGGGGCAATTGACAACTTGGGTGATGTCATGAGATGCATATGAATTTGATCTAAGTGAGGCACCTCACTCTCTTTTCCAGAGTAATGCATTCCCCATTCACCCAAGTGAGACAGCCCTGTCTTGCCAATCTTCCAAACTTCTTGGGTTAAAAGATTATTTTAACTCCCATCTTTTTATTGGTTCTGCTACTCCAGGATTTGTTTTGGGCTGCAATTTTATGGTTTTTTGGAGGGGAATATGTAAGAATGACCATGATTTACTGCTTACTCTGCCATCCTGGGTCCTGGAAGTTTCTGCCAGTTCTTATAGAGTGGTCTCTTATACTTTGGTGCATTCAGCAGAAATGTATCCACCAAGATCACTGGGCAAGGAGGTGTATCTATTCTGTTAACCACCCTGACTACTTCCTTCTTGTTCACCAATTCGTGAATGTGCGATATGCCAGCTTGATGCCAGGAAGGCTGTGAGGTGTGTGGGCTTAGTGGAGGTCAGCTTGGGGGGAGCTATTTATCTTCCCCCAGTATCTGCTGCTTTGTCTTTGAGGCAGGAAGCTGGAAAACACCCAGCGAAGAACTTACGATGGGACATCCAAAATGTTGTGGCTTCTGGCAATGCAAGCTGGGCACATTTACTAAACAAATTAAAGCAAAAATAATCATAACATAACACACTCAATAGAAGGCAAAAACAAACCATTCCACTCATAAACATGCGTTAGATTCCCTCAATTAAAACGCTATCTGTGGATGAAAGTAAGATACACTTATAGAAACTGAGCCATGAGTCACATAAGTCACATGAGGAGGAAATGCCTGGTGTGACTCACAACTGTAGTGCAGGCCTGGGTATTGGTGATCTTTTTGAGAAAATCCTATGAACACATCACGTGCTCCTTCTCTTATCCTATCTGCTCTCACACTGAGCAAGAATCTCTGTTCTCGTGCCACAAAACAGGATTAAGTTCTTTCAGTAACCTTGCAGTATTATAGTTGTGCAGCAAAACAGCAGTTCCCTTAAACTTGCAATTTACAAAGTTAATCAGAACTGTTCTCTCCTTCAGAAACATCACAGATCAGTAAAGGGTAACCCAGGAAAGACACTGGTAAAGTTCCCTCACTGCCAAGCTGGAGGTACCACGCAGTCTTACTCTAGGCCAGGTGGGGAACCTGCAGCCTCCAGGCCATATGTGGCCCTCTGGGTCCTCAAGTGCAGCCCTCTGACTGAATCCAAACTTCATTGAATAAATAATAGTATTTGTTATTAATTAATAAAAGGATTTGTTCTGTGAAGTTTAGATTCAGTCATAAGTCCTCACTTGAGGAGCTAGAGAGCCACATGTGGCCTCAAAGCAGCAGGTTACCCACCCATGTTCTAGGACTATTCCAATTGTAGGAAATTTCCCTTTTCTCTTTTCAACTTTGAAAAGAGAACATCAGAACAGCTCACAATTAAAGCCAATTCAAAACCTGTCTTTCCCTTTCTGTTTCTCCTACACAAGCTTCATAGGAAAGTAAAGGGCAACACCAACACCATTCGACCAATGATGAGCATCTCATTTGCTAACTATAATCAGAAAACTGCCTAGGGCAAAGCAGTTAAAGCTGACTTACCCAGGGTAAAACTCAAGTTTAGGAATTCTTGGATTAAGGGAAAATCTCTATCCACTAAGCCATGCTGCCAGAACACAGTATGTGATTGGTGGCCTGAAGGAGATATGGAAAGGAGTCACATGGGATTATGGGTAAATGCTGGAATTTTGCTTCAAAAATTGCCATCATTAATGGCCAACACACGGATGCTGAGTATTTCCATAATTAACAGAAATAGTTTATAGCTAGTACCATACTTAACATCTTTTTCAGCTTGAGACAAATTAATAGATCTGAGCTCAAATGCCATTGAGAATGCACAGACATCTCACTGTCATTACATAGGATAACAGTAGAAGAGACCACGAGGAAATCTAGTCTAACACCATTGTCTTAATGAAGAAGTTGAAGTCTAGGGAAATTAAGTGACTAGCCTAAAGTTAAAGAGGTGAGAGGGGGTATAGTCAGGATTCAAACCCAGACACGCCAACACTAAAACTAGGATTCATTCCAGTGTATGACACCATATCCAATCTAACACACAATGATACCTCTTTTCCCTTATATGAAACAACCAAATTTAAAACTGATACATAATATACTAGTGTTTCACAAAATTCAGAAAGAAAAATATAATTATCAAGAAATCAGGGAAGCATTTTTCATTGAAGCAAAAAAGGTTTAGGTGACCATAAAAACATATATGCATCTACCATCTAACACAAATTACATCTAGAGCTAGATCAAGAAGAAAGTATTGCACAGAAATATTTGTAGAGCCAAGAAAAAATTCAATTATATGAGTAAATAATAAAATTTAGTAATTCTTGGCTGGCAAATGTTCTAACAAATGATATAAATCCTATATGCAGAATTTTAAACCTAATGTCATACAGGTATAAAAAAAGAGCTCATTACATTGATTTTTGCCATAAAATGACATTTCTTAATTAGTATAAAATCATTTTCCTTTGTATTTCACATTGTGTCCTTATTATTGTGAATTATTTTGGCATTGTCTTTTTAAAATGTTAATTATGTTAAATGATTTTTAACAGAAATTGTATCTATGTGTATTTCAAATTCAAAACAAATGTCATAAAAATAGTTCCTACAATTAAAAGGAAGAACACATGATAATAAGGAATCTTCTCAAAGAAAATATTACTGGCAGTTTTTTAAAGAATAGACATTCCTTGACAGTAACTTGAAATTTTAGTTAAATTTTTTTCTGAATGGTTATTACCAAGTAAACTACAAGATTTGATTGTACTTCCCTTGAAACCCAATTTTCTACCATGGAGAATCTTGAACCCAAATGCTTTGACTTTCTCTTCCCCATTTCATTACCTGTTTACTACACATGCATTCCCACCCCGCCACACCCACACACAGCCTCCCTTTCTTTATCAATCCACAGTTTCTATTAATGATATATACATTCTCCCAGTCACCTAGGCTTTTAAACTTTGGAATACTCTTTGACTCCTCGTTCTTTCTCATTTCCTCTTCTATCACTCAGAGTCCCAAAATCTTAATGATTTTATTCCCAAGAAATCTCTTCGATGGCTCCTCCTCTCCTTCAATTTCTCTTGCTACATCACATCCCTAAGGCAGGTCACCAGCACCTATCATCAGAGCAGATTCATTATTGTTCTTCTCTACAGTCAGTCTTTCTCTTCTAATATATTTTTATATACCCTTTGGCAGATTAACCTTCTTGGTGCACAACTTTATTCACTTCAATCTTCTGGTCAACCACATCCAACAACTACCCAATGTCTAACAAATAAAGTTGAGGTCATCTTAAGAGTTGACATCAAAACATTACTGTCCATCACTTGGGTTTGGTCATTCAAATACCTTTGAAACCACCTAACTATGCTGCCATCTAAGAAAGATTGCTCCACCCTATCCACAAAAATAATTTGCAAGGGTAAAAAGATTCACTAAAATTTAGACAAACCATACAAGTACCCCTCTGATCATGAAGACTAATAAACATTTTTAAAAAGGAAATTAGATTGACTGGTATATAAACCAATATTAAGCCCTCTTAGTTTACAGATCCTATAATTTTCTCTTTAAAAAAAAATGGGGCACATGCTCTCCAGCTCTACAGCAAGTCTTCCATCTTCTAACATATTTAAAAGATATTTGATAGTAGGCATACTGCCATTTATTTTTTCAGTACTGTGGGATGTAATTTGAGCTTCGTGACAGAAATTCATCAAGAGAAGCTAGGTGCTCTCTTATCATCAACCAATTTATCTCAGTTTTCAACTTCCTATAAGCTATTTTTGTTATATCTTTCTAGTCCCAATGTCAAGCTCTTTGATAAAGATAATAGAAACAAAGTAAGAATTGAGTAGTTTCCCCCATCTGTCATCCAAACTACCCCAAGCTCCAGTCAATCCTATCCTTTCTCTGATTTTTCTTGTAACCTGAAAAAAGAAGTGGAATTTTATTGACCTAATGACGCATCCCTACCCCACTTATTGTTAAGACTTGTAGATTCATCATTTGTAGTACATAAAGTAGCCATAATGGTTGATTTGGGGAATCATTCATTCAGCCAACATTTGAGAAGTGAGGCTGGTGACCTGCACAGCCCTTCCTCAACTCAAAACAAAGTCAAGTGCAAGTCATGTCATCATTTCTCTGATGGCATGGTCTTCTTCGGCAATGAAGGACAAGCACGCACACAAAATCTACTGTATGCAAGCCAAGGGCTTTGGGGAGTTTAACAGATATGCTGAACTATGAAGTTAAAAAAAAATTAGGCAAACATTAAATGAGAATATTTACTGACAAATGCTACAACATCCTTTATATTAAAGACAGTGAAGAGTTAACTGTCTTTAGAATGGAAATGAAGAAAAAATATAACTCTAGACATGGCTTAATTGAAAGGTTCTTGAGTTTGGAGGGGTTATTTTTAATTTTAGGGAAATAGCATTTCCTATGGTTTTGTTTTTCTATTTTTGCCCCAAATCCACACAAATTTTACCTTGGATTGGGCAAGAAGGGAGTGTGCTCAAGTTATTTGTACTTTCGGAATACTGACTAGTACATATATAATATTTTTAAGTGAGCAACTGAACCCTCTTTATACTCTCTAGATTAATTTAAGATAAGCCAAGCTATGAATTGGGGGTGATGGGAATTAAAGGCACAGATGCTTGAAAAGAAGACCTTTTTAATAGAGGATACATTTTTCTCAGCATATAATATACTACTAGAAAACCCAAGAGAGAAATTTTCATTTTCCATCACTAAAGACATATTATGAATAATGCTGAGGAGTAAACAGAGCTCCTCTTTCATGGGCTGTCTCAAGAATATTCTTCCAGTGAGGGAAATAAAACTTTTATGAAATCTTGAGATAGAAAATATACACACAGAGATACACATAGAGCCTACTGGGAAAATGAGAAACCAAAGAACAAAAAATAGAGACCCCTTCCAGTAAGGGGTGTGTGTGTGTGTGTGTGTGTGTGTGTGTGTGTAAATTAGGTTTCCTCTATAATATTCCATAGCTCTTGTGATGAAGAAATGGTTATGCATACATGTGAGGAACTTTTTTAGGGGTAAGACACTATGAGGTTCTAGAGCATTTTTGGAGTGGGATGACAGTGAGGGCAGAGGAAAGAGACACTTCGCACCTAATATGTTTTAGCCAAGACAAATTTACTCTCCACACAGTGATATCGACTAACTCATTTCAGCCAGTACACTACAGCCTACTCATATATTAACTCAGTTTCAGCGAAGAAAAGTTACCAAGCCAGAAGCTGAAGCAATATGTGTCAAAGAGATTGAATTCCACTTTCATATTAGTACTGAAGAAGACAGTGCACGATTATTGCTTGGAGCATGTGGTTGTTTAGGGGATAATGCCCGCACCTTAACATTGGGCAGTAATGGAAAATGTCTATCTCATTCTCATGCCTTTCCAGACAGTCACTTGTGATATGTCTTGTTATCCTGCCAGGCCATTTCTCACTTGAAACTGCTTAAATACCACCTGTCCAAGTGAAGAATATATTTTAAAAATGTTAACATTATGGAATGTTCTTTGCTAAATACCTCAATATAGTATGAGCTTTCCAAATCATATGGGAGCCTCCACTCAGATTAAAATATTATGCACTGTTTGTAACACAGAGCCAGCTCTGTTTGGTTGCTCTGCATGATGCAAGAGCACAGACTCATTCATTCTGTATTATTCAGACACAATGACAATGATTGCTAACTTAAAGGCTTATAATTATATTTTATTGTTTTCTCAAAAACTGTTTCCACTTCTGGAAGAATTTCCACATGTCAGATCAATTCCTGATTTTCAATCAAAAGGCTAAAAACTTTAATTCTTATATGTTTTCCTTTCTGTATTAGATGCAATATGCACACACTGCATGATCTCAAACATTATATCATGCCCTGAGTTGGTTCCAAGATCTGGCCAGGTTAGCTCAGAAGAGCTTTTTCTAACAGGCCGAGTCACTTACAAAGAAGAAGTGATGACCATAGTTTGACAATTAATAAGGAGATGAAAGGAGGTAGGGGAAGGGATGCTGAATAACCTCAACACAAGTTAAGAATATACTTAAAAATTAAGCGATTGTGGCTTTTAAGATTGTAACAGCCAGCCTTTTACCAGCATCCACGATTAGCTAAATTATCTTATGTCTCTTACTTAAAAATTACATTATTGATATCATAAAAGGTCATAATCACCTCTGTCCCGTTACAGCTTCTAGTGCACACAATCTCAAAGGATAGTAAACTGTTGACTGTTTCTAATTTGGGGAAGGAAGGAGAACAACCTAATCACAGGCTAGAAAAATACTTGGAACATACTAATTATACAGATTTAAGTAACCCCATTCCTTGATTTCTATTCTAGAAATGAGGCTAATCAATTCAAACCCTAACCCTAGTTCACGGTAACTTTCTGCCTCCTTTGCTTCTATTCATGAGCTACTGAACAGAGTTTGAGTAAATCAGGAAATGAAGCTGATTGGGTTATCCAATCTCAACTTGGCCCTAATTAGAGCAAGGCCATCATTCTAGCCCTCCTTCCTTGATTATCTCGTTCTTCACCTTGACCTAGTCTTTAATCAAGCTTGACCTAAAGAAATGAGCAATGAGCTGAAAGCTCTGTGTTCTCTTTTACTCACACTGTCCATGGGATATTGCTGTCATTAGCTCCACCTTTATTCCACTGTCTGAAGAAATGGTTCTTCTTCAAAGGGCTATATTCTCTTTACAGATACCCTTGATCCTATTTCCTCCTATCTTTTCCAGCACAGTGTGCCTCTGTTCCCACAAACGCCCTCATTCTACTTTCTTTCCTTAAAAACATATAACAATAAGCAAGCCTCATTAGGTCCTAGCTACTGTGTGAGCTCCTATGAGCTGTTCTTTGAACTTCTATTGCTCTCAGTATCACAAAAGGCAAAAAGCAATCAATAAACATTTATTAAGGACCTACTATGTGCTAGCCACTGAAAATACTCTGCTAAGTGCTGAGGATGCAAAAGCAAAAACAAAAACAGTTCTTGCCCCTGAGAACCTTGTAATCTAATAAGGGAAATAATATGCAAATACATATATATGCAAAGCAAGCTATATAAAAAATAGGAAATAATTAACAGAGGGAAGGCAGTGGCATTGAGAGGGCCTAGGGAAGGCTTCCTGAAAAAAGAGGGATTTTACATGGGACTGAAAGGAAACCAGGAAGGTCAATAGTCAGAGCAGAGAAGGTAGAGTGTTACAGGCATGGGGGGACAATAGGAGAAGATATCTGGAGCCAAGTGTTTAAGTATCACGTTCATAGAACAGCCAGGAGTCCAGTGTCACTGAATCAAAGAATGTCAGGGAGTAAGGTATAAGGAGGCTGGAAAGAATAGGATGGGGTTAGGTTTTGGTCTTTGAATACTACACAGAGCATTTTGCATTTGATGATGGAGGCAATCAGAACCACTGGAGTTCACAGAGAAGGGGACAATGACAAGATCAGATCTTCATTTTAGGAAAATCACTTTAGTGGCTGGACACAAGATGAGCTGGAGCGGGAAGAAATTTGAGGCAGGCAGAACTTCTAGCAGGAACTTGCAATAATTTACATGTGAGGTGATGAGGGCAAGCACGGGTGGTGACAGTTTCAGAGACAAAAAGGGGCCATGTGTGAGAGATGGTGCAAAAATGAAATCAAGGGGTCTTATCAACAGTTTGGACAGGGGAATTCAGAATGTCTCCTAGGTTGTGAATCTGAGGGACTAGATGCTGTTGCCCTCTATATCAATGAAGAAGGCAGGAAAACAGGAGAGTTGAAGGGGAAAGATAACAAGCTTCATTTTGGACATATTGAGTTTAAGGTGTGTACTGGACATTCAATTCAAGGCGTCAGAAAGACAACTGAAGGTATGAGACTGGAGATCAGGGGAGAAGGAAAGGTAGATTTGAGAATAATTCTCATCAAGATGATAATTAAATCCCTGGGAGCTGATGAGATCATCAAGTGAATTAGTATAGAGGAAGGAAAGAAGAAAGCCCAAGGTAGAAATCCTGAGAATAACTAGGGTTAGAAGGCATAATCTAGAAGAGGATCCAGAAAAGGAGAGAGAGAAGGAGCAGTCAGGTAGAAGAGAGGTGTCTTGAAAACCTAGAGAAAAGAGACTATCAAGGAGGAGAAAGTGATCAATGGTGTCAAAGTTTCACAGAGGTGAAAAACAAAGATTGAGAAAAGGCCATTCAATTTGGCAACTAAGAGATTATTACTAACTCTGCAGAGAACCATTTTGGTGTAAGGATGAGATCAGAAGTCAGATCATAAGCAGATAACAAGAAAATGACAGGAAAGTAGAGGTACCTATTATAGATGGCTTTTTTGAAGAATTTAGCTACAAAGGGCAGAAGAGATATATGCTCAATAGTGGGAATGGAAAGATCAATTGAGGGTTGTTTTGTTTTTTCAGGACAGAAGAGACATGGGCAAATCTGCAGACAGTAGGAAAAGCCAGGAGAGAAGGAGAAATTCAAAATGAGTAAAAAAAGTGGGAATGACAAAGTGGGCAATCCATTGGAGATGGGATGAAATGGTGGGAGTGACCCAAGACTTGCCTAGGAGTAATCAACAACACGATGAGAAGTCTAGACTCCTTATTCAAAAGAGGACAGTGTAAATATGAATTAGTTCACCAAGAAATGAAGCTGTAAGAGTAGAGAGTGTCTAGTTCAGAAGAGATGAGAGGTAAAGGGATTCAAGTTTACAGTGTTGATGAAGAGTAAGGTTATTTAAGATAAGGCCAATTGAGAGGTGAAAAGTAAATACATTATGGTGGGATAAGGGAATTTCAGAATTCTTGAACATGGAGATGCTACAATTGTGAGTCATGATAAGATCAAGGGATTTTGTAACTGAGTTGAGGTGGAAGAGTAGTGTATGGGGGTGGAGGAGGTGAGTAAGATGAGAAACTGAGTGGTTAGGGTGTTTGAGGGAGAGTCAATATAAATGGTGACGTCCTCCAGTATAAGGCCAGGAGCTGGGAAGAGGAAAATTTTAAGTCAAGTATTGAACTCATTGAGGAAAGAAAGGGAGTGACCTGGGAGTCTATATATAACAACCACCCAAAGGCGGCAGACATGAATAGTATGAAACTCAAAGAATAGGGTACTAGCTAATGGAGAGAGAGAGAACTGGAGGTGTCAATGGGGAACAAAGACTATTCCAAGTCTCCAACCTTTACTAGTTTGAGTGAAGGCACAGCCAATCTTGGAAAGAGTAACTAGGGTGGTTAAATCATTGGGGGAAACTAGGTTTCAGTACTAGATAGTAGATGAAACTAATGAGAAAGGAAGATTTACTTTGAATGAAGTTTGTTACCTATGGAACAGCTAATTCTAAAGTATACAGTGGGAAGACTGGGTGGAGTTGGATGAAATTTTGGGGTGAGAGGGTTGAAAGGACTGGGAATGAGGAATTGGGTGATAAGGGGTGAGAAATGGAGTTTAGATGATAAGCTAATGCACATGTTATATAGCAGGAGATAGTCTTAAAGTCAAAGAGAGGGCCATTCTCTCTTGCACTGGAATTTTTCTGCATCCCATGTGGAGAATGGGCTGGCTACAAGTGGTGGCAGGCACCTTGTACAGGTACATATGGAAGTGGTGACTTTGGGGCAAAAGGAAGATGCCTGTCCTGGTTCCTAGCAGACTTTCCTCAAGGGACATGTTACACACAGCAGGAGATGGCAGGCTTAGGGCTCTAACACACCAACCATCAGAAGACTTGTAACCTGAGGAAGCTTCCCTGCCAATGATGAGGGATTCCAAATGCTCAAATAAGATACTGTGCTACCTATAGTGAACCTAACACACTACGTAAAGTCTCAGTGAAATCATTAACATGCAAAAAGAAATTGGTCTTACCACATATCACGATTAAAAAAAAAGTGAAATAAAATAAAAATGTCTAGACAATAACACAAAATTGAATGGCAATTCTATCAAATTAGCACACTGATACATAACATAGCATACAAGTGATTCAGATGAACAATAACCTGGACCCAGAATTAAGGAGCAAGGACTAGAAAAGGATGGAGTACTTTAAATGATCTCAAACTACATATGATTGCAAAAATCCCTATCTCAATGCTAACTTCTCAGTGATTCTACAGTATACAGAGGGAAATTCTAGATAAAAGATGCATAAACTACGTAGGTATACATAAGTCCCCTAAACTCTCAGCTTCAGCTTCTTAAACTATAAAATGTGGATGATGTTTGTAACTACCTACCTCACAGGGTTATTTGTGAGAACTCTGTTATATAATAAATGTGAAATATTACCATTATTATTTTAAGAGGCATGATAGTATAATGAATACAACATTGAATTTAAGAAGACCAGATTCTGACTCTTTATAATTATATATTAAGATAAATGATTCTACTATTTCTAGTCTGGATATACTACACAAATTTCAAAACGTTCGAAGTGATTGAGGATAGAGCAGAGGAAGGGAAGACAGTGCATATAACTCACCTAAAACTGGTTTAATTCAAACAAGTCATTAATTGAATATCATCCTCTAAGTCATTAATTGAATCCAAGCCTCTGTTACTCTAAATCCCCCGTATTCCCTCTCCTCCCCCAAAAAAACCCATCCTGGTTCTTTGGTTGAATTTAACTTTATGGGATGACAATGGGGAAGAAAATAAGAATAAAACTAGTTTATGTATATAGGTATGAAAAAAGTACCTAGATCTAGGTGCTTGGGAACCCAAAATAGGTACATTTTAAGCATAAGAAGGATGAAAAAGGAGATCTTCACATAAATATACATACTTCTAAAAGAACATGGTAATGTATTCTACTCAACCAGAGGATGAAATATTAAATAAACTAATACAAACCTTTTTTTTAAAGAACAAAATAATCTTGTGTCAGGGTTACCATGGGAACACAAGTTTTAGAATTACATGGTACATGTATTTATTCCTTAAATGGATTCATCAACATAACTTTTATATCTAAATTCTTTGTTTATTTTTATCTCAAGGCAAAAAAAGTAAAGAGTACTTTAGTTGAGATTCAGCTGTCATGCTTACCAATGTGGTCTAAAGAGAGAAAATGATGAAAACAAAAAATAAAATACAACACAATTTAATGCCTTCATATTTTGCATGAATTTTTCTTAGAGTTTTCATTATTAAATATCTACTGTGAACCAAAGCTATGATCTGTCTTTATCAATGAGAATATGTATTTCTCTGAGAAATAAATGTTGGGAGTAAGAAGTAACATAGTAGTAGCTCCAGATGCCAACCAAAGGACAGAATCCCCTGTACACCACAGAGATGAAAAGAAAGGCAGTTATATATTGGATTTGTTGTTTAGAAATCCCCAAGTACTTTAAAATCTTGCCAGTCATTGTTTGGGGCCATACGAGAAAATAGGTAATTGGGTAAAAATATATTCAGGAAATGAAGATGTAATTTTTCTCCCATTAAATGAATTGACAATATCCCACATAATTTATATACTAGACTAAAGCTAAAAGGTATGTAGAACCCTCTTCAAAAGGTAAAGTCTCATTCTAGATGGTGAAGCTATTTCTATGTTTCTGGAGGTAGCCCAAGTGACAATGCTCTGTGCATGAAGTAACAACAAAGTTTTTCAACTGAAGAAAGGTTACACAAGAGGTATCTTACTATAGGTGACAGTGGTACTTCCAGATTTTGGGATTGAACCTTTATTAAAACCAGAAAGGAGAAGACACAGCAGGAGTCAAATTAAATGTCTACTGTGTGCTAAGCACTATACTCAGCATTCAGAACAGAAAGGAAAGACAGTTCCCTGTCCTCATGAAACGTATAATCCAATAGAGAAAGGCAACATACCCCCCCCCCCCAAAAAAGCTGAAAAGCAGGAGGGAAGAAAGGTACCCCATACAGGAAGGTAGAGACACCAAAGAAATAGAAAATGAGTATAGCCATAGAACTTAAAGTGGTTCCAAATGAGTGCAGCAGGGAAAGAAATGAGACATCTGAGATACCCTACTCAGCTCCTTTATGAATACACTCTGAAAATCAAAGGAGCAGAAGGTTCCAGGGATTTGTTAAAGGTCTCAAAATGAACTAGTATTCTATTTATATTCTGCCAATCTGCTTTCTTATTTTCTTTTCTTAAATTTTTGAGTTGAATAAATATAAACAAAAAGTACAGTCTGTTATATTTTTTTCCTCTCACCACAAAAAGCTATAGTTTTTTGCTTTGTTTTGTTTTGTTTAATAGGATCATTCACATTTAACATGGCAATTCCAACCTGCTCTACTTTATCTGTGTCCTCTTCTTAACTTGATATTGCTCATTTGATTATTTATTTCATTTATTGATTCTTCGCCCCCTCTTCAATCTTAATAATCTAATGCTAACTCATCATTGCCCTGAGATAATTATACTTCACAAAGAAAAAAAAAAGAATATACTCTAAATGAGTAAAGCTGAGCAAACTTAAGTGTATTTGAAAATGTTCTACTTGGAATCTCTACCAAGGGTGGGGAACCTGTGACCTCAAGGTCACATTTGACCCTCTAGGTCCTCAAGTGGGAATCCAAACTGGATTCAGTCAAAGGGCCACATATGAGGCTCCCACATCCATCAGTTCTGTGCAAGAATGGGAGAAGAAAGGTTCATCATCAGTTTTCAGGAAACACGGTTCATGTTTACATTGATCAGAGTACATAAGTCTTTCAAAGTTGCTGCTGTTTAAAATTCTTACAGTGTTGCAGACATTGCATAAATGGTTCTCCCAATTCTTCTTACGTTGACATTTATCACTTAATTCATAAAGTCCTTTCCTAGACCAGGATTCATTGAAACAGTCCCTTTCATCTATTGCATTCATAAAGTATCATTTGTTCAGCAACTATCCAGTTGAGGGGAACTCACATTAAACTCAGTTCTTTACTACAAAAAAAAAATGCTGCTATGAATATTTTTGTAAATATGGGTCCTTTCCTGCTTCCTGCTTTCTTTGCTCTCTTTGGGGTATAATCCTAGCTGGGTCAAAGTGTATGTATATACCCATAAGTATAATTCCAAGTTACTTGGCAAAAAAATTTGACTCACTTTACAATTTCATCAATAATACATATAATCTAAACCAATAAACATTTATTAAGTACCTACATTTATTAAGTACTGTGATAACTACACATGGCAGGCAAGAAGAGAGAGTGGTAGAGAGATGAGGGGGTACCTGGCATGGGGCATCTTGTTCCTTGGAACTGAAACAAAGAAGGGCAGCAGAGGCAAATGTAATTCCATCTATCCCTCCCACAGACCCTCAATTGTTTCCTCTCTTTTTTATCTTTCTCATCTGCTAGCTAGAGAGCAAAACCTCAGTATTGTGCTTGCATTCAGGAAAAGCCTAGGTTTAAACCACAACACTGAAACCAGCTGTGTCAAGATGCACACATGACAATATCTCTGAGCTCAGCTTTCTCATTTGTAAAATGGAACTAGAATATCTGTTATAACTAGATGATTGGGAGGTAAGTGAGGTTCCAATATGATAAGACATGTTAAGTGCTTAGAAAAACTTAAGATGAAATATAAATGTCAGTTCTTACTGTGACTTACTGAATACCAACAGGCACAAGGAAGAGAGAAAGAGAAGAGGTGCTGCATAATTCATTGCTCAGTACAGAGCTTAAGCTGGTTAAAGGAGTAGGTAGGGGTAAAGTTTCCAGACAGACAAATCAGAAATCTTCAAGATAACCTAATAAAAAGGGGAAAGTGAAGAGTTGGTCAATGTGGATTTTCTCATCACTGGATTAAAGGTGAAAAGATGAAAAAAAGAGGGAAGGGCTGTTATTTCTTACTAGAACACTGGGGATGAAAGCTTTTCTAGAAATGTAAAAATATATGTAAGAGATGCCAATGGCACCAGCTAGAAAGGATAATTCAAAGTAATCTTTGAGGAAAGAATATAAGAAATCTCCAAAATGATTCTAAATTAAGGATCATCTTGCTAATATCATGGATAAACAGTGAATTACATTGTAAGTAAGATCTAGAAGGAATCTTAAGCAATTTTTTTCACTCTGAGAGAAAAAAAGAACATGGGAATATATCTTAAAAGAATATTAGCATAACAGTTATTTATTAAATGGTAAGGGAAGAAACATACAGTCAGGGAAAGTCCTTCAAACTAAAATTTGACTTTAACTTTATACTTTGAAAAGAATAACTCAGTACTCTGAATCTGAATCCTGGTATTTCCATTTCAAAAATGGAAGTCTTCTCCTTTAAGGTACATCTTAGAGATGAGAAACTTGTGGAACAGCAGTATATTATTTTAATGAAGCAGGAGTTATGCTTTCAAATAGTTGAGCTGGAGTTTTGCCTTGAATCTTGGGTAAACCATCTGCAGGTGGCTATTTGCTTTAAAAAATACAAATAGGAATCCACTCAAAAATTTTTACTTTCAAATATGTTCCCCTTCCTTTCCCAATTACTGTCAAGAAAAAGCTCACATTTGGAGAAAAACTTCTGATATCAGATTAGAGAATTATGGAATTATATTTGGCATTATCACTAAAATAGATATTTGAACTATTTGTATAACAGAAAAAAGCAGGCAATAAAGCATATTAAAATTTAAAAAGTTCTCTGATAGGAGATATACTTGGATCTTTCTTCACCACTATTCCATATTTCATCACTTAATTCATATTAAGTATTCTGTGCAGATATTTTAGAATTCCCTCCCTCTGCAGGGAGAAAAGGTCATTGTGCTATCTCTGAGAGACAGAGGGAAAATAAAGAAAGGAGAAGGGAGGAGAGAGAAGACCACTAAAAAAGTGAACATAGGAGGGAAGAGAGGGAAATGGAAAGGGGAAAGTAAGGGAGGAGAAAAAGAAGGGAAGGAAGAGAAAGGAAGGACATTAGAATAATGAAATAGGTGCCTTAAAGCTCAAATTTCATCCAAATGTTCAGATAAGATGGAAATCTAAATGGACATCATTCAATGACATTTCTAGGACGTATCATTTGGAGTGACAGTTGAAGTTGCACAGGCTTTGCCTTTGGGAATATGGAGGGCATGAATATTTCCCCATTGAAATCTCTTTCTCATTTAATGCATTAACCATGGTTCAATTTGGAACATTTCAGAACAGAATTGTGTCATTATGTTTTTATTAGACTATTCCATCTGGCTGTTTAGGCTTGAAAAGGGGAAGGGGGAAACATAGAGGGTTACTCATTCCCATAGTCACTAATGATTATAAACATGAAAAAATAAAACAACATGCATCCTATATTGTCTATATACCAGCTAGAACTAAGTATCAGCTAACAAGATTGCAATCACTTAGTAAAGATGGAGATTTAGGTAAGAGTCAAGAAGTATCAATCCTTTGAACAAATTATCTTGTCATTCAAAGATCACTTGAGTTTCCCCAACTGGTTTCAAATCTTAACAATTATTCATTCTTCACATACAGCCTAAAAACATAACTCTCATTTTTTTAAACTTTAAAACAAAACAAAAAATAGTAACAACAAACCATTAGGTTTTCCTATGATCTAAATGACCTTTCAGGCAAGCTGTTTCTCCTTCTATACCCCACTCCACATGCACACACATGCACACATGTATGCATGTGCACACATACACACACACACGAGGTAGGATTTTTATGCAATTTCCCAGGATAAGTCCTCATCTTCTTATAAGCAAAGCCTAGCAAAGGATAGAAGACAGCATCATTGTGAACACATCATCTTAGGACAGGTAGGGGGATAGCTGGATAGATGAAAAGGAAGCAGAATGTCAAAGTAAGGAAGGGAAAAGTCAGTAGAGAAGTAAAGCTGTCTTTCCTAGTAAGAGCTGCATGGCTCCAGGTTTCTAATCTTTTCAGTTTTCTTAAAAGCAGGGGTTCTTATCTTGGGGGCTTTAAATTTGTTTTTCATAAAATTCTGATTACTGCATTTCAACATAATTGTTTTTCTTTGTAATAATAATAATATTTGTTATTTTATTTTAGACATTTAAAAGTGCTATTTTGAGTTCTCCACAGGCTTTCACAGACTGCCATGTGGGACACGATACAAAAATAAGGATTTAGAATCCTTTGCTTTTAGAGTTTCCTTTAAGTTACAGCTCTGAGAAACAGAAGCTTGGTTCCAACGCACATTAAGATAATATTAGGTGGCCTAGGTTCATTTATTCCATCAACACATCTATCTTTCTATTGAAAACACTATTATTAACATATCTTTTTTAATTTTTAAATTTCTCTCACTTTACTGATACTAAATTAAAAAACAGGGACCTAGAGAAAGATTCTGGACCTTTTTGGTGCATTCATCCTAGGATTGATGTTGACAATAGAATCATCTCCGCCTGTTAGCCACACAGTCTTTTGCAAAATTCAATATAACCCAAGGGGGCAAGTTAAAAAGTGTTTTATATCATTACTATCAAACTTAGAATGGTTTCAAGTCCTAAAGGTGATTAAATATGGCGTCACTTTCCATTGGTATTAAACTGCCTTTTAGCAAATAAATAAAATTAAAATACGTAAAATTAATTGACTTCAAAACAAAAACTTGAATTGAGTAAGAACTAGTCAAGAGATTAAGGATATAAAAATATCTGTTAAGATCATTCATAATGTTTAAGCTTTCACTACTAGGATCATAATTCCAATTACAGACACTGTTAATAGATTAGTGTTAACTATTAAGAGATTGTGACAACTTCCCCCAACACAGAAGTAAGGGTACCCCTAAGATTATCTGGTTGCTTAGAACCATATACAAACTTTGCTATTGAGTATGGACTCAGAAAAGAGAATTTAAACTTGTAACTACTTAAACTTGAACCTGATTTACACATTGGAAATAACATCTTGAATTGACTTCAAACACTATCCAAAGAAAACCAGTTCAGAATGAGGCTTACAGTGTAGAACTTCTATTTCTAGGTAAAAAATAGCGAACCCTTTTATACAGTCTATCAAAATCTTCTTTGGTAGTGTTCCATCCAAATATGCACAATCATTTCTTAGCTGGTGAACCACTTATTTCCATTTCATGATACCTCCAAATTCCATCTCCAATTCTTCAAGAATACTTCCTGAAAGCAATCATATAAATACTATACTTGTGAGAGTGCCCTTTAAGAGCAATCACACATAGAGAAATGGAAACATAAATGGATTGTGCTACTCACTAAAAAGTGCTAGAAAGTAATGAGTCATACATATAAAGGCATTTCCTTTTTTCCTAGATTGATTAGAGAAATTTTCCAATGAATTCATTTCCTCCAGCACAGAAGTCAAAGTAGCAGCATACAAGATATTTTCATTACTGAAAGCACACTGCATGGTCATCTGACCATTTAAAATTGCATATTCTTTGCATCATGTGAGGGCTGCCAAAGGAGAAGCCAATAAGCGACTAAAATTAATGAAAAACTCCTGGGAGTTTGGGACATTATTCCAAAGGATATAGGAAGAATTACAAAAGAAAAAGAGGAAAAGGATATTTGGGGTATTCAATTTTCTTCTTTTTATTTCAATCGGATCATTCCCCCCCCCCCACGCGAGGGCTATTTTCTTCTTGGTATTTCAATCATTCTCTACTTCTGAAGATGTATTTCCAATATGAATAAGAAAGAAAGAATCATATTGAGGAAATATCAAAATAATTATAGTAGTAGTAGTAATCCACACATTTTAATGAGAGAGAGGAAAGGGAGAGAAAATAACAATAAAACAACCTTGAGGAGAAACTTTAAGTAAAATCAAATCATAAGTCAGCCTCACAGTGCTGAACAAATGCTTGCCACAGCTTTTTGGCCTCAAGGCTGATTGTCATTGATAACTAGTCTTTGTGATTGATAACTATCTTGGACACCAGTAAAAAAAAAAATCAATATATATGGTTCCATTTTCACTGATAAAGCTGTAGCCAGAAGGCTAAAACTAATTCCTCGACTTTTAAAGTGGAGACGGAGGGGAGGAAAGTCAAGGAAAGGAAAGCACAGAAGAGAAGGAACGGAGTTTTGTGGAAAACGTTGACAGTGGAAATAAAAAACAGACAACCTCCCCCTCTTTGCTTCAGAGATCTACATGTTTCATCGAAAATTGCCAACAGCATTGAACTTCAATAAAATAACAGAGAGGAACTCTCCCATCTGTGTAAATATATTACGCTCTGGATGCACTGAACTATTGACCTTCTCAACCAGAGAGATGCTGCCAAAATATCAACTAATCATAACACCAGGCTACAACTAGCTGGGTCTTAGTAGAAACCAATGTAAAGAGCACTTGTAACATACAATTGTTCTGGCTCTGCTATTTAGACGATGTTTGATTTTGATAGTTTATTTCCACTTAATAAGAGAAAGAAAAAGTGAATTTTCCCTGACTCTATAACAGATGGTATACCCAAAGGAAACAGGCTCACAAAATGCATATTTTTCCCAACTGTTCTATAGAATTCTTGAATGACTTCCCATTAAGACAGTGTCACACTTCCACCTCCTTTTAAATACATTTAAAAATGGGGCAAGAAACATTATATGAGCAACAACATAGGTCAGGCTGTATATTTCCAGGAAAATAAATAACTCTTTCCTTTAAGGTACCAGAAGAATTGGGAGGGAAGGGTAAGTGGATTCACCACCAGGACATGTAGAATTATAACTACTTCACAACAGACAAATTCTGGAAAACAGTATTCATACTTATCACATGATTTTAAGATTCTTAGAATAAATGAAGAAAAAGAAGACTTCTGGGTATACATGAAGTTTGCATTTTGTTTTAAGACAAAAAAGTGATGCCAATATTTACAACTGTTTGTTCTGTCTTGGGATTTTTAGTATTTCAAATGTTTAAGATTTACAACCTATATGTGTCAAATATGGCATTTAAATGTCTTCTTGTATTAGGTCTTTCACCAGGAGTAAGTTACTACACCTATGTGAAACTCAATTTCTCATCTGTATAACAGATGAGACCTACTAATTAATCCACAGGTTGGTTAGTCAGGATCAGGTTAGGCAAAGTAAATAATATTATTCTGTAATATTAAGGAGCAACTGGAATACACAGCATTAGAACATTAGGTCCAGTAATGCACTATTAGTGGAGTTGTGGACTGGTTCGACCATTCTGGAGAACAATTTAGAACAGTGCCTAAAGGGGTATAAAACTGTACATACTCTTTGACACAGAAATACCACTACTAGGTCCACATCCCAAAGAGATCAAAGAAAAGAGAAAAGGATCTCTTTGTAGTATAAAACTATTTAGAGCAGCTCTTTCTGTGGTGGCAAAGAATTAGAAATTGAGAGAATGTCCATCAATTGAGGAATGGTTGAACAAATTGTGGTATAGGATTCAGATGACATACTATTGGGCTGTAAGAAATGAGGAGCAAGGGGGCGGAGCCAAGATGGTGGAGCAGAAAGACTCACATTTGCTAGCTCCGAACCCACAGCCCAGGGATTCCCTCTAAAAAGAACTCCTGACAAATTCTGGAACGGTGGAAGCTGCGCAGAAACACAGTGAAGGAGATTTCCGTTGCAGAGAGCCCTGAAAAACCCACCGCAAAGGTACCCCGGATGGGAGCGGAGCCCTGCCCTGCGGAGCGCTCCCCTCCCCGGCCACGCAGCAGTGAGAGGAGCGAGCAGACCCAGCAGGCGTCAGGGACCTGAATCTCCCGCGGCTGCGAAGGTCCCTCCACCCACAGACGCACAGGTCAGTGAGAGAGACGGGCTGAGAGG
>CM053770.1:407502284-407523448 GCA_028658325.1 Potorous gilbertii
GATTGCGCCATTCCTCTCTGAGGACGAAGAGATATGCTTACCATCAGGTAAAGACATAGGAGTCAAGGCCTCTGTATCCCAAATATCTGAAATAGATACCCCATGGGCTCAGGCCATGGAGGAGCTCAAAAAGGATTTTGAAAAGAAATGAGGAGCAAGATGGTTTCTGAAAAACCTGGACAGTCTTATATAAACGGATGCAAAGTGAAGCCAGCAGAACCAGGAAAACATTATATTTTATATATTATATCATGATCAACAGTGAAAGACTTAGCTACTCTGATTAAGACAATAATCTAAGGACCTAAGATGAAAAATGCTATCCACCTCCAGAGAGAGAGAGAACGGAACCATTCTAAATGCAAAGTAAAGGACTTTTTTTCACTTTTTTTACTTTTCTTATTTTTAATGTGTTTCCTTTTATAATATAGATAATATGGAAATACGCCCTGAATGATTGTACATGTATAATTAATATCATATTGCTTGCCTTCTTGTCCCTTGCAAGATAGGGACAAGAAAGAACTTGGAACTCAAATTTAAAAAAAACGAATGTTAAATAATTTTAGTGTAATTGGGAAATGTTTAATGAAATAAATAAGCACATTTTTAACAATGGAATACAAGATATTGCCATTTGGAAATAAATTTATATGGCAGAAAATCCTCTATAAGACACCTGGTCATATATTCAGGCAAATTAAGACAAAAACTCAGCCAACACTATATCTAAAAATTTAGTTGTTCTACCTTTCATCTCTCATTGCTCTTCCATAGGAAAAGGTATGTTCTGAAGACATCCTAAAGATAGAATTCACACAAACTATGACAATCTAGGAATATTCAGTTAACAGACAAGGTGGTTCTTGTCCAGTAATTTCAATCATATCTGACCTTCTATGATCACATTTGGGGTTTCCTTTACAAAGACACTAGAGAGGGGTTTGCAATTTCATTGTCCAGCCCATTTACAGGATTCAGTGACTCACCCAGGATCACACAGCTAGTAGGTATCTGCAATTGGATTTGACCTCAGAAAGGTGAGTCTTTCCGGTTCCCTGCCCATTGCTCTATTTACTGCACCATCCAGTTTCCTCAATGAACAAAATCAAGAATTGATAAATAAGCTTGTCACTAACTAACCTTATAACCCTGGAGAATTTTTTTAGTCCTACCCAGTCTTAATTTCCTAAGAGGCAGTGGTAGTATAAGTATAAGGCTAAAGTTCCAAATGACTCCAAATCAAAAAGGAGCTTATTTAATTCTATTATAGTTTCTATGACTGTGCAAATTATATTACTAGTTCTTAAATATATCTTGAGTTTTTAGCAAAATATTTCAATCTTTTATACCAATGGTATAATCAGTTGGTACTCACAAAACTAAGTTAAACTGTATGCAAAATTTTAACCAATCCATATTTTTTTAACCAGTGCAGTTCATGCTGAACAAGATAATGTCCACTGTGGCCTGAAATACCCTTTCTTTTAAATTGTTTATGCATGATCATTTTATGCATATTTTACAGCAAGACAGTAATCAACAAATTGGGCTTTCTCACCTGTGGGGAGGAACAGTTTATGTTGAGTAAGCAGAAAAGCACGTTGATTACCTGAGTAATCATCAGGAAATAGCCAGGGCTTCAAAAAAAAGGGAATTTGCTGATAAATTTCAGTATTTATTGGAAAAGCTTTCCTTATGAACAAGCTTACATGAAGGAATAAATTCGCTTGCCTGCAGTATCTGTCAAAATACCTATTTCCTAATAAAAAACATTTACTAGGTAAGGTCAGATTTATACTCACCTAATAAAATACCACATTTACAAACAGGGCTCCTATGGTCCTTCATATACTGATTTTAAAATCGCAGTAAGTCAGTAATCAGAGCCTACAAATTTCAACAAATTTAAACATGAACTATTCCTTTAAAACACCTCAACAAATGATTTCCCCTCTTACTTCGAGCATAAGACTCATTCTTTACTTTAGAAGAGTCCCCTATTAAAATAAAAAGAATAATGCTAGATAGTAGTCACATGATGCTTTAAGGGCTGCAAAGCACTTTGCAAATATTATCTCATTTGATCCACACAACAGCTCTGAAATGTAGGTGCCATTACTCTCCCTAATTTACATATAAGGAAACTGACAATAAGACAAGTTATGTCACTTGCCCTGCATCACACAGCTGGCAGTGTCTGAGACCAGATTTAAACCTAGGTTTCCCTGAGTCCAGACCCAGTGCTCCATCCACTGAGCCATGCAGTTACACTTACTTAGCTGTGAAAGTGGAATACAATAAACTCAGAGTAAATCATAGAGGTGTGGGGCAAAATGGGGCTGAGTGGGTTGGTTTTCAGGGAAGAACTAAGGACAATTGGTGGGATGCTGGGAGAGGCCATTAAGGGTCCTCACAACAAATCTGAGAAGTTTTCCTAAGACAGACCTGGGTCTAGGTTAATAAACTAAGCTATGATTGTGGATAAGGTACTTAGAAATTCTGGGTCTCCATTTTCATTTGTGAAATGAGCAGGTTAGACAAAGACAAACAAAAAACTATTAAATTTCCTACTACTTCTAACAGTTAGATGTGGTAATCTTTTAACAAGATGGCCATACACTAGGAGCAGCCACGTAGCACGGTAGATAAGAGTGTCAGGTCTTAAATACAGCCACAGACACTTGCTGTGTGACTCTGGGCAAGCCGTTTCATCCTGTTTGCCTCAGTTCCCTTATCTGTCAAATGAGTTGGAGAAGGAAATGGCAAACTACTCCAGTAACTGCCAAGAAAACCCCCATGAAGAGTTGGACAGAGCTGAAACAACTAAACAATCACAAAAATCTTATACTTCTCTTTAAAAAGAAAATATAAAAAACATAAAAATAAATAAAACATCATATTTTTTCCTGTCCTTTACCCATCAACATTCCATATCTTTTTGGCAACTGGATAGCATAGTCCTTTCAGCCCTTTCTTAGTCATCAAGGTTTTCACTTCTCCACTCATTACTCCATATATCCAATCATTTACATTTTATTACTTCCATTTCCTCAATACCTTGCCCAGAGGTCTCTTTCTCTTTTCAGATAGCCCTCATAATTCAGGCTCCCATAACATCTTGCCCGAACTACTGCAATATTCTCCTATTTGTTCTCCAAACCTCAAATCTCTCCTTACTCCAATCCACTGTTCAGTCACCAAAGTTATTTTCCTAAAGCACAGATCTCTCAACATTACTTGCCCCTTCCATTATTAATAAACTCCAGGTGGCTCCCCTCATTACCTCTAAGATCAAACATAAACTCTACTGCTTGGAATATGAAACTCTCTACAACCTTGCCCCCTTCATACACATTTGTCCCTTTGGGGTACTATGGTCTACCTATACTGGCCTATTTGCCTTTCCATTCACTTGACTCCACCTTTGAACTAAGTAAAAAGACTCTACCTTCGAACTATACCTCCTCTTCACCTAAGTCTTGTGGAATCCTTGGCTTCCTTTAAGACTCAGATCTAGAGCTACTCCTACATAAAGCCCTTCCAGATGCTAGCAGCTGCTTGTTGTATCATTTCAGTATATACATATGCAAATAATTGTTGTTTTAACCGTAAGAACGTGTTCTTTGAAGACAGGACTGGTTCACTTTTGTCACTGTATTCTCAGTACACGAAACAGGACTTCATACAGAGTAGAAATTTAATACATGCTTGTCAATTGATTAATCCAAAAGATAGCTGTTGGATGGCTGTTGGATAGAGTGCTAAATTTGTATTCTGAAAGCCCTAAGTTTGAATCCTACCCAGTCACTTCCAGGCTGTACGACTCTGGGCAAATCATGTAATCTCTCTGCCTCATTTTCCTCTTATGTTAAACAGGGGTAACAAAAAAATCTGACTCCCAAGGTTGTTATGAAGAAAAAAAATGACGCATTTACAATGTTTTGAAAAAACCTTAATGTGCTAAAGAAATGCTAGTTATTATTCTTTGCTAGATATCTAGATTTAAATAACTAACTTATAACACTATATAAATGATTTACTCTTATTGAGGTAGTAAAATACTTTCTAAGTGATATTTTCATCACTCTAAGTATCAGATACTCCATTTTTAATTGAAAAATCAAGATGACTTTATTTAAGCAAAAATAATGGAGAAATACCCATATTAGAAAAGAACATTAAAAAAAAAACAATAATCACAATATAAACTTCTCCAACAGTAGAAAGAAGTACATCCCTACTCAAAGGGTTACTTTCATGCCACAAAACAATACATCAATGTGACTCAAATAAAAAGCAGTCTAAAAGATCAATACAGTATTATACTGAAATGTCAAGACATTTGTAAATTTGAAAACAACTGTGAGTATAAATTATTTTTACCTTCTTCCTCAAAATAAATATTTATTCCTAGAATAAAATACCTCATAGAATTTTATAATCATTCTTTAAAAAGATAATATAAAACATACTTTGAATATAAAAATAAAAAGGATTTTCATCTTCATAATAAAGCGTAACTAGCATTATGGCGCAATTTCATTTATTTTAAATGCTGTCACTATCAGACATTATACAAATGGTCAACTGCAACTGATTTCAGAATAGAACCCAAAAGTTCATTAACACAAATAAAAAGGTGGCAAATGCACATTAAGCATGCATTACCAGAAAGAATGAGCAGCCATCTGTAAATAAATTACTATTTAAAGTAGAAAAATGCTGCCTGCTCACTTAGAATAAAAACAAAGATAACTCAAAAAAGGAAAGGAGCTAGTACAAAGGAAGAATTGGAGAAATACCATATCAAGGCACCATAGGCTCAAATTTTTACTATCACACTGCACCTTTATTTGTCCCGGATATTCAAAGAGAAGAACACTTCTGAAATTAATCTAAACTTCCTTTCTCAAGAAGGCATAAACCCTTCCCCTGCCTGCCCTTGCTCCTTCAAATCCTCATTTCTCTCAGCATACATATACAATGGTATTTTAATAGAATAGAGTTCATTTTCTTTAATAAGCATTTATTAAATTCTTACTGTATACAGAATATTATACTATATATGAGAATTCAATAAAATTTGGTGGATGTGGATATTATGAGGAAGGCACTTTTTAAGTGCCAAAATGCAGAACATAGAGTCACAATGAGTTTGAATGAAGGTCCTGTAATTTACTACATGTTTTGACCTTGGTAAAATCACAGATTCTTTGATCCTCAATTTCCTCATCTACAAAATAAAAGAATAGACTAGTAGCCACTTGGAGGTCATTTCCAGCTTTAAATTTATGACTTTATAATCTCTTCCCTTTTCTACATTTTTAACACATTGCTGTCTTCTTCCATGTGTTGCCTTATAGAGGAGGCATTCCTCAACCTTTTATCTTTCGTCTTCTATTGTGCTTTTTCAGCATGTGATCTCAACCAATTCCACAGCTTCAACTATCACCTCTAGTCCTCTTTCTTCTATTATGCTCAAAAACATAAGGCTCTCAGACCTGTTTTACATTCTCTACATCTCTCTTGCCTAAAATGCTTTGGTGGGCTCCAACCAGTGCCATAAGCAGCCTACAATGTTGCATAGGCTTGCTCTAGACTCATAATTCCTATGACCTAATAGAGACCTCCACCAATACCATCAACTCTACTTTTTAAAATACACTCATCTTTTCCCTCCCAAAAACATCTGTTCATCCTCATGACTCCTCTATTTCTATCACTGGCACTACCATTCTCCAAATCACTCATGCTCAAACAAAATAATCTTTGATGACTTTTTTCCCCAGTCACAAATTTCCAGACAATCAACCAAGTCCTGTAGATCATCTCTCTGCAATGTTAGACACATGTATCTTTTCCCTGCAATTTCTACTACCACCCATCTGAGTTCAGATCTTTATTTCCACTTGTCTGGATTCCTGCTGTGTTTTTGAAAGTGGCTGTCCAGGCTGTTAAATAGTTCCTCTGGAATCTATACTAAGCATCAGTTATCACATTAATCTTCCTATTCCAGTGACATAGTTTTATCTCTATACTACTCAAAAACTTTCATCAGCACCTTGAGCTTACCGGTAAGGTTAAAAAAAACCTTCAACTAGTATTTATGACATATACAATTTGACTCCAACCTACCTTTCAAGCTTATTTTACAATATCCTCCTACACTGAATAAAACTTGGGCCTTCACAACACCACATCTCTGTCAGTAATGGTGAACTTAAACACAGGATACCCACTCAGTAATATTAGTTTTAATTGTATCTTACTCATCTTTCACAGACTTCCAAGAAGCCTTCCTTATTCCCTTTTCAGCTGAAGGCTTCTTTCCTCATCTGATCTCAGGGCACTTTATATTTGTTTATTACACTTAACATATTCCAATTTCAACAATATTCATCTCTAAATGCATCTTATTATCCCTGCTGGTGAGCAAAGTTTGAAGATAAAGGGTATACACCATCTTGGCATTTTTTTCCATTTAGCATAGAGTTATATAGTTGTCACTTATTAATTTTTTTCTTGAATGATTGATACTAAGTTCATAAAGTATTATGCCTTATCATTATTCTCAAAAGAGTACACAGTTCTTGTTTTTATAACAGCAACAAATTTGAATTCTGGAGGAAAGAATGGAGGACACATGAAATGCCCATCAGTTTTGGATGCTGTACCAACTCAAAACTTTTACATGAGGAAGTAATATTCACTTGATTCTCTGCAGACAACTTTTCCCCTACTATTAGATATATAGTTTATTACAGTATCCTATAAGGAATCTTAATAGTAACCAAACACTAAAAAGAAAAGGTTTAAAATGCTCAACTTTTAGTAAAAGAAATTAGTTTCAATATTTACTATGGTAAGCAACTGCTTAGTAATTGACTGACAAGTAGCAAATCATCAGACAATTAGTATAACTGAATTTTCATCCCTGATCTTTTGGTAATTTAACTGATGGCTAGTGAACTCAATAAGGTCTATCAAAAATATCTAAAATGGTAATAGCCATTGATTAAATAAAAGACAGTCATTGATTATTACATGACATCAGCTGGTATTGAAATTAAGCTTATGTCACAGGTAAGTATCACAAGTATCCAGCCTGCTTCAGAATATGAAATCCTAAGTATCTAATTAATTCTGTGTATTGAAAGCATTTTTAAAGACAGAAGTACTTACACAGACAACATGGAATTTGCAAGATATAAGAAAAAGAAGAACGATTAAAATGTTGCAAATTATACAACATACAAATAACATTTTGGGCACTTTCAAAAATGGTGAATAAAATAACCTCAAAGTCTTCTTTGCTCCCCTTTCAAAACTTAAACAATTCAATAACTTTAAAAACAGGTTTGCAACTAAATTGTGCAAATTAAGCAATATTTTGACCCGATGATGGCTGTCACAGGAATTCTGCTTTGACCATCTAGGAACTATAGTATTTGTTTTAAATTTTATAATAACCAAGGGTTTCAAAATTACATTAAACAAATAATTTGTTTGCTGAGATAATTAAACATGTGGCTTTTTTCTCTATATATCAAATAGATGTCAAGGGATTAAATACCATCACTCCTTTAACATTGACACTATTTTTATATTAAGTACAGGAAATCCATTTCCCATCCCTTTATCTCCCTCAAGAAGTCTTTCTCTTTTTCTGACTCTCCTTCCTCCTTTCCCCATTCTCTCCACAACTTTTCCTTTTGTGTTTCTCTACTGTCTATTTTCAAGGTTATTTTAGAATAAAAGTACTACAGTGATTTTGGAATTACAACTATATAGAGAGCAAATAGCCCACTTTGGACCACAGGACACTAAAGTCCTATGCCAATCAGGAATGATCAGCAACAGTTTTCTAAAGAGGATTAGCCACAGAGTTTTGACTTCATTGTGGCTCTTTCATTCTATAATATGAAAAGTGGATTTTGTACTAGGGCAACATATTATTAGGCAAGAAATCTCCCACAGATGTAAAGATTCAGTATTTGGTTGAACAATCCACAGGGTCTTCTCTCTTGGTCGCACATACACTTGCACCTGTCAAAAAGTCTAAATATAAGATATGCAGGGGAAGCTAAATTCCCCAGAAGCAGAACGGCTAACACTGATTCAACAATGCACAATATAGAAAAGGTCATAGATAGTCACTATAATAAAAATGGATGTGTCATAACAAAATCAAGATGAGTTACTGGTGCATTCTGTTTGAGTTTAGAGAAATGAACACAATTCTTGAAATCATGTAATATGAACTAAAGGAGTTCTACCTTATAAAAGAATTCAAAGACAACCTTCTTGCCAAGGAAGAAATCTTTGGAAAAGCTAATGCAACTATGTCCCCTAAATTTGCTGAGTTTCTGAGCTGATACTTTACTTCAAGAGAAAAACATCTATCAATAATTTTAAGTTTTCTCCTGTTTTATCCCTTTAGATATTGACAAAATAAGAAGCAGAAGTAGAAGATTAAAAAAAAAAATTGAAATTCATCATGTTTGCTAAAAAGGCTGCTTCACCATTAGAATAGAGAATAAGAGCTATTCAATCTTACCAGCACATTTAGTTCTGGTGATAAGTGGTGGTCCTGGCAGTCCTGTCCCACCTTCTCCAGGTCTTGTGAGGAGAACACGGATCTCATATTCAGTATCTGGGTCTAGGTGCCACAGTTTATAAGTGGGTGCATTGACAGCATGAGTTTCCGTCCAGGATCCTGATGTCATTCGATACTCCACTTCTTTCAAGATAATGGGTCCATCACCAATAATGGAATTGGCATTTAGTTGAATCAACAAATATGTAGGCCCAACACCGAGCAGCTGGGGAGGAGCTATAGGTCGAGGTGGTTCTAAGAGAAATGAACATACAAAATAATTACATGAAAACTAAATAATATATGATGCAATTATGAAATATTCAAAAGTTTCTCATTAGTTTCTGTATATGACTTATACAAGTAAAACATAATCAAGCATAAAAATAAATGAAGAAATAAAAATAATCAATGAGTAGTTTGGCAATTATAAATGGCATGTTTTACTGGATCAAAAGCATTCTTTAGAGGAAATGAACATTCAGAGGTTTTGACTGCAAAAATAAATAGAAAAAAGATTTTGAAAGGTATATTTCTAATGAATAATAAGTTATGATAGTAAAACTAATTATTTGGAAAAGTGAACTTTTAGAAATAATGAACTAGTGTGCCAGTTCTTTTATATTAGTTAAACCTAATAATCTGCTGTAAAACTCTAAATTATGCTACGAAGAAATAATTAGTATGTTTTTGGTGAGATAGGCCTTTACTGAAGCTCTGATGCAAATTTCTTTCTATGTAGGACTCATTCTCAAAAAGAGTATTACATCTCTCCCCTTCACCCACACTATTAAGACACAAAATGATACAGTGAAGCTATAAATAGGCTTTTTCTGAAGTTCTAATCATGTCCTGAACCTGTAGGAACTGTTCTTGAGCAGTCTTAAGAATTCTTCCCCAACAAAGCTATGAATTTTTTTGAGTTCATATATTCACATGGGAATGTTTATTCAAGTTACAAGTTAAATTTAATGGAGAAATGGGACTCTATATACACTCTCGATGAAGTAGATACAATAAATAAGTAAATATACATGTAGTGCCATTTCCTACATATCACCTTGTATAATTATTTTTATTCGTTAAGAATTTCCCACTTGGGAGGTGATAGGGTGATGAGAATATATGTAAAGGACAATCAGTATATTTTTGATCCATAAATCTTAAAGCTGGCTAGAGAAAATAAATGATGAAAGAAAAAACTATGCAAATTTCTTTTTAGACTAACTAAATGTTACATATATTTCCACAAGCAATCTGAACTTTATTAATAAAATGAGTTCCCTCATACATGCAAAGTTTGTTTTCATGCCAGATGGTATATCTATATTGACTAATTTAAGTTAAGTAGAAAACAATTCTAAATTCATAGCACACTAGCTCTCTATCACCTATCAAAAAAGCTATAATTACATCTCAGCAACAACCTGAAGATATCAGTCACATTCACGGGCAATGAATAAAGAATTTTCCAAGATAGGTTTATTAAATAATAAACCTTTATTGATTAAAATTCTACAGTTACCGAGGACCTTGAGGGAATATTAATGTAAGAGATCTTAAATTTCATCCATCAAAATTCCATTCCTTGTCACCCCAAAGATAAAATACAAACATAAGACTAAAATATATAATAAAACTGTACAATCTCTTTTTTCTATTCTTACAATACTCATTTCAAATCCAAAATGTAGACAACCACAGGATAATAGAGTCAAAGTTTTAGCTGGAAGGGACCTTGGAGCTTCTTAAGTCAAACAGCATTCATTTAATGCTTATGTTGTACCAAGCACAGTAACAGTCTATTTCCTTCACTTGACAAATGAAGAAATTAAGGCACAATGAGGTTAATTTCCATAATGTTTTATTTTGATGACTACCTCTAAAGATACACTTATGAGTTTACGGAGATCCTATTTTGAATCTCTTAAAGATAGCTGGTTAGGAGTCAGCAAATGAATTCATATATTAAATGTTTAGTCAAATATTAAGGGAAAACCAAAATCAGAGAATCAGCTCCACATCCGAACTATGACAATTTTGAGTGCCACTAAGAAGCATATACTTTGATTAACAACATGATTATAATGAGTGAAATTTAGCATTAATGAGACTAATATACCACTGCATATTAAATTTTTTATGTTGGAGGTAAAGAGTAGTCATATATTAGCATATGTATTTTGTTTTTAGGCCCTGGAGGACACAGTCTTATTTATAAAATCTCTATTCATTTCAACAAATTATGCATACATTTTAATCAGCCAGAAAATGAACAAGTAATTGTTCTGCAGTATTATTAATATTCTTCATAACATAATACACTAGTAAACCCAGAGGTGTGGTATAACCAAAATCCCAGGAGTGTACTTGATATCAATTGAAGCAGATCACCCCAATCTACCAGAGAAACTTGTCTGATGTGTTCCAAGTAGCTTTCAATTCATGATTGAAAGTTATTCTATAACCAACTATATGATAAAATTCCTAACTATAATCTTAAATTGTATTATTTCATTTAAAATTTTAAACCACTAAAAATGTAGTTTAAAGTAAAAAAAAAAATCAACATATAGCATAATCCCTAAAAAAACCTTTCTGTTATCCAGGTTAGGTCTAGTCCATCAATGCCTTTCTTCAAATATTCTCCTAAAACTAAATACTGCACTTCAGATATGGGCTGATAAATATAAAATATAATAGAAATAACAACTTATTTGAGTGGTCATGACAACTATATTAACATAGCTTTGGCAAATGTAACATGCTTTTGGTTCACTCTATTCTTATAAACAAGAAATATCCCTAGGTACTTTCCCTATGAATTGTTTTTCAGCAGATCTTCCTCAACTTGTTTAATGTAGGTGTTTGGTTTTTCCATTCTAAGGCTGAATGCTACAGTCATATTTTGTAAAAGCTCCTTTTAATTTACTATCCTAACCTTTTAAAAGGCTTTTTAACTCATTTGGTTCACTCCTTCTAGTTTTTCACTAATCAATTAATGAAATCTATAATTCTGGGAATTCAAGGTTTGAATAGATGGAAAACATAACACTGACATTCTAAAGGATATATTACAATGCACAGGACTACAGGGTAACATTATTTATCAAGATAATAACTACATCTGAATCTCAAATACTACTATTATTGCATATTTGAATATTTTCCATCGATGTAGGTAGCCTTTTTTGTTGATTCTTTGGGATTGATACATCCATATAAAACGTGAATAAATAAAATCCATTACTATTTGTATAATTCATATTAAGAGAATATGGAGGCAGGTAAAGACAAACAGTGGAGGATACTAGACTTAGATATTTTAAACAATGTATATAGAACATGTTCCCATGCAATGTAAAAGGATTCAGAATTAAAAGAATTCATTCTTGGCCTTAGAAAGTGTATCAATGATTTTGGGGAACATCATATAATTTCCAAACATAAGGGATCAACTTTCAGTAACAAGGCAGATATTCTACCTTGTGACTTTTAGCATTGAGTATGGTTCTTTCAAGCATGAATATAGATATGATTATTATATTAGATATGACAGTTACAGACTATAACATAATAAAAGATCTTATACTGTGCTATCATTTGGCACTTATATTTTACTTTAAGAACAAACATTAGATGAGTTCATTCAGCAAAGAAATAGAGGAAAAACCTAAAAGGAGAATAAATTATTATAATATTTTTATTAATTATATTAATATTTATGTAACACTTTCCAGGTATGAATATGCTACAGAAGATTAGCAAGTCTCAGAAAAACTGTGACTTAAATTTAACAAATCTAGAAAATATTGAAATCCAAACTCAGATCCAAGTCTTGGTCAGTGAAATGAAAAGAAGAAAATACATAGCTACATATGACAATGTCCCTAGTTAAGTAAAAATTATACAAGGTTAACCTCTATCAATTAGTTCAATAAAACTTGGTTTTGTTATATTCCCACTGGAGCGTAGAATTCCTTCTTTACTCTTCTATATACTCTTTCCTCTTTTCTAAAATCAAATAAATTCACCTTTCCATTTATATAAAAAAAATTATGCCTATTACTAGAATTATAACTTAGTTTTAGTGGTTTTCTGTATCAATATATTATTACAGCCATAGTACCAAACTACAATGTACTAAGTCTGTCACCAAGGAGCAGTTTAAACTATCCTTACAGTACTAGAACTCCAAAGAGAAGATTCTATTTAGAACAGAATAATGTAATACTTGGCATTTTTTAAAGATGTGACTGAGACTGTCTTAAAAAATAAGATATACTTCCTTACATTTTGAACCTTGTAACTAATGGCTCCTTCTGACATTGACACATAGCACCTACAAAATGTTACTATTTAATTAAAGGAGTTAGTTGACTGGAACAAAAGAACACTTTCTAAGCAATTGCTTAGTGACCAAGTGGCATCAAATGATTTATCCAGCTCATAGAAAAAGGCACATCTGCAAACCTAGCAATAATTCTTATTGGTCGTTTACTACAATTGGAGTGACGAAGACATTTATGATCAATAGGCATGTATATTTATGCATATATGTTCAGCATTCTTCTTCATGAAAAGTATATTTGTGTTATATTTTAAATGTTGTTTCTTCAATTTAGTCATGTTCAACTTTTTGTCATCCCATTTGGGGTTTTCTTGGTAAAGATACTATGGTGATTTTCCATGTCCTTCTCAAGCTCATTTTGCAGATAAGGAAACTGAGGCAAAATGTTAAAGGACTTGCTCAAGGTCACACTGCTAGTTAAGTGCCTGAAACCAGATTATAACTCATAAAGATGAGTCTTCCTGACTCCAGGTCCAGCAGTGTGCCTCCTAGCAGCCCTACATATTAAGCGTATCTAGCAATATACTGAAATGGACAAGAATACGAAGACATACTATTCAAAAAATGTTAAATATATTTGGCCCAAGACATAAATCAGAATGCTTTATGATCCTGGTTCAAATTTAATTTATATATAGCATATGACCATTAAAATATGCCACTCTCCATTGTAACACAGCAATTTTGTCTTTCAAGTTTTATGGTATGTCCATTCTACATCTGGGTGTGTGTAGGACATTTTAAAAACAATTAGAAGCAAATTCTGTGGAATCTAGAGTGTTTCATCTTTGTGATATAGGACTTTACTAGTGAAAGTGATGAAACAGGAAAAAATTATTTCAGCAAAGACATCGCCAACTTTTGCATTTGAAACTATATATTCTATGCATTATCAAATCAATTTGTTATCCTTGATTTGGAAACTTCCTCACTTATCACCTTTTGTAAAATAGAAGCATCACCACATATGGTTTCCTTTCTGTCAGAAGAGATCTTAAACAAGGGTAGTCCAATATTTGGAGAACATTTGAAAAGATGAAATTCTCTGAAATCATAGAATCGGAGTTTAGTTCATTCATACCAAATGCAGGATGCACTCAGCAAATGAATCATTGTCACAGTCATCTTTTTTCCCCCTATTTTTGTCAACTGTCTAGCAATTAGACATAAGATGTTCCCTTTTACCAAAAAAAAAAAAATGACAGTCTACTACCCAGGCATTTATGTAATGAATTGATTCAGGGAACCACAGATTACTCAAAATAATTCATGACTTTACATAAGCCTTCATGGATATCACAATACACAAAGCAGCCACCTCTACACAGGAAGATAAGGAATGGATTCTATATCACTGTGAAAGAATCAGGACTTAATGGAGAGAAAGAACTTAAAACATGGAAATCCTCATATCAACATTATCAGAGGTTGAAATATTTATACATGTGAAGAAAATGACACCTACTTGACTCATTTATGATGACTAATCACAAAAAACTAAGATAAAAAGTGGAAAGGGAAGGAGTATACTTCTGTTATTCTTGTAGGTTTTCCCCTTTTATGCTAGGGATCAAGTATTGATCAATTATCGTCAAGGGAAAATAAAATAAGGCCGCAGAAAAAGGCACTAAAATACTATTTGACAAAAATATCTGTCATGACACTCTTTGCACCGGAAATATGTCAAAGTATGTCTTGTTCACTAAATAAGCTAGTTATACAATTACATATAAAAGTAGATACAGTCACTTCTCATATAACATGTACTTGAAACGTGGGAATGTGTTCCAGTGAAATATATTAGGGAATATTTTGAGCATAACTTGAATTGTGAGTTTGTTTCCAAATAATTTCTTCTGTGAGATACAGTAATGGAACTCGGAAAACTGCAACACATCGCAATAACTCAAAATTCTCAACCCTTCCGACACCTACTTCCACAAGCAAATTTCAGGTCTTTGTCAAGGTTGTGTATCATATTTATCATCTATCTTCAGGTTATAGTAGGAAATGTAAGAGGAGGAAAGCTAGTCTACACTCACCGCCTTCCATCATGACCCTGAGTTGCAGTCTGCCCAACTTACTCATGCTACCTAGGGCACAGGCCCACAGACATTGCTATCATTTGTTGTAGGATTTTTATATTTCTTAACATGTATAAAAACATGCCACCATTATTTATTAAGTACCTATCTTTTATTAATGTGGCTAATAACATTTTAAGCATTGTTTGAGCCCCTAGCCTCATTTTCTCCAGAAACTTTGTGGATGTGATTGCAAGGTTTTTCTAGACAGGTGCTTTTGGGGATTATATATATCAAATTATAGCAATACTGTCTGTACTTCATCTTAGAAACAAAATAAGTAATTTATAGTAATATTCCTGATGCTCTAAATGAAAGGAAAATAAATGAAAATAGGTTAGATAGAAAGGTAAGTTCAGTAAAAGAGGTCATTGCTTTGGAATTCAGTCTAAAAATACCTGAAATGAAAATTCCACACCTCAGCGTAACAACAGCTAGCATTTATATGGCACTTGCAAAGAGATTTACAAAAATTATTTCATTCTATCCTCACAACTTTGGGAGATAACTACTGTTATTAACGCCCTTTTACAAACTTGTAAACAGAGATAGAGGTAAAGTAACTTATCCAGGGTCACAGAGCTAATCAGTCCGAAGCTGGAGTTGAACTCTGGTGGTCATGATGCCAGGTCTAGCGCTCTCTTCACTATACCTCCTAGCTTATTTTTTAAATTTGTATTAAGAATTCTTAGACTATGGTCAAAAAGTCAAGCAAATGTTTTATATCCAAATGAAATGATTTTCTCCACTTGAAATTTTAACCAAATGAATCATTGTCACAGTCATATTTTTCCTACTTTTATCAAGCGGTAATCACATGAATCATGAAGCTTGCATGAAAACTGGATTTATTATAAGAGAAAAGAACATGTATGTGGAACCCAAAGAGTTCACAATCCATATAGAAGTTTGTATTTTTGTAACTGCAGGACAAAGGAAGGAGATATCAGGAAGGGGTGTGGCATGGGAAGGAGAAAGGTGTAGTAAATGCAGGAAAAGGACAAAACTTCTCCTGAAGGGGAGGAGCAAGGTGATAGCTAAAGCCACATTCTTTTCCCTTGAAAACCTCCAAATTATGAAGATAAGATGATCTGCTTATCAACATAGTTCCCATATACACAAGCATGGTACACACTAGTTAGCACCTGTCGACTCTCAAGGACACATCCGAATTCCAGCTTATGGACGGGGAACAGGGGGTGGAGGGAGAAGGGAAGGGAGGCTTTGGCCTCAACATATTCAGGGCCTCCTGCATTCTCTAATATTTCTGGAAAATATGTCAACATATTTTGACAAGTTCAGAGGATCCCTTAATATTCCAAAACATTTTTCTGGAGGGGAAAGGCAAGGCAATTGGGGTTGAGTGACTTGCCCAAGGTCACACAGGTAGTAACGTAAAGAGTCTGAGGCCGGATTTAAGCTCAGGTCCTCCTGACTCCAGGACTAGTGTTCTATTCATTGTCCCACATAGCTGCCCCAGTCCTTAACATTTCTCAAGGTATCTCATAGTAGTGTAACAGAGATGTGCCTATTACAAATAATTAATTTAATATTCAATTTACTTTGGATTATCTATGGAGAGTAAAATAATTATTTTTTTATATTTCCAAACTTAACTAAGTTTTGCAATAGTGACAGCAAATGTGCAGGATTCTTAAAGCTCTTCTTGCCCACAAAGTAACCATAAATCCTAAATTATTCAAGATACACACCCTGCCAGAGCACACATATACACACAAACACAGACACATAGAGACACACACACATACACACATCCTCTGGCAAATAGGGAGAGCAGGAATCTTTTGATAATGTTATTCACAGTGCTATTTATTTCCTTCTATTATTAACGATATAGCGAGTTGACTCTACCTTTACTCTTAGCAATTCCTCCTAGGCTTTCAGTGAAATACTTAAGAAATTTTTATGAATGATCTTTGTGTACACTCTGTTGGGAAAATATGATATAGCTTGCTCCTTAGTGCTTTGATGTCTTGAGGATAATTTTTAAAAAGCTGATGTCCAATATGCAAAAAACCTCCAAAATACTAACAAAAATCACTCCCACACATTTTCATTAGCCTACCCATTCTATTCAGTGAATATGGTACCATAATCTTGAAATACCTGTTCCATAAAACAAAACTATATATGATTATATAGTTGTCAGCAATTATAAAACACATTTCTTCAATTAGTAAAGGAAACTAGAGTGAGTCATACCATTAAAGGACTATCATAATTTGTATGAGACTAATAGGTCTGGGAAACTTTGTCAGAAATTACCGTGGGAGGTTCTGATTTGGATGAATTATTTTGAAATGCACATCCGCAATGAAAAGAATAAGTAGAAAATTTACAAAAACATCACACACAGGAACCATGGAACAAACTCCATGAGGCATCTAAAACTCTCTACAGTGTGTGTAACAAAGGAAATTGGTTTTGTCTTCGTTAATTGACTTAGTTCAGCACTGGGACCAGTGGAAATGACATTATGAAAGCATGGTGTCCTTCCTGGTGAGTAAGCAACCCCAGCTCTCAATTCAATTAAGGCTCATAGTATCATAGATTTATAGATGAATGGGTCTTAGAGGCCATCTGGTTGGACCCCCTAATTCATCTCATAAGAAAACTCCAGAGAGGCAGTATCTTGCCCAACACCACACAGCCAGGAAACAGAGAAAGGATGTAAATTCAGGCATTCTCACAGCAAAACAGGTGTGCTCTTTCCATTTTACCTAAATCTCAGGTTGGGGCAAATACCTTTTGCTTTTCCCCAAACAACACAGGCTGATTCAACTTTGCTAAATGAAAAAACAAAGACACCCAACAGAAAAAAACAAACTCTTTTTTGATTCTATTCTCAAGTCATTTCTGCATTTATCGAAACATGGTACTCCAAATAAAAGCTTTTAAGGAGAACCTTCCCAACTCTGATTTTTCAGTTTTCTTTCATGTTGTTCCTGATACAGATTCTATCCAACGTGGATGGATTACTCACCATTCTCCTATGAAAATTGGCTATTCCTCCATGGGAACCTTCCTCCTGCTGCTCATTCTCTATACTTCATTTGCCTTGTCCATTCTTTTCCCAGCATCATACCACCTCAATGACTTGCTATCTCATCTTGTAATACATAACTTAAATGTCTAGTCCATGAAACCTTGTGATCCTCCCAGTCAGTAATTCTTTCCTCTCCATACCACACATGGTAGGCTACACTCTCTAATGTACTTATCAAACAGTTTTTTGTAATATGGTTAGTGTCCAGTGTTAGGAAGTTCAGTCGTTTTCAAACAAAATCTAGCTAACATTCCCAATGTTAGACTATAAAACCCACAGAAACAGGGACATTATATGTTTGATCTCTAGATCAGCCACAGTCATACACATTGAAACTTCACTTTATCATGGTGATGTCATTTTGGTCCTCTTTGAGAATGAAAGACAACCAGTAATATGTCTGCCATCACTGGCTACATGAAGCCTAACACAGTTATCTGTTTGTAGTAGGAATTTAAGGCATGTTTGGCTAACTGAATGACAGAAGTATATATAATTTCTATTTAATTCTTGGAGCTAAGGAAAAAGAGACATTCTTGGTCTTATATAAAAATACATAATGTCTTAAAACAAGAACGTTTAACGTACATTGGAATTGTTTTAGAACGAATTAATATTGGACTTTCTTTTCCTTCAGCTAGGGCCTTAGATAATAAATCTGTTTCATGGACTTCAGAAATACTAGGTAATAATAGATTATACTGTTTACCAATTGATCTAGTTACTGATATTTTGAAATATAATTTTTTTCTCTCAATTGTCAATTTGCCATAGACTTGCAGTCATTGAGAAACATTTTTTAAAAAATATTTCCATTACTGGTCTTCTTGAAGAGGTAACTAGATAAGGAAAATGTCAAAATGCAATAAATCATTTAATATTTAACATAAGATATATATTTTTTAATTCGAAGCTGGGTGTGTGTTTATACACACACAGTGATGTCATATTTTAAGATATTCTGTAAAAAATTTATGTGAATAGGAAATATTTCTAGAAATTGTGGATTTGATCTTAGGCATATTTATAACATTTGCCATTGAAGCTTCAAATGCATTCCTCATCCAGATAAGGAAACTGAGGCTCAGAGAGATTCAGAGATTTGCCCAAAGACAAACAGACTATCAGTAAGACAGACAGGTTGAGCCCAGGTAGCTCCAATGGAAGTCCCAGGACTCTTTGACCTGGGCCATACAGCTTCTAAAATATCACATAGTAAAGGATGTTACTGCACAGGTGAAGGAATTAGTTTCTTCTCTGTGAGGATTGTTGTTGAATAATAATGGCTGCCAACCTGTTGGTGCCTGAATTTTGGACAACATGAAATATCTCTAATTACACAATGGCCCATGGACTGCCTTTGTCAACCAAATTCCAAAATCCCAGAATCATAAAGTACTTGAGCAAAGGGCTTCAGAGAACATTTAATTCTTTCACTCTGCAAATGAGGAAAATAAGTTCTAGGAAAAAAAAGAATGATCTGTCTAAGGTCACTGAGACCATTTATACCTTGAATGGCCAATGCATTCATCTCCCTCAGCCACCAGAAAGCCCTACTCTAATCCATGAACTCTGAGAAAAAGTTCAGTGAGGAAAATTTCTCAGAGTGGTACAATGGTCGTATGGTGCATAAAGGTCCTTTAAAAAGACACTCCTTTCACCATATTTAATATATTTGATGAAGGTGAATTAGGAAGATGAATGATTATATGCATTAGGCAAATATCTTAATATTTATGATTTTCAATACTAATTCAAGGGGAGGAATTGGTGTACTGACTTGGCACAAATTTTATAAAATTATGCTCTAAGAAGGGTTGATAACTGGAAAATTTCCCCACTTCATGTAAAGGGTGGAGTTTTCTACTCAGCAATCAAGTGCTCATGCAAATGAATAACAATAAAATAATGGAATTAAATGCTCTGTGCTCAGGTTTTTAATAGGGATCATGAGCCTAGAGAATTACAAAAAGTAGAGTATTCAGTAAGAGCTGTTTTACACATATGAAATACTTAGAGATCATGAGTACACAATTCATTTGAAGACATCATTATTTATAAACTATGTGATGACATAATTTTATCTGACAGCTAACAAATCCCAGAGATCCTACATATATCACATATTTAAAGACACAAATACAACGTGGATGTTTTTGGCCACACTATGTCATTAAGATTATAAATTCTCATTCTAATACTTCACAGATTTATTACTAAGGTTATTCCTAAGCTTGCTTATTTTCTCATCCTCTAGGAACACATCCTCAAATATCTACCCTAATAAACAATATGATTTAGGGCTATTATCTACCAAAATAAAAGCCTATTTCCACTGCTCTTTTCTGAACATTTATCTAAATCAAACCGCAAACCTATACTCTTCTACTTATTGGAACTCTATTCTATCATTAACTGCCTTCCATTCTGAGTTAAGTATTCCTTGGTCACTTTCGATAAGATTCTTTCAATTTTTTTCTCAGCTGAGAGAAATATGAATTTGCTTAAAAAATGATAACTCGGGGGGCGGAGCCAATATGGCGGAGTAGAAAGACTCACATTTGCTAGCTCCGAATCCACAGCCCATAGATTTCCTGTAAAAAGAACTCCTGACAAATTCTGGAACAGTGGAAGCCGCACAGAAACACAGTGAAGGAGATTTCCGTTGCAGAGAGCCCTGAAAAACCGACCACAAAGGTACCCCGGACGGGAGCGGAGCCCTGCCCTGCGGAGCGCTCCCCACCCCCGCCCCGGCTGCACGGCACTGAGTGGAGCGAGCAGAGCCCAGCAGGCTTCAGGGGACCTGAATCTCCGGCGGCCGAGAAGGTCACTCCACCCACAGACTCACAGGTCAGTGAGGGAGATGGGCTGAGAGGGGAGCGGGGTATCTCCGGGACTCAGACCCCCTCGGGAGGCGGCGGCCGCGGCAGAGGCAGAGGCAGCTCTGCCAGAGACTCCCAGAGCAGGCAGGAGCTCCGCCCCAGCTCCATTACAAAAGATCTCTGCATAAACCCCCTGAGGGAACTGAGCCTGAGAGGCGGCCTTGCCCCCACCTGAGAACCA
>CM053770.1:407523948-407564721 GCA_028658325.1 Potorous gilbertii
GAAGAGAGGGCAGATTGGTGATATGGGTAATTAGAATGTCCAGTGTATCGGGGAGGTGGAGGGGACAAATGGGGAGAAAATTTTGGAACCCAAAATCTTGTGAAAATGAATGTAAAAAGTTAAATAAATTTATTTAAAAATAAAAAAATTTTAAAAAAATGATCTCATCCTACATGACCTTTTCTAGTGATGGCTACTCCTCCTCTCTTGACCCCTTAACAAAACCAGGTCAAGAAACATAACTGATTAAAAAAAAAAAAAAAGCTAATTTAAGAGATCTCTGTCAACTTTTGAAAGGTGCTAAATTCTTTTATACTCCAATATCACTTATAGATTTTGCATTATATACTTTGTATTTATTTGCATATATTTACATATACATCTACATATTTATGTCCTTGTTGGCTCCTCTGATAGAATGGAAGTAACAGTGTCTGGCACACCCTTGGAACTGACTGATCCTCTATTCCACTGCTAATTTTCACCTATTCTCTCTTTTCCTCCAAGCTTTTGAGAAAAAGAGGTCTGTTACCTTGCCAAGGCTAACTTCCATAGCTATGCCTTGGTTCCATCTTCAGTCTCTCTTCCCATCTATTGGCCCTTCATCAGTGCCTAACAAACATGCTTAGAATAATCCCATTAATACCAAAATCCTAGAAATGAATCTATACTCATTGTCTCCAGTTCCTTATTATCTACTCTTCTCTCTATCCTTTATAATATGGATTCCGCTCTTATAATACTATTGAAACCAGTCTGATTTCAGCATCTTTTATCAGCTCATATACTTCCTGGCATATCTGGAGTTTTTGACACTGTGTATTATTCCCTACCATGTGGATATTCCCTTTCCTTAAAATCAAAGTCACTGCTCTCTCTTGGTTTTTCTCTGATTGCTCATTCATGGTTCCCTTTCTTGGATCACTATCTTTTTTTTAAAAAATGTGGGTATATTCTGTGAGGCTATATTGTCTTTTCTATACTCTCTTGGATGGTTAAATTATCATTTCTATTCAGATGACTCCTCCTAGATCTAGTAATAATCTTTCTCCCAAATTTATCTCAAATCACCAAGTGACCACTGTATAAGTCCACTATACTTAGATATCCCATCAGCATTTCAAATTCAATCTATTCAAAAAGTAATTTATTTTATCCTGACAGTCTCTCTTCCAAACTTCCATATTTCATCATGCCAACCATTGAACATTTTTATTTTCATGCTACTTGCATGCTTAACAGCATTTCTATTATAAATTCATGTAGTATCGTTGTGAGATAACTTAGTATCATCATTCCTCCTTTATGATTGGTGTGACAAATGGTGAAGTAAAGCAACTCACCAATGCGAGTCACTAGGAAAAAGAAATTTGTCTCACAGTTCACAATTAGTGAACTATTAGTAAACAGCTGGTAAACAGACAAAATTATTACCACCTATTTCATAAAAGCAACTAGGTGACAGAGTGGATAATGAGTCAGGCCTAGGGTCCAGAGCACTCACCTTCCTGAGTTCAAATCTGTCTCCAGACATTTACTAGCAATGTGACCCTGGGCAAGTCTCTTCACCCGGTTTGCCTCAGTTTCCTCAAATATAAATGAACTGAAGAAGGAAATGGCAAACCAATCCAATATCCATGCCATGAAAAACCCAAATGGATTCAAGAAGAGCTGGACAGAGCTGAAAAATGACTGAACAACAATAAAAATTTCATGTGCAGAAACTCTTCTTAAGTGTTCAATTGACATTTTTCCAGCCATGCTAAAAATGAGATAAAAACATGGATGGAAAACACATATTAATAGACTCTGATCCAAAGATGATTGTGTAATGAAAATTTGGTCTTGTAAGAAACTACTTGGGAAGATGGCAAAGTAGGTAAGAAATCTCTAGACTCTCTAAATTGCCTCCACAAAAAGAAAAAAAAAGGAATGTGAAGCAACTAATCTGGATAACAGATTGAGGAGAGGCAATATAAGAATTGTGAGACTACCTGAAAGTCATAATCAAAAAAGGAAAAAAATCTGGATTCAATATTGTAAGAAATTATGAAGGAAAATGGTCCTGAAGTTATAAAAGAAGAAGGTAAGACAGAAATAGAAAAAAAATCCATCAATCACCACCTGAAAGTAATTCTAGGAGCAAAACTTACAAGAATATCATAGCCAAATTACAAAGCTTCCAGGGTAAGGAGAAATTATTATAAGCAACAACAACAACAACAACAAAAATAAGTTAAAGAGTGTGGAGTTATAATGAGGATCACACAAGACCTAGCAGCTTCTGCACTAAAAGACTGTAGGTCTTGGAAAACTGTATTTGAAAGAATAAAAGAGCTGAGACTGTGACCAAAAATAAGAATGACACTGAATCAATTAAAAAAGGAAGACATTTCATGAACTGAAAGACTTTCAGGTATTTCTTTGACAAAAAGATTAGAACTTAATGGGAAAAATCTGATATATAAGGTTCAAGAGAAATATAAGGTAGATATTAAAGAACAATTATAAGGGTCCCAATAAAGTCAAATTATCTGCTTCTAATATGTAAAAATGTTATCAGTACTCTCATGACTGACATTATTATTTGAGTAGTTTGAAAGAAATGTTTGAACTGAGCTGAATATGTGGGAATGATTATAAAAAATAAAGCTCATTAGGGAGAGGTAAAAAGGAGCAATTATCTCATATAAATGAGACATGAAAGGAAAAACTGATACCCAAGAATCAATTGGAGATGAAGGGCTGGTAGTATTAGAACCTTACTTGCATCAGAAATAGGTTAAAGAAGGAACAGTATATACACCAGCAGGGTACAAAATTCTTCTAAATTTAGAAAGAAATAAAGAGGGCTAGGGAAGATATAAGGGAGAGACTTTTAGAAGGGTGTATAGATTAAGAATTAGGAGAGTGGAGGAACAGCTAAACAAGATGTGGGATATGATTGTGAAGGAAATATTATTGTGATATAAGAAATGATAAGCAAGCTGATTCAGAAAAATATGGAAATACTGACCTATGCAGAAGATGCTGTCTACCTCCAGAGGAAAAAACTGACAAATAGAAATACATATAGTCTTACGTATATGTATTTGAACATATGTATGTATATACTAACATGGGTGTGTTTGTTGTGTGTATGTAGTCATGTTTAACTGCTACCTTCTCTAGGTATCCTAGGTAGGATAGGGTGGGTAGGGAGGAAGAAAAAAGTATACATCAGAGAAAAAAAGAAAATTTATAAGAAAGCAAAGAAAAGCTGGGTAACTTTAAAAAAAAACAATGTGTAGTGTTTATTACATAGTTTTTTTAAAAGAAAGTAATCAGTCTGAGACGGAAATTTATGGTTTTATAGTGAACCCTCTCATTATGAGAACCTTCTCATGTGCTGTGCACATGGAAATGTTATTTTTTTCATTTTGTATTTAAGTTCAAAATGAATTAAAAAGAAGAAGAGAGAGCTACCTGTCTGCTTGTCTTTCTGGGTCCTTCAATGATTAATTTCAAGGTAGGGACAAATCTAATTTAGATTATTTTAGATTGGTGATAGACCATTAAGTACTTAGTTATCTTTTCAAAGGCAGTAACACTTTTAAGTCCCCGCGAAGAAATACTGGGTGCTAGGGAAATAAGAGTAATGGACATGATACAACTCTATCCTTACAAAATAACAATCACTATCTAACAAAATGAAATATCGATCCATGAATCAAGTATTTATTAAATAATAAATATTTACCCAAAACAATAATAAGTACTCAGGATATAGAAACCAAAAAAAAAAAAATGAAAGAGTCCTTGCCTTCAAGGTGATTACATTCTAAATGGAGAGAACATATATAAAAATGAAGTATATACAAAATACAAAAGTAGAAATAAAACATATACAAAATAAATCCAAATATTGCAAAGTAGTTACAAAAAGAGGAAAAGACCTATATGTACAAAAATCTTCATAGCAGCTTATAACACCAAAAAACTGGAAACTAAGAAAAGATTTTAGAACTCTGATCAATTCCAACCAAAGCCATAAATCCAGAGGACTGAAGATAAAACATATTGATGGGCTTAAAATGCAAAGGGCAAGATACATTTTTTGGATCTGACCTATGTGGAAATTAGCTTTTCTGGATGACTCGTGTGGAATGAGGATTTTTGCTTTGCTTTGCTTTTCTTTTAAATTGCTTAGTGATATGGGCAGTGAAAGGCAGAGATAATAACTGTATAAAAAAAAGTACAAACCTAAATATCGGATAGTAAAATATAATCAGGTGGAAAAGATCATAAGGAAAGGCTCTCTGTAGAGGTGGCTTCTGAGCAGAATTCTAAAGAAAACTAGGGAGAGGGGGAAGAAGTTATATATTCTAGAAAAAGGAAGTAAGATAAGAGCATAACAAAAACACTAGCAAAATAAACATATGAGGCCTGAGCATAAAAGTCGGTTCACTTGGGTAATCAGGAATAGAATGAAATTAAACACAGAAGGACTGATAAGGAGGCAGGGAGGATATAACAGGCTGAGGAAAGCGTTCAAGGAAAGGTGTGGCCATGAAAAATGATTAAATATGTGCAAGATATAGAAAATCATCTCATTTCACTTGATCTTAAGTATACTGAAAGGGTGTATGGTATAATGAGTGCAGACTCAAGGTTAGGAAATATAAGTTCAAATAATGGATCTGATGTTTACCATCTGTGTGATGTTTGGCAAGCCACAAATTCTCAGAGCTTTACTTTCACTGATAAAAGACAGAATGATCACATTTGAACTACCTGTCTCACAAGGTTGTTGTGAAGACAGTAGCTTGAAAATTGCTACTTAATCAGATGCTACTATCGTTACGATGTGGAGAAAGGTTATATTATAAAAAGGTAGAAATATAATGTATTGCCAGATCCTTGGATGAGTTTGAGTTTGCTAATAATTTGGAATTTTGCTCGGTAGACAAAGTTATCTATCTTAGGGTCTGAAAAACAGTGGTGACATGACAAGACCCATGCATAAAGTAGAAGCTTGACAGGAAGGAAGATGTATTAGGAGGCTACTGGAATAGTCTGAATCAATTATAATAAAGGCCAAGACTAGAATGACTGCGGTGCGAAAAAGAATGGGGAGATTTTTATATGTGTGTGTGTGTGTGTGTGTGTATGTGTGTGTGTGTGTGTGTGTGTGTGCATGACAATGAGACCCTGTATTAACTATATGGATATTATCTCAAGTTGTGTGGCAGCTGAGATATTGGGAAACTATGTCTTAGTATTTTAATTAGTGCTATTATGGTATCAGAGATATTAAGTCACCACTTTTAAGGCAAAAAAGTAGCAAAACTAGACTGCCTGCAGACATTTCTTTGATAAAGAAACACTATGCCTAACACTATTTTGTTTTGTCCAAAATATGGTTAAAGGAACAAAAAAGAGGGAAAAAAGAAAAAAAGAATTTATAAAAAGATGATCGGAAGGAATTGAAAACAGGTTAGTCAAGGAGTAAGATGCAAATTACATTCTGACACACACATATAACGGCAAATAAGGTAAATGGATGACAAGTGGAATAATTCTTGAGGTAGCCAGAAATACCACAAGTCGTCTTTTATGTTTATTTGCACAGGAAAAAATGAATGGAAGAAGAATGCCTATTGCCTAGGGACTACATTATACAGTTGGATGGACAGGTAATACAGCATATATACAGCGTGCACACATGTATGCACACACATGTGTGCATATACATATGTGTACACATATATGTACACACATGTATACATATATAATATGCACATGCATATATACCGATGTGTGTGGTTTGCCCAAACTTAGAGTTAAGTAGTCCAATGTCCTTTTGATAACTTAGAAAATTAAGTGACTTACACAAGGTCATTAGATAATAAATATAAGAGCTGATAATTAAACCCAGGAATGCTGGCTACTATTCTACTCTTTCCTGATATGAGCCTACAGTTTGGATTACTGTGTTACAGTTGTGAAACACTGGTATTATTAAAATACATTATTATGGTATTATTAGACCTTAGAGATTTTCAGGTAAAAGTTCCTTCCTTATAATATATTCTTACATTACTTTTTTTCTAAAGTTCCAAAACATAGAATACTAGTCACCAAGTAACTGACATTGAAAATTAACTAAAGCAAACTAGAGAGGAAAATGGTCAAAGTAAGCAAGTTATAACACTTTATATAAAAAGAAAATATGAAAGTGTAACAAACTAAAGGATATCACCAGGAAATGATGGGCAAAAAAAGAAGACAGTCTGGTCATGTGGTAAGGGATGACCAATCCATACACTCTGTGTTCTTTTAGTATTTTGGAATGTTAAGAAAAAATAAATAATGGAAATGGCAGGCTGTATAACCACGCCCCTCCCTCTCCACACCCCAGCTCACATGCTCATTGGCAAACTTAATGAGATAACATGGATTATAGCCAATGTGGGTAGCCATGGTGACACTGGAGGGAATATCCTCATCATTGAAGTCATAGAGCCACGGACATCTGAGTGAATCAAGTGTTTGCATTTGTGTGTGTTTGAAATTCTCATCACATGATGACTGTAGGGGCAGAAAGGACAGCGAGCACATAGTACATACATTTTACCAGGTTTTGGAGCCAGTTTTAGCAAGAAAAGAGAAAATGACTGGTTTGACAAGACTGATCTGCGTGAAGTACATAAGGTTCTTTTTGTGAAAGGAGAGCCCAGAAAGAAAAGCAGAAAATTCAGATGCAAAAAGAAGTGAGAGGGATAATAACCATAGCGATGCCTCCTAATGAAACGTCAAACACACACAGAAAAAAGATACATAATATGGGTGCGTTTAAAGAGATATGTACGTATGTGTCTGAATGTATATATCAGAAATAGAGAAATGTATACATATGTTTCTGAAGTATACATACACACACACAGAAAAAAGATACATAATATGGGTGTGTTTAAAGAGATATGTATGTATGTGTTTGAATGCATATATCAGAAATAATGAAATGTATACATATGTTTCTGAAGTATACATACACACACATACGCACTTACAAACACACATACATACACACACATAGAAAAAAGATACATAATATGGGTGTGTTTAAAGAGATATGTATGTATGTGTCTGAATGTATACATCAGAAATAGAGAAATGTATACATATGTTTCTGAAGTATACATACACACACACACAGAAAAAAGATACATAATATGGGTGTGTTTAGAGAGATATGTACGTATGTGTCTGAATGTATACATCAGAAATACAGAAATGTATACATATGTTTCTGAAGTATACATACACACACATACGCACTTACAAACACACATACATACACACACATAGAAAAAAGATACATAATATGGGTGTGTTTAAAGAGATATGTATGTATGTGTCTGAATGTATATATCAGAAATAATGAAATGTATACATGTTTCTGAAGTATACATACACACACATACGCACTTACAAACACACTTTGATATGAACATGAAGGAAAGAAAGATAAGCAAGAAGGAGAATCAGCCTGATGGAAGGTTAACAAGATGAACGTGTACCTGAAAGCATGAAGGGAAATAATAATAGTGCTGTTAATAAGTGACAGGGAACATACATAAATTAGAGAAGGCATAGTTTATACCTTACTGAAGTATGTGATTGTAATCTTCATAAAAATAATTTTCTATCCATGTTAACAAGAGTCGATTAAAAAAATAAACCAAATTTTGTAGAGAACAAAAGTTGCTATTTCTATCTTTCTATAGCTGTAATGAGAATGAAATGTGTGACTCAAAAACAATGAATTTAAAAATTTTTATTAAATATCTCCTATATATAAGATACTCTGCAAGACACTGGGGATAGGGGCAAAAAGTAAGTAAGTCTTGCTCTCAATTCCACAGGAAGGGAGGGAAGGGGGGACCTCACATATGTGCTATTTGCTTTTTTATTTCATTTTGTGATTTCATTTCTGTAACGAATGCCCAGTGAGGAAACGAAATCAATTCACATCAATGACCACTCTACAATTTAATCATTTCTGAGAGTTGTCCTATCCACACAATTAGTGGATTAGCAGAGGCTAAACTTGAATCTAGATCTCCCCAATTCTGAAGATGGCTCTTTATTCACTAAGCCAGGTTGTGTCTCATAGATAAGTAGTATTAAAGGGTAACTACTTTAGGGAGCAATGGGGAAGCAATAAGAAAGGCTTGTGCTGGTGAATAGAAAAGGCTCTGCACAGGGAGTAAGTCTAAGTTTAACCTTAAAGGTAGATAAAGATTCTGAAAACTGACTGAGAAGAGATTAAATTCCAGGCATGGAAGCATGACATGTCTCAAGATAGAGAAGTAGAAGATAAACTGTGTAGTTTGAATAAAAGCATTTAGTCTAGTTTTGTTGGAATGCAAAGTTAATAAATAAGAATAATTGTAAATAAGGTCAGTAAAGTAGATGAGAATCAAATTCTATGGCATGTTAAATGAGAAGCAGAAGAATCCATATTCCATGCAAGGCAGACACTAATAGTTTTTGAGTAGGTGAATGACAAAGTCAGACCTGTCACTTAATCAATCAATTACCCCTAAGCATTTATTAAGTGCCTACTCTACACTAGACACTGTTCTAAGTGTTAAGAAAACATGCACACACACACAAAATGAAAGTTCCTTTCCCCCAAAATTTATACTTTTCTGGGGGGCAATACAACAGTCATGAATTTTTTTATAAAATTTTTTTAAAAAACTAGCAGAACAAATACCAAGTAACTTCATAAGTGGGATGCTAACTAGGGAAATGAGGAGAGATCTTATGAAGATTATTTGATAACTAGAAAAAGAATTGAAGAAGGAAGAGTCTTATAGAAAGACTAGGAGACTATAACCTATACCATGAAAAGGGGTGGTATAGGCTTGAACTAGGATTGTGGCTGCATGAGTGAGAAGATAGGTTCCGACATAAGACAGAGGTAAAATTGAAAGTACTTGACAATTCATTGGTTTAAAGGGAGTGAAGGGAAGGAAAACATGAATGTCACTGCTGCAGATACAATCCTAAGAAACTGGAAGAATAATAGTAACAGAAGCAAAGAAATCTGGAGGTGAACTAGGTTTTGAAGCAAAGATGGTAAGTTCTTTTTGAATATGTTTGGTTTGAAGATCTCTGGGTCAGTGAATGAAGAAGGGATTACCCGGTTGAATCCTAAAGTTAATAATGGAGGGACTGAATCTAAGTAAAATACTTCTAACTTTTAGAGTGGATGAGTCACTGATTCTGCATAAAGTGAAATTAAATTTTAATTATGTATCTATACCTTAGTGGCAATATCTGACAATAGACCAATAAGAAATAACAACCCTGCAAGATATCCCCTCTTTATTCACTAGTATGACATATTCCATTGGTGATAATTTATTTTTTAAACACTTTTACTGCCTTTTTCATTGTCTCCTGAGTGAGTCCATTATGATTTTAATAGCACACTCTTCTCTGTCATCCCTAGTTGAAGATATTATAAGTATCAATTAGTATAAATCAATTGTACATGAACAAGCATTTAAAATGCAAGTGATGAAGGGGGTAAGGGATGGTTAAGGGAGGTGAAAGCATTTCTACCAACACAAGTCTTGCCATCTCTTTAAAAACTGTTCTCAAATAATACCACAACGAACATTATTAAAGGTCACCAACATAGTACAAAGCACATTTTTAATGAGATAAATTCAATTATAATTGCAGCAACTATTCTAGCCACAATTTAGACATAGAATCCAATTACCCATTTCATTTTCATTTACACCTCATGGGTGAGATCATTTATCATGTTTCATGATCATGATCAGAAGACACATGGAAAGTGATTTCTGGAGGTAACAAATTACCTACCATATTAGCATAGCTTACAAGAACCTGTCAACAACTACTATGCATAAATATAAGGTAATTAAATTTACAATGTGCAGGAGTGTTTGATATGCTACTTGCTTCTTTAGCAGCTGCCAAAAATCTGGGTTGCTAAATTCAGTGTACCAGTTTGTCTGCTTAAGTATAGTAATTTAGCTCTTCATGACAAATCAGGAATCGTTATATCACACAAACACCAATAGGTAGTCAGTGTGCCATGACTCAAGATCTGGAGATGAATCTTTCATCATCTCGCAGTATTACTTCTTGCCACCAAACCATCCATCACACTGCTGAGACAGCTTGGAATGATAGTGCTGGACCCTCACATTACTGCTCCTTGAACTCTGTCTCATCCATCTTTTGCATCATTCCTGATTCACAACAAAGCACCATTTCCTGGCTACAAAAGTGAGTATGAACCTGTAAAGCCTTTAACCTACAGTGCCACTCTAATAGTAATTGATTTTTCTTCATTACAAAGCCACTGTTCAAAAAGACTGGGAACTGAAGCAGAAAGACGTTAAAACAAATAAACAATTCTAATGCTGCCATACGGAATTTCATTAGTTTTGGGAAGTCATCTTTTTGCTATGCTAGTTGAAAGTATTTCATGATTACTGTTTATGTCATATTGTATATTTAACACACAGAATAGAAAAATAAAGTAAATTATGACAAGTGCTAATTCCATCCCAAACATAATACAAATGTAAATTAGCCTCCATATAGTTAATAAACTTTTATGTAAAAGTGCAAAATGTTGAAGTTAGCCTGAACACAATGACAGAAAATAATAAGGACTCAAATCTGCATGTAAGCATTCATGTGAACATTACTTTTAAAAATAAGCTTTGTTTCAGTGCACATACTGCTAAAACAACCTTCACAGAATAACACTGGTAACATGCTGGTTTGTGTACCATCAACTACCCCAGACTAAAGTGTTTTAATTCAGTTCCATCTGAATGCTGTTATAAAAGTTTAATAAATCAAAATGATCAAAATGCTCCCAGTGGCAGATTGGAATCCAGTTTCCAATTTAAATTCTCTTTAATATATGGCTTCTCTGACATCTTGCATTTTCTGCCATCTATGGTGAATTCCAAACATCTCCCTTTTCATCATTACCATGCATCAACCAATCCAAGCATCAGAACAGTTTTCTAACATTCCTACACAACACAAAGAGATGCCAAACCTGGCGGGGGTTTTGCAGAAGAGATACGATGACAGGTAGGAGCTTTTAGTCTACCTTCAAGTAAATATTTTTAAACCACCTTCTGAAATCAGTGACATTCAGACAAAATTGAGAAAACTATTAGCTGTAGTGCGAAAGAGAAAAGATCCCTTGTTTTCAACAAAATAGAAGAAAACATGTCTTTACAGACAGACCGGAGGTATAATTATCAGGAGGAGTAAGTCAAAGGACAGTGGCAGAGGGGAATTCTGCTGAGATATCACCCCGTTGTTCTGGAACATAAAAGTTTTCACAAAGACTAGGAAAGAATTTTCATTTCACAGAGGCTATTCTGAACCAACTATGACTGGAAGATAAACAGAGGTAAATCAAAATAATTTTCTGTATCCCTCCTACATGTATTACCACTACTCATGGGGTTCTAGTCTGGTCTGCAAAAATGAACCATTAGTAAACTGATTTTTAAAGTTATCTCTGGTGTGAACAACTGTTCTGAAACCTACTCATCTATTTGACTCTGACCTTTGATCTTATCAGATGTATAACCACATAAACATACAGTGCTGAGTATAAAATAGAAACTTATGTAACATAAGTAATTTTTATTCACTTTCACATTTCTGAATACTGAAATTCCAGCTTCATTTTTCTCTCAAACCTACTCCTTTTTGGCAGAAAAGATCTTTTTCTAGATGCTTAGGATAGCACTGAGGTCTCTAGCAAAGGACACACAGGAAAATATTTGTGCTTCAACCAGAACGTTTCCCGATTCTTCTGATGCTCATGATTGTCTCTCCACTATCAAGGAGCAGAACACCAGCTCTTTCTATCTTCAGGGACCACAAGGGGGAACTTTGACTTGACACAACTCAAGACTTACTGCATTATAAATGCTTCAAAAATATTTTGAAGATAGGACACAGTTATATAAAGGTTGGCCAAAGAAGCGCCATGGTAAATGGAAAAAAATTAGAGTTTGTAAACATGAATTTGAGTTCTACTGCCTCCTACCTTAAGACTGTGGACAACTCAATTCTTATTTTTCTCACCTCCCCTATGCAATGAGAAGGTTGAGCCAGATGGTTCCTTCCACATTAAGCATTCTATAATACTGTGTGTTGTTTGTCATTCCTGTCATTCTTGGGTTGGGGAAGAGGTCAGGAAGAGATCAGTGAAATTTATGGCAAATCCAGTACCCAGGAGGTTACAGATCATATTCATAACTGAATTTGATCTAGACAACAATCTTATAAAGGAATCAAAATAAATAATTCCTCAATTATTAATTTACATATAAGGAAACCAAGTCTCAGAGTAGACAAATAGCTCTCCTAAGGTCACTGTTAGCAACTGATAAAGCTATACAGTTCAAATGTGTTTTATAATTCCAAGTCCATTTACTAATCATGTGACTATGGCCAAGTCACTTTCTGAGCATTTCTTCCCCTATAAACGCTATAATAATGCTTATTGTCTTACCCAAGTGTCAGGGTTATTAAGAAAATCAAATGGAATAGTGGTTTAAAGTTTTTTGTAATCCTAAACCTTTAACGCTATATCCCCATTCCAATTCACCAAGCTCTCTCACTTTCATCATTCACCACTCAGATCTCAATTTCTTAAAGAAGTTCTGCTAACTGCTACATTGTAATTCTTGTTAAGTTTGTCTGAACAATAAGTGTCTGACTCTTCTTGATCCCATGGATCACACTTGTCCATGAGGCGATCTTGGCAAAGATACTAGAGTAGTTTGCCACTTCTTCCAAGAGTGGAGTAAGGCAGAGGTGATTAAGTGACTTGCTCAGGATCACACAGCTAGAAAGCATCTGAGGCCAGAATTGAACTGAGATCTTGCTCACTTCAAGCCTACAGCTCTATTCATTGAGGCCATCTAGTTGTTACAACTACTGGTAGAGTAGTGAGCATATATCAGTGCTAATATAAAAGTTTCAGCGGTTCCTATTGCCCATAGGATATGTACAAATTCCACAGGCTAACAAGTTTTTCTGAAACACTTTGAAGTTTTCCATTATCTCATTCCTTGAATTGTGTGTATGCGAATATATCGAAAGGCAGCAAGACAAAGCAGAGAGCTAGGCTAGAGAGTCAAGAAGCCCGGGGTTCAAATCTTAGCTCAGATACTATGTATCATTGTGGCTGTTTTTGTACTATATATTGACGAGTAGAATGTAATTTCTACAAGGGCTTAAACCACATCATTTTTCACCCCAGCATCTAAGAGGCACTGTGGTTTACTCCAGCGCTTCTTAAACTGTGGTCACAACCCCATAAGGGGTTGTGAAAAATTTGGTCACAGGAAAAGGTTTCTGAATACACAACAACCAAAAATCAATTAAATTAATTAAAAATCAAACACAAAATGAATCCAAGGTGTTTCTGCCCTGCCCACACTGCAGTTCATAACTTCACTGTAGCCTAGGTTCTGAACTTGTGTTCAGCATGTGCAATTTGCACTGCACATTCCCTCAGGCCACACAATGTCAACAAACATTGCTAACCTTGCATCAGGAAGAGGGGGCATCACTAGTGGAAAAAGTTTAAGAAGCCCTGGTTTAGTCAATAAAGAAATAGCATTCAAGTCTGGAAAATCTGAGTTCAGATTTACATCAGACATACAATAGCTATGTAACCATGGACAAGTCATATAATCTCTTCCTATAGTAACTAATGTAACTTTAAGACTGTACATTAAAGAAGAATTACCTATCAACATCAGCAGAAGTTCCAAACAGATAAAAGTCACAAATCCTGACTTTTAAAAAAAAATTCCCAGTGGTTAGCTAGTCCAATACCTACTAAGCACTTAATAAATTCAATAAACCACCTGGTTTCATAGGATGCATTTATCTATGTATCTAGCTAGCTAGCTAGCTAGCTTACCCTAAATACTTCTGCATACATTTAAGGTGTGCTTTACACCATAAGTGCCTAGTGATAAGAAAACATTTCTGCTTAATTCACATATATGGCATCTATGTACCAACATGCTGTGATAGGAAGCATACCAACATGATCTGCTACTTTCTGTCATTATAAGGAGTTAAAAATGTCAGTCAAATCCAGAAGGATGTTTTTAAAGTAATCTGTACTGCTATATTTTCTTGGCATGCACCATCAATTAAATTAAAAATTCTTTGTGGGCAGGTGTTTTGTCCTCCATCTCTCCAGTGTCTTCACAGGGTCTAGAACATCATGGATTCTCAATTAATGTTGCTACCTTATCCAGTGGAGTTGCACAGAAACCAGTTGAGACTGGCATTCTTCCTTTTGCTTACCCAGGCTGTTTTCTAATTAGTCCTTACAATAAATGGGGAAAATAGGATGGTGAGAGCAAAGTAATAAAAAATGTAAATAGCCCCTACTAGCCATAACATTGCAAAGTAAAAAGAATACCCTTGGTTTAATGGGATCAACTTCACCTGTTAGCACAATTCTGATACAACAGAGTAAGGGGATCAGGTCCAGCTGTGATAGGCAGCTTGCTCATAGGAACTTAGCAGCAGGCATTAGGAGAAATGATTCTACTATCTCTATGATCCATCTGAAGTCCTCAATGAGGGTTCTAACTAAAGACAAACTCATCCCAAGACTTGCTCAGTGAGAGAAGCTAATATATCAACTTCACTGCTAAAACTCCTCTGATCTATAGGAAATAATTTTGGGAAGACATTCAAAACTCTTCAGGAAAAATAGCATCCCCTGCTATGAAGTATTTTTATGAAAACATTGTGGAAGAATAAACACAACCTGGGGGAAATAATCTATCTGAACCTGAATGTAGTCTCAAGGCTTGTTACAGTCATACTATGGGCAGGGAAAGGAATGCATGTAGGGAAATCTTATATATTTCATTTAATAAAAGTATGGGCAGTTTGGAATGATGACAGAAAGACCAACAAACCTGTTGTTAATTCCAGACATCAGCAGGATTAAATTACAAACAAAATGAAGTGTTCTTAAATGAATATCAAGACACTTCAGGTAGTATTATATAATGTATTCCAAAAGTCTTAGTGCAGTTTTAAGCTATTAAAGTTATCAAAATAGTCACTTAAGCTATTAAGGTTAAAACTACACTAAGACTTTTGGGACACCCTGTATTCAGCACTTACATATTTGGAAATGAATTTACTCTTCAGACATAAAGTCTTCCAAGACTAGATAGAGCAATTTGAATGATACCTGGTTTTAAATTTCTGCCATAGTGCATTGTGTGAAATAACAATAACTTCACATTATATTGCTCACACAGTCTTTAAAAATGCATCAAACATTTTGAATGATGATTTACCTGAATGACAAGAAACTATTTTTAATGAGGCAAGACTTTCAATTGTTCCTATGTAGAACATTTCAAGAGGTACAAAAAAAAGAAACTATAAGGGGTACTGAATTGAAAATATGCTTAAATATTGAAATATGATCAATTCTCTTCTGACATCTCAATACATGTACTATGTACTTCAGTAAATACAATTTAAAAGGGGCAACTAGAATATGCACACACATTTCACAGCTGAAATAACCACCACCATTCAAACATTTTTTTAAGGGTTTGTAATCTTTGAAATGTTATCAAATAACAATTTTGAAGGTGAATTTTTAAAAAATTCAATTTTTTGAATTCATTGGTTTTTCTTAATAGGGTTAAAATTTTCATATGAATTTGTAAGCCTAATGCTTGTGCAATAGAAACCAATTTAAAATCAATACTCCAATAATTATTAAAATGAAGATTGGAAGATTTTTCTCTTGAAATGGTTATTCCACAGTGGTCACCATTTAGGTTTTGGTGGCTTAGATTGAATGTAAATAGAAATTGTTTCAGTTCTATCCAGAAACCCTGAAGTTTTCCCTACAAGATTGATTTTTTTTTTTTGAGTAGATAAAAGAGGTCATCTTTTGCTCCATTTCTTACCTAGCCTTAATCACTTAAACGGTGTTGCTTCAGACAAACTGAAACCTGGGACAGACCTTAGCTTAAGTCTCTTACTGCATCCAGGGCCATCTCCAGTCATCCTAATCTGTGTATTGCCACTGGACCCAAATAACCCTAGAGGAGAGAGTGACATTTCACAGCCCTGCTGAACTTAAATCCAATTCACTTGCAAGTCAAGGCTTCATCTTCCTGATGTCAGTGGTCCTCTTCCAGAATGAAAGACAAATAGCAATAAATGACAAAAAACTACAATGTGGCAGTATGAAGACTGATTCCCCATATCCTGCAATACAGATTAGTTTTCCCTGAGAAAAAGCTACAACTTTTCAAGGACTTAATTGACTCCCTGGATGGAATTTTCTATTTACTTAAGAAGATGAAAACTATTACTTGTGTGAAAACGTCTTCCTTAAAGTTGGAGGATTTATGAGGACCAGAGAAGTGACCATATATATCCTGTCATATCTACCTCATTTTCCTATGGAGACAAGTGCAGCCACATGTAGAAAATCTCAGTGCCACTGTATCCCTCATGCTTATTCTAGAAGTGTTAGGGCAAAGTAAACCTCCTTTTGCAAATTGTTCAATGATTTTTAAGCACTTCATTTGGTTCCAATATTGTGCCTGAACAGGGAGTTAGTATTAAGTTCATCACTAATACAGCCTCTAACTAACCAACCAGAAACATTGTTAATAAGATATCACTTAGTTCTGCAGGTCAGAGTGGAGAGAAAGGATGATTATTTAAGTTGGAATTTTTTTAACTTACTGAATCAGATTAAATATCAATAAAGCTTAGTTTTAATATTAAGGGAAATATCTTCCTTGCTTCAAAGACTAAACCTAAATTATTGAGATGCTCTCCAATTTTCTTCTGTTTCTACTAGCCACTTCTACTTCAATCAAAATACAGCGTGAAGTCCATTCTCTAATTACTATAGCCTCAGGATGGCCCAACCCATATGGTTTACAATCTGAGCTAGGAAGAGTAGAATAACAAAAAATCATGGATAGAAAAACAGAGGGGAGAGAATGCAGATATAAACCAAAGGACCACAAGTCAGGAATACTTCTATAAAACTGCTGGGATTGCTGCTTGGAGATGGAGCTATGTATACAGAAAAAGAAGGCAGAGGGTAAAGAGAAAAGGACCCACTTTATAGTAGCTCTTTTTGTGGTGGCAAAGAATTGGAAATTGAGGGGATGCCCATGAACTGGGGAGTGGCTGAACCAGTTGTGGTACATGAATGTAATAAAATACTATAAAAAATGATGAGTAGGTAGATTTCAGAAAACCTGGAAAGACTTGTATGAACTGATGCTGAGTGAAGTGAGCAGAACCAGAACACCGTACACCATAACTGCAATATAACCAACTTTGATAGACTTAGCTCTTCTCAGCAATGCAATGAATTCCAAACAACTCATGATAAAAAAATGCTGTCCACATGCAGAGAAAGAGCTATGGAGTCTGTATGCAGATCTAAACATACTACATTCTCTTTTTTTCCCCTCTTTCTTGTGGTTTTTCCTTTTTGTTCTAATTTTTCTTTCACAAGCAGAGTCATGTGGAAATATGTTTAATACGATTGTACATGTATAGCCTATATCAAATTTCATACCATCGTGGGGAGGGGGAAGGGGAAGAATGGAGGAAAGAAAAAAAACTTTGGAACTCAAAATCTTGTAAAAGTGAATGTTGAAATGTTGAAAACTACCTTTGTAAGTAATTGGGAAAAGTAACATACTATTGGCGGGGGGGGGGGGGGCGGGTGGAAGAAAGCAGAGGGTTTAACCAGTTTTTACTACTAGGAAATTCTAAAGGCAAACAGCCAGCAATGTGGGCTTCAAAGACAAAAGAGGATTCTGGTGAAAGAAAAATTGATGAAAGGTGGCAAAGACATTCTTCTAAGATACTATATAATTTAGCAAAAAAAGAAGTGTAATAGGGTAGGGAGATGAATAGAGGGGAGGGATTAGTCAGGGGAAGAACATGGGAAGAGATCTTCAAAGGAGGGTAATGAAAGTAAGGATAAATAAAGAGATAAGGACTGGATCGGATATTTCATTGGTATATAGAACTTCTGGACAGGACTTCTGGAGGTCATCACCTTCTTGGTAACTTATACCTATAGTATTAGAGAGTTGCCTGGGGCACTAAAAAGATTCAGTGGTTTGCCCAGGGCCAAATTGTCAGTATGAGTTAAGAGGCAGGAACTGAATCAAAATCTCAATAGTTTCAGGAGTGGCTTCCCCAACCATGGTGGCAGGCTGAGAGAGGAGTGAGATAATTATCAATGACAAAATATATTCTTCCAAAACAAGGATGGATACATGGCTATTAAGCCAAATGACATTCACAAAAATAGCAAAAATTACAGTCAGGGGCTCCAAAAATGTTATGTGCCAAATATGATTTTTTATGATTCATTTTTTTTATAATAAAATCAACAAAAATTTTACTAGAGGCAACATGGAAAAGTGAATACAGAGTTGGGTTTGAAGTTAGGTGTGCTTGGGTACAAGCTCAAGCCCAGCCTCTCACACATACTGGCTTTGAGGCCCTGGATAAGGTACTTATAACCTTTTAGTTTCTACAGAAAACTATAAAAGGCTTTAAGTTGCAGAAAAGGGAAAAGGGGGAAATTTCCTCACCTAGAAGTTTGTCATATTAATAAAATTCCAGCTCCAATACCTACAAAGATTTATCAGGCATCTCCTTTTTTCAAGGCCCCTGAATGATATGCTCGTACTGCAGAAAGGACACTGACCAAAGAGTTGAGAAACAAGTTTTATGGCTTACAAAACTTACAATACAATCCTAGACTATATGGGAGGCAGAGAAGAATCCTAGACTATATGGGAGGCAGAGAAGAATCCTCGTCCTCAAAATGTTTACAATCCAATCTGAGACAGAAGCAGATATACATCCAAAGATAACTGACAATAGGCTAGAGTTAAGTGCCAAGTAAGTAACACAGTGATAGCAGAAGATGACCCCACAGGCATACAGGAGGACAAATATTCCGTTATTCAAATAATCAAAAAGAATATGATCTACAAACTCTAGGGCAGTGACGCTGATTTCAATTCCTGGCAAAATTCTTTAATGTGTTTCAAAAGGGATAGTTAATAAGATTTAGAAACAAAGAGATAAGAAAGAGTCAACATGAATTAAGAATAGATCATGCCAGACTATACACATTTGCGTTTTTGTGGGGGGCAGGGGTAAATACAATTGTTGAATCAAGGAATGACTGAAAAGCCTCATATTATTTTTATAGAAAATGTGGAGTTACGGGCTAGATAATATATTTAGGTGAATCTAGATCTGCACAAAAGTGCTAGATGTCAAGGCAGTCTAGTGGACTATTCCAACGGTCTGTGCTTAGATCATGGGTTTAGGTCTGAAAGGACTTTAGAAGCCATCAAGTCTAATTCCTTTATCTATAGAGAAGCTGAAACCCAGAGAAGTTAGGTGGCTTACCCTAAATCACATTCACAGTAGGTGAATCAGGATTTGAACTCAGGTTCTCTCTTCTTATCCAGTTCTCTCAGCACAGTACTATATTACTATTCAACATTGTGGTGATAGGACCAAAGTAGGAAAAGTATATATCATTAAACTTACAGATGACATAATCAAAACTCACAGGATCACAAATCAAAAGCTAGTTGGGCCCCCAGACACTCTGTGCCAACCCTTTCATTTTATAGATGAAAATATAGACACCCACAAAGAATCAGTGACTTGTCCAAGGTTATATGGGTAGTGAACAGCAGAGGTGAAATTTGAAACCAGGTTCTCTGATCTCAGAGCCAGTATTTTTCCCCCATGACCATGGAAATTAGGAGGGACAGCTAACACATCAGATGGCAAAGTCAGGGTCCAAAGAGATCACAATGGGCTATGTTGGATCAGATGTAATAAGATGAAATTAAATACTAAGGGGCAGCATGACCTAATGGATAAAGAGCAGGACACAACCTTGAGAAGTTCTGGGTTCAAGTCTAACCGTGACAGATACTGGCTACGTGACTGTTGGCAGTTTGCATAACCCACTGATATTTTACAGGTAACTTTCAAAGCTGAGAAGTAGTTGCTAATTTGCATTAATAATAGTCTTTCATCAGAAAATTCCTGTCTGAAATCTATAGGCACAGATTTAAAAAAAAAAAATCAGTTCTAAACGATGCCAGAGCTTTTAAAAAATTCCACAATTCAATTCAATAAACATTTATTAAGTGTCTACTGATACGTCAGGTACTATGCTAAGATGATGGAAGAAAGGCTAGCTAGCATTTCACTGGAAAAAAAAAGTCTAAGGGTTTTAGTGTACTACAAGCCCAATATTATCAACAATGTGACACAGGAAACCAAAAAAGTGAATGAGATGCTAGGTTGCATGGAGAAAGACACAATGTACAGAGTCAGGGAGGTGATAATATCATTGCACTCTACAGAACAGATGGGAAACTCTGTACAATTCTAGAGCATAATGTAGGAAGGAGAGGGATTAATTTGTAAAGTGAACAAGCAAGAGTAACCAAGAGGGTGAACAGCCCTTTGATCCTACTGGTTCAGGGGCTGGTGTGAGGGCTGGATACACATGAATCCAAAAGGAAAAGGACCCACGTGTACAAAAATTTTTACAGCAGCTCTTTCTGTGGTGGTAAAGAATTGGAAATTGGGGATTCCCACCAATTGGGGAATATTGTGGTATATGAATGTCATAGCATATCACTGTGCTATAAGAAATGATGAGCAGGCAGATTTCAGAAAAACCTGGAAAATCCTACATGAACAGATATTAAATGAAGTGAGCAGAACCAGAACACGGTAACAGCGACAATTCAAGTCAATGAATAATTCATCTAGAGAAGCAACTAGGTGGCTCAGAAGGAGACAGAATACTGAGCTTGAAGTCAAGAAGATCTCAGGTAATATCCAGTCTCAGATATTTTCCAGCTGTGTGACCTTGGGGAAGTCACTTAACCTTTCAACCTCAGCTTCCTCAAGTGAGAAAAATGGCAAAAATAATAGAACCTACTTCCCAGGGTTGTTGTGAGGATCAAATCAGATATTATCTGTCATGTATTTAGCATCATATAGGTTAGTAATAAATAATAATACCCAGAGAGAAGAAAAGGATTAAAAGATTAGGATGAGATAGCTTTCTTCAAGTATTAAGAGAGGAGTCAAAAAATGAGGAAAAAAATAAGGAATAGGTGTTGTACTTGGTCCAAGGGGGTAGAACCAGCGGAAATGTACTAAAATGAAAAAGAAAATTTAGGCTGGATTAAAAAAAACTTCTCGACAATTAAAGCTTGCCATAAGTGGAATGGCTGTCACAGGAGATAGCCTTCCAATGGAAATCTGCAAGGAAAAACTGAATGACCACTTGTCTTGAGCATAACAGAAATTGTTATTCAAATATAATAAATTAGTGGATTTTCTCCCAAATTTGAGATTATAGAATGGTTGAAATGGTGCTATGGGACTTTCAGAGAGGGAATGGATCATGGCAAAGTAGTCAGGGCTTGTTTTCAAAGAAGTGGACCTCAGCTTGAAAGATGCATAATTTTTAGGTAGGTGGAAAAATGGAGCATGGGCATTCTAGGCAGATTGGATAGTGGAACTTCCACAACAATACACCTTAAACTACAAAATCAGAGTTTTACAAAGTGAGCTTTGTCATTCATTGACAAACCCCTAGAAAAAGAAAAGCGTACAAATGTCAGACATTTCAGCCAAGATTACATACTTTACACGCTGCAATTTTTAGATACATTGAGCAAAAGCTTCTGTTCATCTCACACTCTCTAATAATCACTGTTGTCAATAAAGTTTGACTTCCACAAGCTGAAGACATTATCATTACTCAAAATGATCTGGAAGCAATATTAAAGTCTGTCAAAGTAAATTGTGTGTCTCTCCCCCTCCCTTTTCTTTCCCTTGGTTGTGAGAACACATAGATCAATACTTTCCAGCATGAGAATCCAGCAGTGAAATTTTCATTTGTTACAAACAGCAACAAAAAAGTCCTAAGCATGCCCTGTCACTTTCAGTTTAGGAGAAATGCACAAATAAACTCTTACCCTAGGGTCATCTTTGACAACAGGCAATACTATGCCAACTTATATTAAAGACAATTCACATCAGTGGCCCAAAAATTTCCTTTGAAATTATCATCTTTTGTATCCATGTAACAGCATGTCAGTTTTAAAGTGCCACTGAGATATAGGACCTGTCATTATGGTTAATTCTCAGCAAAGTTTTAACACCAGGATAGCTGATCCCTGAGGGGATGTTTTTGGTTAGCAATATTTGTTTGGTATTTATCAAGACAAACATAGAAAACTATGAACAAGCTATCATATGCATTTATTCAGGTATATAACAGCCAGTGATGTGTTTTCTTTAAAAATTGGCATGTGTATAAATATATATATGTGTACAAAAACTCATGTGCACATATATGTGTTTGTTGGAGTCAGCTCAACTCAGTTCAGTTACAAACCAAGGCTTAAATTATTGTTTTGCTAAGTGCTTTCACTTAAGAGAGCAATGGAGAAAATATTAAAAATATAAATTAAACCTAAAAGTGTGTGCTGAGTGTATATTTTTTGAATCAAGTGATAATCATTTACCAGCACTCCACTATTTATGTACACATGTACACACACAAATGGTTGCCCAAGTCTCATTGAAGTTTTAAGCTTTAATAAATAGCTTAAAACTGAACATGATTTATCCTTTGATCCAGCAGTGCTACTACTAGGGCTATATTCCAAATGGATCATAAAAAAAGGGAAAAGGATTCATTTGTACAAAAATATTTATAGCAGCTCTTTTTTTGGTGGCAAAGAATTGGAAATTGGGGATTCCCATCAGTTGGGGAATGGCTGAACCAGTTGTGGTATATGAATGTCATGGGATACCACTGTGCTATAAGAAATAATGAGCAGGCAGATTTCAGAAAAACCTTGAAAATCCTACATGAACTGATACTAAATGAAGCGAGCAGAACCAGAACACTGTACACAGTAACAGCAACATTATGCAGTGATCAACGATGATAAACATATCTCTTCTCAGCAATACAATGATCTAAGACAATTCCAAAAGACTCATGATGGAAAATACTATCCGCATCCAGAGAAAGAACTTTGAAGACTGAATGCAGATTGAAGCATACTATTTTCACTTTTTTTTGTTTTTTCCTTTCTTGTGTTTTTTCCTTTTGTTCTGATTTTCTTTCACAACATGAAAAATGTGGAAATATGTTTAACATGATTTTACATGTGTAACGTGTAATCAGACTGCTTGCTATCTTGGGAAAGGGGCAAGGCAGGAGAAGAAAAATCAAGAACTCAAAATCCTACAAAAACTGTTTTAATATGTAACTTGAAAAAATACTATTCAGTGCAAAAAAAGATGCACATGACAAAAAGCCTGGACTAGGAGTTGAAAAATCTGGGTTCTGTAACACTTCCATTGACTGGTTGTGTATGGCTATACTTTTCAGTAGCCCTCAGTACTCATTTACTTCACCTGTAAAATGGGAGAGTTAGACAAACAATTTTTAATGTTCTTTACTGGAAGAATTTATGAATTCTGTAGACAATGCACTCTGTGCTTACATCTAAGTATATTAATTTGTGAAATATGTAGGTAAAATACTCAGTCAATATTGCCTAAGGCAGAGAACCAGATCTTGCCATATAGTTTTTCAATTTTAGATAATTAAATATTTAATAAATTGTCTCTCTTCAAGGGTTAGAATGCATTAGTTATAGCCACCTTCACCCCTGCATAAGGCAACTATGCCAGATTTCATTGATTAAAAACATGTTTATATTATGTGTCAATATCCACTTGGACAAAAATAGAAATAGTGTAAGTCTCTTTTTTGAGCAAATTAAAAATTATTGTTTTATAAATGTCACATATTTCATTACTACAAAAACATCTACTGAATAGATATTAACCAAGATTAGCACAGTTTCCATAAAGGTAGTTTAAACTAGGATATTTGGATAAAGACTTCAACAATCTTCCAGATCTTGTCAATAATACATTCCTCAACAAACCTCTTTCTTAAGTCTATTTATATGGAGACACTTCCATCTCTTCATTAAAGCCAATTTTCCCTTTTAAAAAATTCATCACTATACTCTCAGAGTCATCACTGCTCTTTCAAATGTCTCTGTCCACAAGTTGAGTGATCATCAGGGGAATTTACACACATCCACACAGCATGCTGTGAAGATACAGTGAACATGACAACTTTACAGCAAAATCACCATATTTACATTGGAGAATATCCACAGCCATCTTTATTCCAACTATGAACTAGTAGTAGAGGAAAGCTGGGAGGAGACTATGATCAAACACTGAAAGGGTTCAATTGAAGAATCCTAATTACATATATAGGAGAGAGAAAGAGAATACACATATCTAAGTGTGTGCTTAACTTAACATGACATCATCAATAATAACAACCAACAATATTTCTGCAATGTTTCTATTTTGCAAAGAGCTCTGCATCCTTTATCTTATTTGAGCTTCACAACAACAAAGTAAGGGAGGTAGTACTGCTACCATTAATCCCCATTTTACAAAGGATAAAAGACAAGTTCAGAGAGATTAACATTTCCATCATCACAGAGCTAGCATATATACAGTTATGTATCCGTATCAAATGCCGACCTTCTTTAGTGCAATGGAGAGGGAGGTAGGAAGCAAGTTCAGAACTTAAAGTGTAACAAATATTAAATTAAATTTTAAAAAAAGATTAGAACCCAGATCTTCTCAACTCCAAATCTAGCACTACACCCTCTACACAATGGTATCTCTCCTTAACTTATACTGTTATCCTATGTAAGAAAATCTATTCTCCTCCTCTGTCATAAGCTAGTGTTTATGATAGAGTTTATTGGACAGACAGGAGAGCAGAACATTCACAACCAGGCAGAAAGGCAGCTGTTTTACTGACCTGCAGGCAGGAATACCTAGAAAATACCCCATGAAACAAAGGAGATCAAGGTTCTAACATACAGATTAGCATATGCAGGTTGTATGGTGGCAGTGTAGTAATATGGATGGATGTGCACTACCAATTCCCACTGTTTCACTTGGTTTTCCACATATTTCTTGCTTCTTTTCCCAGCAACTGAATGAAATAGTATGATGGTTGGAACAGGATAAAGTGAATAATTCACAGGGGGATAGAATTCAGGGCCTTGACTCTGCTGTCTCAGCAGAGATTTGAATAATACAGGAAAAACTATTTCCACCTAAAAATGTTTTAAATATTTATTTGTATTAATTTTAATTTCATATAACTTCATGATAGCAAAAGTTGGCAATGCCTTTGATATGCTTATTGCAGTTTAAAAATTAGATTTTTAGTGGAGTGACAACTTTGACTAACAAACTTTAAAACTTCATCCTTAATTTTTACCTAATGAAAATTACTATACTTTTGCGATGCTATTTTAATAATGCTTTGAAGTGAAATCAATAGATGTGAAAATGAACAAACAAATGAAAAAAAAATCTAACCTTCATTATAAGCTATCTGGAACTCAAAATGTATCATTTTTACAAATAAAAAAAAATTCTTAACATACCTCTCACAATTAGTTGAGCAAAATTGGAAACTCCAGAACCTCTTTCTGACTGAGTTACACAGCGGTACAAATCTTGGTCAGTTTTTGTCACTTCTTGCAATCTAAAGGAAGCAGCAAATCTTCTATGATTGATATTTTTAGTCTGGGCCACTGGTATATCTTCTCCATTCCGTCTCTGCAGATAGAAATCGAAAGGTCAAATTAAAGCAGAAAGTATTTGTTATTATTTTTAAAAGTTAAGTTAAAGTCAAAATGCATTAAGTTCACTATGTCCCAAGCAATGAGTATGAGGATACAAATTATAAAACAAAAACATACAAACAACAACAAAAAGTCTCTGCTATGAGGAACTCTCCATCTAATATGAGAAACAACATAAGAATAAGTATGTAGGAATAAGATAAACTAGAAAAACAGCATAAACTGGAGATAAGCACTGCAGGAAAGGCACTAGCATTAATGGGGATGGAGAAAAGATTCTGCAGAAGGTGGGACTTTAGATGATACTTGAAGGACACCAGGAAAGGTAGAAAATGGAGATGAAGATGAAAGTTCTAGGCATGGCAGTAAGCCAGGGAACACATGGAAGACTCTAGAAATGGAGTGCCATGTGTGAGGAATGGCAAGAATGCCAGTGTCACTAGATCACAGAGTAGATGGGAGGGTGGAAGTCATTCATAGGGAGAAGAAATAAGCACTGATTAAACACTAACTATAGGCTAGACATGGTACTTTACAAATGTTACTGTGTTTAATCCTCACACAATCCTAGAAGATAGATACTATTATCCCTCCATTTTAAAGCTGAGAAAACTGAGGCAGATATGAAGTAACTTGTCCAGGATCACACAGTTACTAAGTATCTGAAGCCACACTTGAACTCAGGTCTTGCCGAATCTAGGCTCAATAGTCTATCCACTGTATGACCTAGCAGCCTTTAGGGAGCAGAACATGGGAAAGCTAGGAAGGGAACAAGTTACGAAGAATTTTTAAAAGCCAGAGAATTTTCTCTTTATTCTGGGAGGTAATAAGGAGCCACTGGAGATCACTGAATTGGAGGAGAGGTCAGAACTGTACTTTAGGAAAATAATTTGGCCACCATAGTGGAGATAAAGATGAGTGGATTGAGGAAAACCTTGAGGCAGGAAACCTAATCAGAAAGCTATTGCAATAATATGAAAGAAGGTGATAAGGGTCTACAGCAAAATGGAAGCAGCCTTAGAGAAGGTAAAAGGGATTACAGTAGAGAGGTTCTAAAAGCAAATCTGTAAGACTCGGCAAGTGGTTAAATATGAAGTGAAAGAGAATGAGAAGATAATAGCACCTAAGTTATAAATCTGGGTCATGAAAATGATGTGATTTCAACAAGAAAGTTTGGGAAATGAGAAGACTTTGGAGCAAAGAAACAGAGTGGTTTTGCATACATTGAGTTTAAGATGTCTGCAAGACATCCAGCTTGACATGCCTCTGAGCGGCCTGGAGATGCAGACTTCAGTCAGCCTGGATAAGCAGAGTGAAGGATCATGTGCTCAGAGATGATCAGGAAATGGAGGATGGGAAAAGTAAAGCAAAAACACAGAAGGAAATGAGAAAGAGAGCCCAGAACAGAGGTTGGAGGGACATCTAATGAATGTGACCTGGATGCATATACAAAGACACACACAACTATAAAGACTAAGGAGGAACAGTCAGAACTGGTTGGAAGAGAACCATGAGAGATTAGAGTCAAAAGTGCGTATATGTGTGTGTGTGTGTGTGTGTGTGTGTGTGTGTGTGTGTGTGAGAGAGAGAGAGAGAGAGAGAGTGTGAGAGAGAGAGAGAGAGAGAGAGAGAATATCAAAAAGATGGTAATTAACAGTGTGAAAGGCTGCAGAAAGTTCAAAGATGAGGAATGAGAAAGCTAATTATATTGGGGAATTAAAAGATAACAGGTAACTATAGAGAGTCATTTGAGTAGAATGACGAAGTCAGAAGCCAGAATGCTAAGAGTGAGAGGAAAGGAAGTGGAGACACTGGGTGAAGAAGGTGTTCACATGGGATGAGAGACATCAAATGAAAGCTAGGAGGGATAGATGGACCAGGTAAGAATTTGTCTGTAGCAATGCTAGTAAGGGAGGGAGGAGAGAAGCATCCAGTAGGTAAGGAAAGAATGATGATTAGTCAAAGAGTGGAGATGACAGACTGGAGAAGATGAGACGAAATGGAATTACTTGTGCATGTAGAGATGTTGCCTCCTCTATACCCAAGGTTCTAAAGGTAGCAATCCACTTCTTTCTCACACTTCAATGTAACACTCACAAACTTTCTCCCTAATATCCATCCTTGCCCTTTCATACACTTTATTCACTCACTGAAAAGTTTCTGGAAAAAAACAATTGACCCCAGGAAGTAATGGGAGGTTGTAGGAACAGGAGTGGTAGTGAGGGAGAAAAAGTGGTTTCCAAGTCAGTTTGAAAAAAAAAAATGATTGAGGTTTACAATCATACAATCAACCACATTATGACATTAGGTACACTGAGGTGAAAGAGCAAAACTATTCAAATAATGCTCATTCCCACAAAAAAAAAAATCCTTCTAAACTCTATGGGAAAAACAAAGGTACGTCAAATTAAGGGTTTATTGTAATACTTCGAGATCATATTTATGATATAATAGAGCTGTATATAGTCATGTGTTGCAAGCATACTTTATATTAATGCATTGTTGCCTCTCATAAAATGTGAGTCATGCATTTGGGGACCACTCTCAAAGGCCAGTAACATCACCTTACTATTTCAAATGATTATTAGGTTTTACGCAATTGTCATCACTTCATGTGTATTACATCATATTGATCATATTTAAGATTTAAGTTACACTTACTTCTTTGTTAGGTTAACAATTCTGGGTTAGACCATGTTCTTGAAATTATTAAACCAAACTAATTTATGTGCCAGTTTTCCAGGAATACATTGCATGAAAAGCCATATTGGAGAATAAGGTCATACTTTCCTTTTTACCTTCTAGAAATGGGGAGTTATCAATCCAGCAGTACATCATTTAAGCTATCACTTGTAGCTGTGTTTCTCAAACTTTTTGGTTTCAGGACCGCTTTACACTCTTAAAAAGTACTGAGGATCTTCCCCCAAAGAAGCTTTTTTTAATGTGGGTTATCTACTGATATTTACCACTTAAAAATTAAACATCTTAGTATTCTTATGGAAATAGTTTGGATCTCAGACCACCAAAAGTATCTTAGAGGCCACACTGTGAAAACCCCTGGTCTATAGAAAATGATGTTAAAAAACACTTTTACTAGTCCATAACAGTTTTACAAACAAAAAAACTTATTTTTAAAATTTTAAAGTAAAACTTCCTTCTCTCTCTCTCTCTCTCTCTCTCTCTCTCTCTCTCTCTCTCTCTCTCTCTCTCTCTCTCTCTCTCTCTCCTCACTTCTTTTTCTCCCCCTCCACTTCCTCTACTTTATGTCTATCTCCCTTTATATTCCACCCACCACAACTGCCACCACCACAACTCTCTCCTACATCTTGACCCCTATAACATCAACAGCAGTCAAGTTGAGACTGTAAAAAGCTGAGTCCCTACCACCTCTAGCATGTAGTATGCAACAGATAACACTAAACTATGGAAAATTAAACAAAACAGGTAGCTATGGTCAGTTGGGTGTTTTGGGGGGGTGGGGAAGCAATTGAATATAACTTTCTGTTTTTCATTACTTTTTGCAGTTCTAATTCTTTCATAATTTTCTGGGATTATGTACCCCTCTTATAAAGAGCCTATGACTTTTAAGTTACATATAATCCAAAATGGATGCTTTAGTTATTTCTTCCTGAACACACAGGGGAGTGGGGGAAAAAAATCTAGTACCTCAATGATACTTATTGATGCTAGCTCTGAATGGTCTTAGTCTAGATTCAGTCATTTGTTGACTAACTTCAGATAGATCACTAGAATGCAAGACTTGCATTATCACACTATAAAAATGGAAGAAAGGAAAAAGGAACTGAGGGTTACAAGGGACTAGGAGGAATTATATGAAACAATAAACCTCCATATCCCCAGTGGGCAGAAACACATCTATAGTGCTCCTAGTTAAGATTAATCCTTTATATAGAGTATTGTATTCTAAATTCAAATTTTTAAGTTTTAATACAGAAGACTGTCATTTAACTACTGAGGCACTAAATAGAACTACATCAAAATAAATGTACTGGAGAAATTAATCCAAAAAACAGACAGAAAGGAAGTCAACATGCATTTATTTAGCTTATAGAGAAAGATAGAAACAGGTAGAAACATAACATGCAAAGGTTCAAAGAGTACATGTGTAATTTTTTTTAGTATCTAGGGTTAAAGAAAGTATTTTTTAACATCTAATATTTATGGCATAAGTGAAGGATCACAGCATCTTTTTCTGAAGAAAAATAGTACCATCACAAGTTATCTGGAATTTTATAACTACTTTGGATTCAATGTTAAGCAACAAGTTTTGACCCTTTAAGTATAAGTTGTTTTTACTCCTTGAAGAATTCTTCTCAGGCATCCAAGGATATGCTTTTGATAGATAATCATGACAAAGCTATATCTACATGCATCAGATATCTACTTTCTCTTTGCAGAAAGAAAGGAGGGAAAACTCTGATTAACCACAATTCTGTATTCTTTATCAAGTAATGTCTCTAGATTTGGACTTTTTAATAATGAGATAAATATTATGAAGATAGATTTTTGTATCTTTTTTTGGCTCCAATATCATCAGTTGAATTTTATAGACTATATATGCTTTTGCAACATAATTTGGATATAAGAGAAATAAAAAAAGAAACTATATCAACTGATGCTTATATCAATAAGTTAGAATATATATGTGTGTATATAGATGTAATTTTAAAATTAATAAAATGGCTATAATATTTTTATTCTGTTTGTCCATACACATGCACAATATATATATGTATATATATATATATGTATATGTATACATACACACAATTGTTACTTGAAGTTATAAGTATTAAAAAAGAGAGCTCAGTATTTTGCCTTAAGAATCAGGCATTTCATAATGTGGGGTACAGGAGGGAGAGGGAAGCCTTTCTAAGAAAACAAATGAAAAAATATAACACTCAGGTACATTAGTTTCAAATGTTACCAAAATGCACTAAAAAGAATATATAAAAAAATTCAAAGATTCAAAGAACACTATGAAAACTATCAAAAAGTTTCATATTGAAGAGAGACAGTAGCAACACTAGAGTGTTATTTTAGTATCTCTCCATGATATGCTAGGTAAGCATGTATTCTTGAAGACTGTAAGAGCAGATATTACACCAAAAAGAAAAGGCTTCAAAACCAGGGACAGACTACATCTCTTTTCCACTGGTCAACCAACAAATCTAAGTTCAGTGGGCTCATCACCAGAGAGTTGGAAACCAGACAATAATTTACATCAACAACATCATCATCATCATCATCATCATCGCAACCCATGCAAACAATCTATTAAAGAAAAGAGGAGTTTCAATTTACATCAGCTGAGGGAGTATCTTTCAATCAGTGACATTACAGATCTTCAGAAGCACTCAAATTATAGCAACAATAATATAAGCATTACTTTGGATAATGTAATTTCCTTTCCCTGATTTGTTTAGCTTTAGATCTGCCATTAAAAAAAAAAAAAAGGTGGCAGGAATTTAGTGAAGGAGGTAAAAGACTAGACTTGCAGTAAAAAAAGGCATGGAATTAAATCCTGTCTCAGATACCTTGGAGTTGTGTGACCCTGCTAAGTCTCAATGACTAGAAGACTATGAGATACACCAAAATTTTCACCTGCTTTGGTGGAATAGTTTGCACATGGATCATTCCCTACTTCAATGAAATAACACATACTTACACACACACACACACACACACACACACACACACATGAAAGTTTTGTACACCAGAATTGTGTACTGCATGATTGATTCTTAAAGATAAATCACTCAGGAATCTCTGCACCCCTTCTTCACTCAGCAAGCCTAAGGCACTTCCTCTGTGCAATAACTAGATTTGTTTGAAGAGAGTTCATTTTTCTTAATAGCCTAAAGATCCAGGTTGTTCCAATTATGTGCTCAATGATCATTGGATACACTGGCAGTGTTCATTTGCCTAACAAGAACAATAACGACCTTTCACGTAAAGACACAAGGAAAACAATTCTGTGAAAATGAAAACCCACCTAAAGGAAAGAAATAAAGTGACTCCAGGTGGTTTTTGCCAGTCATAGCATAATCTTCCTATTTCACATCTGTCATCCTAAGTCTTAGTTCAACTTAAAAATCTGACCGACTCGACTAACTCTACCCATCCCTCACGTAATGTCCCTGTGTCTCACCTCTCTCATAATTTGCAACATAATGTAGTGTCCTTGAGGATAAGAAACCATTTCATTTTGTATTTTATTTGCAGAGTCTAGCACAGTGCCTGGCACATAGTAAGTACCTACTAAATACTGATGTATTGATTTTATTCTAAATTAATAAGCTGATGATTTTCACACATATAGCACAAGTTTGACGCTTCAAAACGCTTATATATTTTTAAAAAATCATTAAAATCAACAATCCTTTTTTTGAACTTTTCATTTTAAGATTCAAAAAGGAAATGCTAAAAGGAAGTTGTATTACCTAACTTGTTGCTAACAGTGTTAGAAATCCACTATGTATGTGTGTATTTCATGTTTAAGTGATGTCATTCTACTTTTAGGATCAAATAATTTTAACATATAAGTGTCCTTAGTAACTGTTTTGTCCACTCACATACTCATGTTAGAATTGGAAAGAGAAGACTAGAGAATACTTATAAGCAGAAAATATAACAAAATAGTAAAGTTAGCTTTGTGGGGATGAGATAGACTGGATGTCTTCTTTAATTGGTTCAGTAACTTCAGCTATGTCTGACTCTTCATGACTCCAATTGGGGTTGTCTTGGCAAAGATACTGAAGTAGTTTAACATTTTCTTCTTCAGCTTATTTTACAGATAAGCAAACTGAGGCAAACAGGGTTACGTGATTTACCCAAGGTCACAGAGTTAATAAGTGTCTGAGGCCAGATTTGAATTCAGAACGATGAGTATTCCTGACTGAAGGCCTGGCACTTTATCTACTGTGACCCCTGGGTGCTCAACTTTTCCTTAGAAATTAAGAAATCCCTAATAAAGAAACCCCCTTTACAATGATTTCTGGATGTGCAGTCTCACATCGCCAAGTGCCTATCAGTCATCTTGAACTAGAAATCCAAAGATATCTTAAACTCTCTATGTCCAAAGTTGAATTCATTACTTCCCCTGATTACTCTCTCCCACTTCGGAACTTCCCTGTTAGAGATAACAGCACCACCCAGCCAAACACCCTGAGTTTCATTCTCTACTCTTCACTTTTACATACATCACGTGAAACTGATTGTCAAATCTTGTCAAGTCTACTTTTTGGATATCTTTCTAACATATATCCTTCTCTCTATTCACACAGCCACATTTATACTATTGCAATAGCCTACAGACTATTCTCCCTACCTCAAGTCTTGCCACTCCAATCTATCTTGTACTAACCTGCCATATTGGTCTCCCTAAAGAACAGTTCTGACCATGTCAAATACCCCTAACACCTACTCAATAACTCACCAAAATCAAAAAAATTCTGTTTGGTTTTATAACGATTCGCAACCTAGACCATTCCTACATTTTCATTCCTCTTACATTTTAATTAAATTTACTTAAATTTAAAAATGTATTGCACATGCCAGTCACACTGGTCTGCTAGTATATAGTCATACATTGCACTTCCATCTTCAAAATTTGAACTCCTTACCTTTTTATGGGCTGTACTGCACGCACTAAATACTTCCCTACCTTGTCTCTGTTTCCTAGCTTCCTTGACTTCTGAGAGAATTGAGGGGATTGGAATAGCAAGTGGTAGTGGAAAAATCACAAGGACTCCATCTTGCAACTCAATTCTGGATCTAGCTCAGTTCCTTTTGTATTCAGTTATGGGTCTAGACTCTAATATAATTTCTGTCTTGTGAAAAAACTTTACTCAAATTGTGAATTAGGAGAAAACTTTATTGCACTGTTTGAACTTAGTCCTGTGTGGCTAGGAAGCTGAACCACCTGTTAGAGATCTTAACTAAGGACTGGCATTAAGGAGACCAGAAACCCAGTCAGATCCAAAGACTGATGGAAAGAGTTTTCTCACAATTGTACATCTCAAACAACCCATATGTCTGGTCTGAAAACGAGCCCTGTACTGATTAGTTATTGTTTCCATGTTCCTTTGATTTTCCACAGACACTTGGAGGTAGTGGAACACTTCTTTTTCTGATTTCAAGGAAATTCACCTATTCATGCTCCCCTTCCAGACTTGGAAAGTCCCTAATCTCAGTCATTTCATCTTTAACCCACCACACCTCCAGACATATTGACTCTATCTACTTCGTGATATCAGACTTCCTTTGGGAGCAAGTCAAATTTTGTTTTTCAAAAACTGAAAGGGCAAAAAAACAATGAATTTTAACCTATTAGAACTCCATAGTAGTGGGTAAGTCACTTAAGCTCTAAACAGCCTAGATAACTCTCTATGAATGTAAGTTATGCATCTATGTATCTGGAGCTCCTCATGACTATCAAGTCAGAAGTTTGGACTATACCTTCCTCTTTCCTAATAAGTGTCCCTTTAGAACAGTAATAGAAATTGTATTGATCTGCCGGATACCCATGAAATACAAAAATAGAACCAACTTCAGTGTTTTATTCATTCACTAAAAATTGAACACTGCATTTTAACTAGAAAGCAAAGATTTAGTATCCCTCATGTGTCTAGATTAAGAGAAGATGGAGAAAGATTATTTTCCCTATACTACATATTTAGATCCTAATGAATGTTATTAGTGAACCTCAAGTCAGTTCTGCCAACTTCCACTTTTATTCCAAGCACTATTCCCAAAGTGAATCCTGAGAATTCTAATTAAAAGTACTAGAATTGAATTAAAGGACAATTCTGCCAAGCTGTTTTCAAGTACCAGTGATAACCCTCAGTATAGGCCAATCAGCCTTCTCAAATAGGTGTTGTCCATAACTGACTGTAAGACAATTGACGATTCATTATTTAAAAATCACAGACTAAAGGAATGAAATAAAGGAGATGCAACATTAATTAGTGCAAAACTTTCTCCACATATTATTAAAATAGATATAACAGGATGAAAATTATGCAATTTCCCTAAGAATTCTGAAGTATCATTCCTAAAACTATAATCTTAACCAAAAGAAATATTCACTGATCATTTGGTATCATCTCAGTAATTTCAAAGAAATAATAAAATATTCACATAGTTCATTCATACATAAGTTCAAATCATCTTCCTTATAACAACACTATCCATTAACTACAGTAACTATTTAGATTGATTTAACTGACTTAAATGCAATACAAAAATTAAAAAACAATAAATGTTTACTAACTAACTACATATGTAGCAGCACAATACTAGACACTTGGGGAAAATGTAAGATTCAGTCCCTGAAACTCAGGACTTTAAATTTAGTGAAATGATTTGCAACCAAGTGTTAGAGCTGTAACTTGAACAGAGGAATTTAGACTCTCCCTCAACAATAAACACTGCAAAAGAAAACATTATCTAATTTAGAAAAACTACACTGAAGTCTTACCACACACAGAGTTAGGTATGCTTGAATAATCATTAATCTGATTCCAGGTATACTGACATCATCTATTAATTAAACAATTTTCCTGATGTCATTTTGTTGTTTATTGAGAAAGGAAAGTCTCACTATGAAGTATACAATTTAAGTTATTGTATCAATTTATGTCTACTCACTCCAAACAAGACCTGGGAACTCTGGACAAATAGGGTTTTAAAAAAACTGAAATTAATGTGGATTTATGTTAGCAACTAATGAAATAACTTCATGTATTCTAATTCCTTTAATATTCCAGTGTCGTGGTGGGGAACATGTGACTTCAAGGTCACATGTGGCCCTCCAGGTCCTTGCGTGCAGCCTTTTGACTGAGTCTGAGTTTTATAGAACAAATCTTTTTATTAAGGGAATTTGTTCCGTGAAGTTTGGATTCAGTCAAAAAGTTGTACTTGAGGACCTAGCAGTCCACTTGTGACCCTGAGATCAAAGGTTCCATACCCTGCCTAGTGGAGGATTTCATCAATTAAACTGTTAGATTAGAATAGTAAGACTAAGAAATAATGTCATGTGTCAACTAAGTATTTTTCTTCTTTTCTAATAGTAAAGAAATGTGAGATGCACAAATTTAGAGCCTTCTCCACTCTCAATGTTTATATGGACTATCTGTGCCCAACCTATGTTAGAACCTTCCAAGGTCATATTAGCCTGATCAACCACAATAACACACACTGTACCTTGATTCCAACATAGTGATACCATTTCAGTCCTCAGAACAAAGGTCAACAATCAACCAATAGTCTCAGGCTTATCTCTTAAACCCATGGAATGTAGACCAACATCAAAGACTCAAGTAATAATATGTTAAAGACCAACAAGCATTTATGAACTATTGAAATGTTGTAGGAATTGTTATTGCATTTATGGTATGACTAGTTTCTTCATTTCTTACAAAAATTGTGGGAATAGTAATATTCTGGATGAGTCACTAGAAATGTCTTACTAATTTTCATTCTGATAGGTACCAGGTTGCTTTTGTGAAAAGTTTTTGACATATCATCTCTTCAAAGACTGCAATTTTTACTAATAACATGTTTAATAATAACCATTTTTAAGAAAGAAAGGTTAGCAGTTAATACTTGTCAGAAATCAAACACTCCCTTTTTGCATAAAGATTTTACTTAAAGTAAAGCTTTCTGAAGTCAGTTCAGTTACACATTTAGCAATCAAGGAAATGGACGGAAGAATCTGAAAAGTTCATAATGTCTAATCCAATCCCTAGTTGACCAGAATTGGAAAACTTTACATACTTTGCTAAAGCACTTGAATTTATGAGTAGCTCCTGGTCCCCTCCCCCACAACATGGGTACCATTACACTGACATTTTTAACATAACTTCTCCAAGTTATAAGGTTTATACTGCATTTGCTTTTTGTTAACCCTATATTTAAGGATTATATTCTTGCTATAGTTACTTAGCTTTTATTTACTAAAAAAAATTTTTTCATTCATGCTCTGGATTTTGCAAGTTTAGTACTTCTCCTTTTACACAATTAATCATCATCTCTGCTCGAAAGGTAAGATAAGTGGAAAAATTATTATGTTTAGAATTAGAAGATGGGCTCAGATCTATGTTGCTGTTTAGTCATTTCAATTGTGCCTGACCCTCTGTGACCCTATTTCAGGTTTTCTTGGCAAAGGTACTAGAATTGTTTGCCATTTTCTTCTCTTGCTCATTTACAAGATAAGGAAATTGAGGTAAAAAAAGTTAAGTGACTTTACCAGTGTGTCACATAGCTAGTAAGTGTCTGAGGCCAGATTTGAACTCAGATTTTCCTGACTCCAGGCCTAGCACTCCATCCACTGTGCTACCTAGCTGTCCACTGTATGACTTAGCTGGGAAATTCAGGACATCTATTGTCCTGTTTTCTTCCTCTGCAAAATGAGGGGTTAGATTAGATAGCCTCTGAGGTAACCTACAGCAATCTGTGTAGTGGAAGGTTTATTGGCTATAGTGAAAGGTCCTGGGTTCAAATCTTAACTTCAGTGCTTATAAACAGTATAAACTTGGACAAGTCTCACCTAATACCTTTGAGTCTCACTTTCCCAAGCTAGAAAATGAATGGAGTGAACTAAAAAGACTTTTTTTATTCCAGTTCCAAATCTATGACCTATTATTGAATGAATTATCATACATAAATATCAATGACCTCTAAACTTCAACATTTCCAAACCCAGTTTGAAAGATAAGAGAAAGCTGGAAAAGCAAGGGTGACAGGTGATGGAGGTCCAGTAAGGTAGGCATAAAGGAGTTATGTACAAAGACAAAAGCTATTTGGTATGACCTCACAAAGCATAAGGATATCTATGGGTATAAAGACATGCTAATCTATATGGAACTATTTTAAGAAGAATTTAGGAAAAAGTTGATATTTGAACATATGGTGAAGGAAATGATTTGACAAAGAGCAAGGAGAAATAAAACTCTCTGTGGCTGAAGAAGAAAAAAACAATCATCTTAAAGGCAAGGAACTGACAGAATTGTTTAGATAAAAATTAAGAATCAGGTGTAACAAAGCATGGAAAATTTCTGAGAGATCTTTAAAGCCATATTCAGAAGTATGAAAAGCAGTCCTATGCTGTGAAAAATCACAATAAACGAAGAAAAAAAAGATCTGGTTTTAAACCCTAGCTATGCCATTTACTTTAGATAAGCCATTTAATTTTTCTATGCCTCACTTTTCCCATCTATATCCAGAAAACAATGCTTTATTATCAATGTCACAGAACTACTGCAAGAATCAATTGAGAAATTTTAAGTGAAGTGCTCTAAAATGTGAACTATTGTCACTGATATTATCATTTGTATAAAAAGTATTTTAGTAATTAATAACCCTGCCGATATTGAACTTAGATTTTCAGACAACAAATTCATTGTTCTTTCTATGTATTAACTCACAATTAAAAATAAATGAAGGCGCTTTTTTCCGCCCAGGAGAATCTGCTTTAGCAGGTGAGGAAAGCCGACAGGAGCACAGTGCAAATGAAGCTAAGGTAATGATTGCAGGATGTCACCACGAGGTACCAGGTGGCCGAGCAGGTGGAATACTGGGACTGGAGTCTGGAGGACTCATTTTCCTGAGTCCAAAACTGGCCACCGACACTCACTCACTGCGTGACCCTGGGGAAGTCCCTTTACCCTGTTTAACTCCCTTTCCTCCTCTATAAAATGAACTGGAAAGAAAATGGCAAACCTTTCCAATATCTTTACCACTGAAACCTCAAAAGGGGTCACAAAGAGTTGGACACAATTTTAAAAAATGACCAAATACACCACCAATGAGGCAAAACACCTGTAATCACACGATAAACGTCTTTTCAATAGGAGTCATCTTTCACTGATAAGAGGAAACAAATGGGCAAAACCAAGGATGTTCAATGAAATTTAACCTAGAAACTCAAGTCCGAGAGCAAGCACTCTTCCTGACGGTGGAACAGTCCATCATCCTCATTTTTGAGGGGCAGAATATTATTATTTATAGACTTCAATACGGAGAAATCCTTGAGCTTCTATGACTGTTCAGCTTTTACAGGCATTTTTGGGGGATGAGCAGGGCCAAAATAGCTTTCTACATTTTTCTTTTATAATCGATTAGGAAGGTTATAGCCATCAGACCCAAAGAGTTCATGAAGTCAATGAAGGAAGAAAAGGATGTACTATGAATTCATTGCATATAGCTCTTTCAGGTGGGAAGTTACGTTAAGATAACTTTAGGCAGACACAAAGAACCCCAAACACAAGATGGAATTACAAAATTTATTACAGAGATTTTACAGTGCTCAGCAACCCAAAGAAGTACCCTCCTCCCAAAATAAAGGAAGGTGAAAGAATCCGATCAAAATCAAATATACATGGTCAAAGATTTTGACCTAGAGCCCAAGAAACAGAATCTCTGATAGTGAAATTTTCAAGAAAAGAACACAGAAACCTAATATTAACAAGACTACAGAATAAGGAAAAACTAACATAGAAAACAATCACAAATACTACATAAAGCAAGAAAGGCTAGATGGCTCTAGGCTACTAAATAATGTAGTTCCTATTTAAGTGGAACAGAAATGAATTTAAACCAGTTCATTAAAACTGCTACAACCTAAAGTAAGCATAAAGAAGTCCTAAAATTTAATCACAGATCAGATGACTGTTGGGTGGAGGGGAAAGGTTAATGTGTTTAAACTAAGAGAAATTGGAAGATTATGAAGAAGATACTACTCTGATGACTGATAGAAAGTGAAGAGGGTGAAAAAAGAGAGTATAAAAGATGGCTTGAAGCTTAACATCAAAAAAAAATATTAAGATCATTAAGATCCATCATTTCCTGGCAAACTGAGGCAAAAGAAATGGAAGCAGTGCTTGCTCCTAGAAAGGAAAGCTATGGAAAATCTGGATGGCATACTACAAAGCAGAGATGCCACCTTGCTGACAAAGGTCAGTAGAGTCAAAACTACAGTTTTTCCACTAGAAATGGATGACTATGAGATCTGAATTACAAGGAGACCTGAGTGCAACAGAGTCAATACTTTTGATTTGAGGTACTAGAGAAGGCTTTTGAGATAGCAAATAGATCAAATAAGTCAATACATAAAGAAATTAGTTCAGACTACTCATTGGGAGAACAAACACTAAACCTGAAGTTTAAATACTCTGGCCACATAATGAGAAGACAGGACTCAATGGAAAAGATCCTGATGTTGGGAAAGACTGAAGGCAAAAAGAGAAGGATCTAACAGAGGATGAAATGGATGGAAAAGAGTCATGAGAGTAAAGAATATGAGCTTAGACAGACAACAGAATTAGGTGGAGAATAGAAGAACCTGACCTGCTATGGTCCATGGCATCATGAAGAGTCAGATATGAATGAATGAACAACAATTAACACATACATCTATAGATCATATGTGTGTATATATGTCTACATAAGCACTTACATCTCTTTTATACATACACACACACACACACACACACACACACACACACACACACACACACTCCTGCACAGATTCTTCTCCACTTACATCTAGCCCATTCCTCTTGCTGGGCTACTCATTTCTTTATTTTTTTTAGGAGGCAGCATAAAGGTGAAGATCAATATGATCTTGATGGGGGAATGACCAAAATGTTTATTTCATTAGAGTTGACCCAAAATTATACTCTGTTAAAAAATCTATAGAATTCCACAATTTTTAAGTTGCAAGGGACCCCATAAAGTATAACCTCTACCTGAAAACAAATTACTTACAATAATAATAAACACATGTAAACTTATAGTGTGTATTTTTATATAACAAACTTATATAGTGTATATGTATGTTGTATGT
>CM053770.1:407565221-407665089 GCA_028658325.1 Potorous gilbertii
ACATACAACATACATATACACTATATAAGTTTGTTATATAAAAATACACACTATAAGTTTACATGTGTTTATTATTATTGTAAGTAATTTGTTTTCAGGTAGAGGTTATACTTTATGGGGTCCCTTGCAACTTAAAAATTGTGGAATTCTATAGATTTTTTAACAGAGTATAATTTTGGGTCAACTCTAATGAAATAAATTTTCATGGGGAAAACTTTAATCTTACACTTGGGTTTTTTAAAAATCAACTTCCCAAGAATAAGATGATGTAAGCATAACTAGGGAGCATTTTATATGGAAAAGAGTTAAGAGTTTAAGTGGAGTAGGAGTTCAATATAAGTCAATAATCTGACATGGTAACCAATAAAGTTCCAGCAAGTTTTGTATATACTAAGTATGTAAAATGGTATCCATGAAAAAGAAAGGGATGTATTCCAGAAAATTCGAAAAGGCATTTTAAGATCTGCAACTGATTGGGAAGATAGATAGATAGATAGATGATAGATAGATAGACAGACAGATAGATACATACATACATACATACATACATAAATGATAGATACATAGATAGATAGAAAGATAGATAGCGATAGATACAATATAGATAGAGGCATATACAATAATAGAGAGTAGCTGAGCTTGCCAGAAAAGGATCTAGAAGAATAGTGACGACTTTAATCATTTAAAAAAAAAGTTCAAAACTGACAGATTTTTGAAGAAAGATAGTTATTTCAAACAAGCTGAATTTGAGATATTATTTATGGGACATCCATTTCAAAATGTACAATATGCAACTGGTGATATGAGACTGTAGTTCAAGAGAAAGACTAGAGTTGGCTAAATAGATAAACGGACATAGCAATAAAATGCATAAAGATGATAACTGAACTCATGGAAGAAGGAGCTGAAGGGATTGGAAAGAATTAACCCAAAGAGAAAAATATAATGGATCATGATAGCTATTTACAAGTATGTGAAAGTTTGGCATATGAAAGAAGAATGAAAGTTGTTCTGTTTTATCTCAAAAGTCAAACTAGAGATGGAACTAGGGTGAATACGGAAGGAGAGAAAATTTAAGTATTATATAAGGAAATTTATCCTAGCATTTAGAGCTTCTATCTGAAAGCCTAACAAGCTGATTCACTGGAAGATTTGATGGAAAGGCTTAGCACTTACTTTGCTAGGATATTATTTAGAATATTCACTTCTAAGGCATAGGTTTCATTTTCAGATATGGATTGTGCTAGATATTCTCTGAAGTTACTTCCAACTATGAGACTGTATAATTACCAAAACACTGCTTCAAACTTTTGAACATTTACCATATTCAAAAATAGTGAATGGTGGGTTCACTGCTGCTGATCTGAGGACAAAGTCCCAACTCTACTGCTTATCCATAGAGCTTTTCTGTCTATTCGGCCATCTAGGGGAAACCTACTTTAGCTAGGTAAGTATCATCACTCTCTTCCTTAAACACCATGCCAGCCTCCCATTCTTGGATCATGTTTTCTCCTCCCCTTACCTCCACCCAACAAGACTCTCCTTTACCAATTTAGATTCTTTATGTCCTTCAAGGTTCAACTAAATCATAAAATGATAGGATTTATAGGTAGAAGATACTATGGAGATAATAGAGTCCAGCCCTTTTGTTGTACAGATAAGGAAACTGAGGGACCAAAAAAAGAGTCTAAAAAAGTTGTCTAAACTCACACAGTAAGTAAAAGAGCTCAGATTTCAATTCATATCCTCTTAATCCGATGGTTCATGATGTGCTTACTAATTTTAAAATATTTATGATTCTTTCATTTCTCTAGATTGAATACATAGTACTGCTTATTTGAAAGATTCACAATTATATGGATCATGCATTACCTCATATTGTGAGATCACTGTTTCATAAGTATACATCTTGTTTCTTGGTGCAGAATTTGAAGTCAGGAAAACTCCTTTCATGTAATTTGTATCCACTACAATGTGGGCAGCTAGGTGGTGCAGTGGATAGAGCACCAGTGCAGGAGTCAGGAGGATCTGAGTTCAAATCTCACCTCAGACACTTGACACTCACAAGTTTTATGACCTTGGGCAAGTCACTTAACCCCAGTTGCCTCATCCTGGGTCATCTCCAGTCATCCTGATGAATATCTGGTCACTGAATTCAGATGGCTCTGGAGGAGAAGTGAGGGTGGTGACCTGCACAGCCCTCCCTCACTCAAAACAAAGTCAAGTGCAAGTCGTGTCATTATTTCTCTGATGACGTGGTCTCCTTCAGCAATGAAGGATGAACACACTAGGGATCCACCACAATATATGACAAAAGGCACTCAATAAAGATTTGTTGGCTTAAGTATATGCCTTGGTCCCACACTAATTTTGCATGTTTTTAACATAATTAAAATTTAATGCCTCTGTCCACCTTTATACTAATAATAGCTAGGTAAGACCAAAAATCTACTTTTTTAAAAAAATCAAAAAGGTTCTAGTGACATTAAATGTTCTCTCAAAATTAAGAAAGTACTAAGAAAGAAAATTATTTAAGGTATTGACAAATGAAAATATAGTAAACCCAACCTAAGACTCCAAATGATTCTTTAAATGTGCTTTTTAGGACAATAGTATGCAGAATGTGAATCAGAAATAATGTCCCAAATGATTACTATGTAACATTTGAAAAATACTGGAGTTCCATTGTATTCACAGAAACTTCCGTATTCTTCACACAAACACAAGCTCCACAGCTTTACATTCTCCTGGGCTATTGTAATTTTAAGATAAACTGTGATCAGGAGGAGAAGAAACTGCCAGAGTAAGAAAAAAAAACCATCACATGTAAAAAGTTTCAAACGAATTTTATAAACTGGTCCACAACTAATAAGAAATGGTTTTACTTGAAGGTCGGCCTCTCTTGTTAATGGATTTTTGTTTGGGGGTGGGTTTTATTTTTGAGTGATTCAAATCACATTTACCTAATTTTATTTTTCCAATTTTTACTCTGAAGCAATTGTTCAAATGATCTGTTACTCCATGAGGACTGACATTTCCTCTGGCTGGGAGACTGGCTGCATCACACTCCATTAGCACTGATGAGTCTCACCAAGGGCAGCATGGTGGCTGACTTCCCTGTTTTGGCAGACCAACTGAAGAGGCGCTGAGCCAACCCCCTACAGCAATTGCTGACAGATTGGCCCAACTATACAGTTCTGATGGCAATCTGCATAGGATTACCAGTCACACAATAAACAGCCTTGATTCAGAGGCACCAAAGCAAATGGTGCTAACCAAAGACTGCCGCCCAAATACCCTGCTCTCACTATATCTACAATCAAGCTTCTCTGCCTGATCCAGTGAAGCATCCCTGCCAAGCTCCAAAATGATGGATGAAGTCATTAGTGTTTTAGTTATCTACACTAAACCTGAAGCCAAGGCATATGGTCTGACAGATGTTCTGGCAATGAGACCTTTTAGAATTGTTATGTAGGTGTCCACATATTCTGGACCCTTTTAAAATAGAACAGTAATGTGAGTCATGATCTTTGACTCCTCCTACATCCTCTCTCCCAATAAAGGAAATCAATATAAGAAATGCTTAGACTTGAAATGTAATAATCTTGTTTGACTGATATTATACAAGAGTTCACTTTGGATTAACTATGGCAACATGTCTTTAACAATTCATTGCTCATGGAGGCCCCTCAGAGGCCAACAAAATCAAACCCCTTATTTTACAAATAAAATAGACTGGGGACCAGAGAGCCTTGGTAATTTGTCTGAAGTCGCTGAGGCACTAAGAGACAGAACTAGGATATAAACTAAGAGCATCTGAAAACTCCAGCACTGCATGGAACCACATTATCTCTGATTGTTTTTTACTGTCAATTTTGTCCATATTTTTATAAACAAGAAAGAATACAAATATCAATTGTGATTTTTTTATTTTCATTCTTGTAAAGAACTTAGATTTTTTCAGTACTTCATCGACTAATGAAAACCGTAACTACTCTAACACAAAAAGAGGCAGTTTCATGATTTTCCATAGCCAAGGAAATTCATTGCCTGGCATCCAAACTTGTAGTGGTTAAATTCTCCAAACTAAGGAAAATACAGTGTTACCATAAATCTAAACTGAGAGTCTTTTTTTCTGAAGTAGGACTTGAAAGAATAGATGTTCTTCTAGGAGAGCCGTACAGAAGTTAGAGTTACCTCCATACCATAACTGCATTTTAGAGTAGAATCTTAATGGGGTGCTCTTCTTTATAAGACAGAAAATGAGTTAAAATAGTTTGTACTTTTTTTCTCTATAAAAATTTAACCAGAATCATTTAGTAACACTACTTCCATCTATGCTGAGTCTCAAAAGGAGCAGTTCCAGAAAACTCTGCAACAAAAAAAATAATTATTCAGAGATTGCTTTCTTTTTTTAAAGATTAGAAAGGCATAGAAACTGTTCTTTATAAATCCTCATAAGCAGTCCACTAATTTTATCCTACTAATTGTATCTCAATACTCAGGGATTGTTGTTGAGTATTCCTTCCCTTCAGGAAGTCTCCACAAGTCCAGTGCTCAAAAGAAACGCTAATGCTTTTGTAAGTCACTATCATGACAATTAAAATCATCAGATGATATGACAGAATACGACAGTGCTATAAGAAATGACGAGCTGGTTAATTTTTAGAAAAACATGGAAAGACTTACATGAAAAACTGAAGAGGGAAATTAGAAGAACCAAGAGAACATTGTACACAGTAACAGGAAATATTGTTCGAAGAACTACTTTGAACAGCTAGGTTATTTTGAATATTATAAATACTCAAAGCTACTACAAAGGACCTATGAAGGAAGATACTACCCACATTCAGAGAAGAAGAGATAAACAGAAGTATGTATAATATAGTTTTATATACATACATACATATATGTGTGTACAACAGACATGTAACGGTAGCTTTTTCTAGAAGCAGGGGAGGGAGGGAGGGAAAAAAGTTAAAACTGCCCAGTAGAGAACAAAGGAAACTTACAAGAAAGCATAGAACAGCAGGTAGCTTTGAAAATGATATGTAGTATTTATTAGTTTATTCTTTTTAAAAAAAGTAAACAGTGTGAAATGTAAATTCATGGTTTTATATTGCATACTCATTTTATGTCGTGCCATGCACACTTTTTTTGTCTTTTTATATTTAAGTTCAAAATGAATACAATATTTTAAAAAGTCATCAAGTGAATTGTAGAGTAGATCACTACAATACATCAGGCTAATTTACATAGCTTCATAGAAGCCTAACAACTCTCCTAGTCAAGTAGAAGAGATTACAGGTAGCATGATGCTTATGCACTGAACTCGTGACTAGTCAATCCCAGGATTAGGTGATCTACAACAGTGCTTGGTGCTGAAGGAAGGGAAGTGAAAGGAAATAAGTGTAAGGTAAGAAAGAAGCAAATTCTTTGTTCCTGGAAGCTATGGGATTTAAGGTAGAACTAGCCTCCAAAAAGAAAATGAATAAAAGCCTTACCCCAAGGTATCATGTCTGAACTGTCATTGTCATCTATTACACTGGCTTTCAAACTGAAGTTCAAGGAGAATCCCGAGGTCATTAGCAGTCTGGTGGTACTCAAATTGTTAAAGACTTTGGCAGAGCAGGCCAAAAGCTAGGTTGTTTCAAAAGCTAGGTTTCCTAATGGGGAACAGCTCAGAGTGGAACTAAATGAGGAGGCACTGGACACTGGTCTGCTAATTTCTATTTCTTCTCTTAAAGACTCGGATCTAGGATTTGTTGATCTCAGTTCTATCAGGGAAATAAACTTTCTAAAGAACACATCAAGGAAGTATCATGACAATACTCTAAACTTCCATAACACCAAATCTTCTTGATTTCATAAAATTACTATTAATTTCTTTTAGAAATTTAATAGGCTTAACTAGTATGTATTATATCATCTATATATTATGTAGGAAACAGTAAACAAACAGTACATTGTGTGTGTTCTATGCAATTTTAAAATATACATACTACTGAAGATTGCAGAGTAGAAAGACACACATATGCAGGCTCTCCTCTCACAGCCCATAAAATACCTATAGAGAGGGACTCTCAACAAATTCTGGAGCCACAGAAGTGAAGAACAACAGAGTGGAGGAGATCTCCAGCCCAGGGTAACCTGGAAGGCCCACAGGAAATGTCTGTTGCACCAGACATGGTGCGGAGCCCAGTCGAGCCTTGGTCGCATGCAGCTCTGGGAGGAGGACATCTCAGCAGTGGAATCTCCAGTCCTGGAATCTCCAGTCCCAGTACCAGCTGGTTCACAGATTCCTCGACCCACAGGCATAAAAGGTCAGTGACAGAGTTTTTGGAGCTGGCCAGGAAGGGAGAAGGGCCTTCCCATAGCTCTGGCCTCAGGCAGTGGCCCCAGAGGCCATATGGGGCAGGCAGCAGCAGTTCCCAGGGAAGCCCCTACAGCAGCCCAAATGCACTGTTGGATTGTAAAACCCCTGGGGGCACTGAGTAGTCCATTCTTACCTTAGCCCTGTGTAGAGGTCCTGAGGGAAGTGATCTTTATCTCGCACTGAATGGCTGCCCTGCCCCCACAGCTTAACTGAATCTCAGATCCCTAGTGCTGGCTTGGTGGAACTGGAGGCCAGGTGGCTGTGGAGGGGAGATGCTGCTAAGATTCTGGGCACAAAAATCTCTCCCTACTCCCAGACCAGGGTACGCACTTGATTGTGCCACCTAAGAGGAACTGGGATGTTACAGATTCCCAGAGTATACCCTACTCTTGACAAAGGACCCAAAAGTCAAGTAACTGGTTGGGAAAATGCCCAAAAAAGGGAAAAATATAGGACTATAGAAAGTACTTTCTTGGGGAACAGATATCTCCTTCCATCCTTTAGATGAGGAAGAACAAAGATTACCATCTGGGAAAGACATAAAAGTCAAAGTTTCTGTACCCCAAACATCCAAAATAAATATTCAATGGTCTCAGGCCATGGAAGAGCTCAAAAAGAATTTTGAAAATCAAGTAAGAGAGGTACAGGAAAAATTGGGAAGAGAAATGAGAGAGATGCAAGGAAAGCATTAAAAGCAGGTCAACACCTTGCTAAAGGAAATCTCAAAAAATGTTGAAGAAAATAACACCTTGAAAAATAGGCTAACTCAATTGGCAAAAGAGGTCCAAAAAGTCAATGAGGAGAAGAATGCTTTAAAAAGCAAAATTAGCCAAATGTAAAAGGAGGTTCAAAAGCTCACTGAAGAAAATAGTTCTTTCAAAATTAGAATGGAACAGATGGAGGCTAATGACTTTATGAGAAAACAAGAAAACATAAAACAAAACCAAAAGAATTAAAAAATGCAAGATAATGTGAAATATCTCATTGGAAAAACAACTGACCTGGAAAATAGATCCAGGAGACGCAATTTAAAAATTATGGGACTACCTGAAAGCCATGATCAAAAAAAGAGCCTAGACATCATTTTTCACGAAATTATCAAGGAAAACTGTCCTGATATTCTAGAACCAGGGGGCAAAATAAATATTGAAAGAATCCACTGATCACCTCCTGAAAGAGATCCAAAAAGAGAAACTCCTAAGAGTACTGTAGCAAAATTCCTGAGTTCCCAAGACAAGGAGAAGATATTGCAAGCAGCTAGAAAAAAACAATTCAAGTATTGTGGAAATACAATCAGGATAGCATAAGATGTAGCAGCTTCTACATTAAAAGGTCAAAGGGTGTGGAATAGGATATTCCAGAAGTCAAAGGAATTAGAACTAAAACCAAGAATCACCTACCCAGCAAAACTGAGTATAATACTTCAGGGGAAAAAATAGTCTTTCAATGAAATAGAGGACTTTCAAGCATTCTTGATGAAAAGACCAGAGCTGAAAAGAAAAATTGACTTTCATATACAAGAATCAAGAGAAGCATGGAAAGGTAAAGAAAAATCATAAGGGACAGAAGGACACGCGCGCGCGCACACACACACACACACACACACACAGAGCACAGGGTGAGTTGAATAGGATGGGATCAAGTCTAAAAAAATGAAATTAAGGTGTGAGAGAGAAATATATTGGGAGAAGAAAGGGAGAAATGGAATAGGGTAAATTATCTCTCATAAAAGAAGCAAGTAAAAGACTTTTCAGTGGAGGGAAAAAGGGGGGAGGTGAGAGTAAAAACATGAAGCTTACTCTTGTCACACTCGAATAAAGGAAAGAATAAAATGCATACTCATTTTGGTATGAAAACCTATCTTACAATACAGGAAAGTGGGGGAGAAGGAGATAAGCAGGTTGGGGGGGATGATGGAAGGGAGGGCAATGAGAGGAGGGAGTAATTAGAAATCAACACTCTTGGGGAGGGACAGGATCAGAAGAAAGAGCAGAAGAAATGGGGGCAGGATAGGATGGAGGGAAATATTGTTAGTCTTACACAACATGGCTATTATGGAAGTCATTTGCAGATATGGCCTATATTGAATTGCTTGCCTTCCTGAAGGGGATGGATGGGGAGGGAGGGAGGAAGAGAGGTTGGACCTCAAAGTTTTAGGAACAACTGTTGAGTACTGTTCTTGCACATAACTAGGAAATGAGAAATATTGGGGTATAGAAAGTTATCCTGCCCTACAGGACAAAAGAGAAGATGGGGATAAGGGAAGGGAGGGATGTTAGAAGGAAGGGCAGATTGGTGCTGGGGTAATTAAAATGCTCAGCCTTTTGGGGTGGGGGAAGGGAGAAATGGGGAGAAAATTTGGAACCCAAAATTTTGTGGAAATGAATGTTGAAAACTTAAATAAATAAATTTTTAAAAAATATGTACTATTTTGTAGCTCAATTTAAATAAGCTATTATGTTCAATACTTTTAAATTCTTTCATCAATGTTATGTTAAATTCACAGAAAAAGAAATTTGCTATGAAGTTCATAATCTTCTTACTCCTCTCCTTACTGAAAATAATTTTTACTGGACACATTTTAAGGTATTATGACACTCAAAAAAACTGAAAATTGCAAAGACGGCAATAATGTTTTCTTGATTCTTATACACAAGGATCAGTAAGAAGGATATTTACTATTCCATCATGTGGATAACATACCCTTTCACCAAGTTATTTCTAACTCGTAATTTTCCAGTCTCATTTTGACATCTCAAGTAGTTACTCTCACAATGAATTCTTGAAAACCTCATAAGAAAAAGTCTATTGCTCTTAAAATAAATGAAGCAAAACTAAAGTCAGCCATCTCACAGAAGAGACTATGTTATGGGCAAGACAGGGATACTATAATGAAGAAAGAGGGGATTTGGAGTCAAAGGACCTGGGTTCTAATCCTGGCTCTATTCTTACATCTAACTCTATTTTTATCACCTACATGTGAGTCAATTTCCTCATCTATAAAATGAGTGAGTGTCAAACAGTTGACTTTTAAAGACAAGAACAACTTTTTAAATATGTTATATGGAAAGACCACCCTATGATCCTGGTGGAAAGAAAATTGGTCTTGGAGTCAGATACCCTTGGAGAACGGGTACTTGGGGAGTAGAACCTATTGAGACATAATTTTATCAGTATTATACTACTTCACAAATTATAAACTTAAGAGGCATTTTTTAATTGGGAATTGAAATTTCTTTCCAATAAATTCTTATACAGAAAAATCGATAGTTTCATTATTATCTGTACAATGAAAAGAATTATTTAAGTGATCAGGTTAATAATGGATGTACTTTAGTTGAATTAAAGTTAACAGATTTTTTACTTTCTTAAAAAAGTTGATTGTGTGTGTATACTGGTGTGTGTGTATGTATGTGTATGAACTGCTAAGAAAACAATCAACAGAAGTTCCAGAGGTTAAGAAAAATACTAAGATTCACTGAGATCCTAAAATACTAGCAATGGAATGTAGAAGAGAGAGAAATCCATATTATCTCCTCTCAGGGGAATCCTTAATATCCATCATGTTTGCCAGCCTTCTGCACTCCCCCTCCCCAAAAGAGACAACATTGACAAGTTTAGAGAAACAGTAATAAAAGATGTTCATTACTGGAATAGGAAAGACAAAACAATAAACAGAAGATTTAGTGTAGTTCACTCAAAAAAGCAGGATCTCTCTAAGGAAGTATTTGCTACTGGGAGGATACTAAGACATGGAGATAAAAAAAAAAATTTAATTCCACCATGATATTAAGTTTTAAAACATAAAACAAAGCAACAATTGCGAAATATCTGAGTTCTCCTAGAAAGGATCTTAAGAAAATTAAAGCCAACATCAAGAAAGATTTAGCAAATCCATTGTTGACATTCAGACGTATTTACCAAAACTAATAGCTTAAAAAAGTATTCTCTTCACCATTAGTACAAGGAATCAGAGAATCAGTGAAATGGAAGGGAGATTCAATTCCATTTAAACAACGGGTAAGCTAATCAACTCAAGAAAAAGTATTCATCCAGGGTTCCATCTCTGAAACGAATGAAGAAGGATCATTGAAGTATCTGATACCGTGACTACTATAACAAAGTCACTATACCAAGGAGGATTCCCAATTGTGGAAACTACTTTTTGGGTGCTTCAGTTTCCAAAGTATAGATAAGAGTTGAGGGAGTCATTCTGAGAAACCGGACATGCTTGCAGAGAACCGCAATCCATAACAATCCAGGAGCCATCATTTTGCTACCTATTGTACAGTTCAAGATGTACATAAATGTAAGACTTCTTAAGAAAGACAATAGGGTTGCTGAACCCAGAAAGGACTATTTTCAGAGGGAATTTTCAATAAGTAGATATCCACTTAAATGGGAAGGTGTTTGAGGGTAGCTGTGAGGAAGACATTGAATAATAAGAATTAAGAGATCATTTTGAAGAGAATAGAAAGACTGAAGTGATTGAAATTATGACCAACCAAAAGGTAGAAAGAAAATGGGTTTTGCTTTTGTAACTTCTGATGACTGTGACTCTTTGAAGGAGTTTATCTCATTCAAAATTATATTATGGCAACATTTTTTGTAGTTTAAAAGAACTGGAAATTGGGTGGGGGAAGGTGTGCCTATGGGGAGAATGAATGAAAAAATGATGGTATATATAAATGTAATGGGATGGTGTTGTGCAGTGAGAAATGACTAAAGAGATGATTTTTTGGAAAATTGAGGGAAGACATGTCTGAACTAAAGCAGGGTGATAGCAGAACCAGGAGAACAATTTTTGCAGTAGTAACATCATAAGGAAAAAACAACTTTGAAAGACTTTTATCAATACAATGACCACAATTCTGGAAGATTGGAATAATATCTAAAGGACATGTGATGAAATATATTACCCTACTCCTTAAGGGGTGATAATAGACTCTAGGAGCAGATTAAGACATAGATTTTTTTTTAACACAGCCATTGAAGAAATTCATTTTGTTTAACTATGCATATTTATTGTAAGAATTTTATTTTTTCCCAGTGGGGAGAGGAGATTAAAAAGAGAAAAGAGATCTTATACTTTCATTGAAAAATATAATTGTTACTTTAAAATAAATTATCATACTATAAAAATAAAAAACTGTTAAGTGACAAATACTTGTAAACAAAAAATGGCTAGTGCTTAATATAGATGACCAAAGACAAAACTTTTGAGATAGAAACTCCAGACCTTATATTGGGGGCAAATATTTCCTGAAATCACATAAAGGTGGCTATGGTAGTTCCAGTAATGGCAGATTTTAATTACTACTAGAAAGGAAACTTAGCAGGAAAGGAGAGTCAAAGAAGGAACAGGAAAAATTTAATTTACCACTGGCTTGTGAATTCAGGCGCACAGTGATGACCGTCTTTAAATAACAGAGTGTGTTGTGTGTGTTTGTGTGTGTGTGTGTGTGTGTGTGGCCAAAATAGAAACAAAACAAAAAACCATTAACACTGTATTTTTTAGAACTTGTGTAACAGGTTAATTTCTTTTGTGTTTAATGTGAAGTATCCAGCATTCCAACAAAGACCATAATTTTTTTCCTCCACCCATACTAGTGATTGTTAAACATTATATAGTCTGATCATGTCACAGAATATGTTTATCTTTAAAAAATCAACAAGAAAAAAAAGGCAAGTTGTCAATCAGTCATTGTCTAAGACTTCAAGTGAGGGGAGGACACACTAATTCCTTAAGGTAACCCATTTCAAATTTTGGATAGTTCTAATTGTTTCAAGTCTTTGCTTATGATAAGGCTGTTTATGTCTCTTTTGGACTTTGACATGTATGCCCCAAATGGTAGAACTAGGAGAAATCAATACAAATCTAATTCTTCTTCTCTGTGACCTTTCAAACATGAGAAGATAGGTATCAGGCCCTTCTACCCTCAAGATTTCTGTTTGTTTGTCCATTTCATAAGTATATTAGAAATGCCACTCAGGGGATTCATTTTTATTTTAACATGTAAAGAAAAAGACATATCCAGAAATTTCTTTGAAGAACAGATTCCACTATAATTTTGTATGGGTTCTAAAGGTACAAAGACTCTTCATAAAAAAAAAGTTTAAAAGTTCTTTTCTCTATCAACTATAAATTCAAAACTACTGCCCACAATAGTCTTGCCTTTTCAGAGAACAGGTAAATGATAGTAAATATGAACATACGTTAGCAGACAAATAGTAATCTACACAAACATGCATTTATTTACTTCTCACCAAGTCTCCACTTTCCTTCATCCTAGAACTCAAGCCTACCAAGTTCCCTACTTTATTTTGAGTTGGTTAGGATAATATAGTTCTCAGCCTATTTCATTATGTACAGCCTTGTCCCGCCAATTTCCAGGCACATTAGGCTTGGTTTAAGGAAAAATATCTGAGTAAGTGACGCTATCCAAAAGTGGAATTTATCACCGGAGATAATGACAAATTGTCATCAATACCCTCAAGAAAACCTAAGACCATCATATTTTATACATGCTATAGAAAACATTTTTAATCAGCTATGAATTGGATCGCATGTGCTTTCTAACTCTAAGATTTTATGAGACATGCAATCAAAAAATCATATATTTACAGCTGTAAAAACCAAGACGTAATCCAACACTCTCATTTATACAAATGAGGAACTTACGACCACAAGATTATGTCACTCACCTGGAGTGACCTAGCCAATAAATATTTATGAATTTCAAATTAACCTTGCTGATGTTCCTTCTCACTGCACATGTCCATTTTCTAAGGCTTCAAAGACATAAGCTCCTCATCTTTTCACCGCCTTCTCCAAACTCACTTCCATTTTTGTTTTCTGGTTTAGACTGTTTCCCTCCCTGGGCCAAATTTCTTCAGATTTCATTTTACATATATTATTTTCTTCTACATAATTTTCACACTCTTCCTTCAGTTAATCTAATATTGACCCTTAAATCTGAGTTTATCCATCCTAGACCTAAACTTTGAAGAATTTAATTTTCTTTTGTTGGACTACACGTTGCTTGAAATATTGCCCCAAAGGTTTCTCAAAATGTAATTTATCATACTGACAGTTCTCCATCTTATGAACCATGCTCCAGTAAATCTAGTTTGTGAAGCACTTTAAAATGAAAGAAATTTTCTTTTTCCATTCTTTTCACTTCCAATTATTCTAAGGAACTATTTTTTTAAGTTGAACACAGAGAAATTGGAAGAACAATGAAATTTAATTACGAGTGGATAGAAGACACAATATTTAAATTCCTTCATAAATTAATTCACATTTTTAAGAGGCAAGCAAGGAAAAGGATGAATCTTCACAAGATCAGTACAAGTCAAGCAGAGAAATGTTGCATGACAAAATAAGCGAATTAAAATATAATCTGTGTTCATGTGGCATTGGTGCTTTTTTGTTATCAAATTTATCCACATTAGTTGAATGGACTAGTTATTCTTACCTGCAACCATAATTTGTTATTGACAGCATCTCTCCCAGTAGCAATACACTGAAATGTAGCATTCTGGCCCGCATTGACCTCTACATCACCCAGCCTCAAGAAATGAGGGGATTTATCTATGGAGAGAGGGGACAAAAGATGAAACACAATTAACACGGAGCCCCCCATTACATATTTTTATTTCCTAAAGATTAACAAAATTGCTAATTCTAAAATTGGTCAACAGAAATTCCATGAAAAAAAAGATATTCAATTCTCTCAAAACAATTTTTCTCAAAAAGGAAAAAAAGAATATTTCTTCTATCCTTCCAACAGTCTCCTTTCCCCTCCCCTTTCAGTAATTTTGTTTTCTTTGAATATTATACCCAAACAAAGATAATGTTGTACATGTACTGGGCATTCGATAATTGCTGGGTGACAACTATTGCAAGTTCTAAGTGAATAATAATAAAAAGCTTACAAATTGTAATAAGGAAAGGTAGACTCAATACAGAAAACATCAGGCAAAATAAAGATACAGAAACAAGCCCAAGCTTATCTGTTGAATACAAATCACAACAGTGCCACAGATATACAAATGCCCCATTTAATTAGCCCTAGAGTCATTCCTTCCCATTCTTGAGCACCAACAGCACAACTGTTGTAGTTTTCTCTATGTAGTGTTTTCAAGAAAATAGCATTTCAGGTGCCATCAAGTATAGTAACAGTTTGTGTGACTAAATCTTTATGTCTGTACAGCCTCAGGAAAGCCACTCAAGTAAAATGTTAGACTGACATAAGTGATGACTATAGTTGAAGGATATGAGTTTTACATCCCTCAGACACATTTTCTACAGAATTACCTGGTAAAACTAAAGGTTTTCCAATGCTTTCCTTAAAAATAATTAAATCAAAACTGTTAAAATTATGAAGTTTTTGGAACTCACAGGAATACCATATTATTGGTAAATGACAGTTAAAGTTATCAACTTTTGTTGAGCAATTTGTTTATAAACCAAAGACTTTTTAGAATTCAACATCTATTTTTCTAAAGTCCAAATGATCATTAGGTTGGCACACTACACATTTTCTCACATTAATGTTACACAAGGATCTAAGACACTTATTAGTCCTTGGAGTGAATAATTTTCCTCTCTTTTGTTAGAGGAGACAGTTAAGAGTTTGCTGTCTGTATTTAATTCTAGGTAAGATGCTAGCTGCTCTCCCAAAACACTAGAAGAAGCAATTCACTGCCACTGCAATAAAAGAGGAGCAAAGGTACCTATTTTTAATCATATTATTCCACATCAGTTGACAGAACATATATGCAAACAAACACATAAATCTGACATGGAGGATCACTGAATACTCAAAGTAGTAAATATAATCCCTTTTAGAATCAAGTTTTAGGGGGCAGTGTCATGCCTTATAGGATCACTGTACTAAACCTAGTTTCAGCAGTTCTATGTAATGGTTACGTTTTAGTGGATATGATTTGACCAAGAGATATGTAGAAGTCTATCTGGAAATGGGCCAGATTTTCACATACAGAATATGTGGAACACTATATTAATGAAGCATGTTAAAGCTGAGATTGATCAGCATTCCCATTTGACATAAAAAACTATTTGAATACTTGGACACATACATGTATGAATATATGTATATATACAGGTCTATGCTTTCAATTGTGACCTTAAAAAAAAGCTCAGATAAAATTCATCCCTATGTACCAGTCCATAATTACATCAGCTGCTAGGGTTCTTATCATCCTCTTCCATTAAATAACCTAGTAGGAAAAAATCTCCAGTCAATGTAGCACAAATTACACAGAAGATATGCCAATTATCCTCTCAAACTGATGAAAAGGAAGTCAGTATGAGGGAAAGGGAGAAAAAAAAGTTACATGATCTGCACAATGTTACATTAAGAATTAGTATCAATTCAAATGAATGAACTACTTTTCCTTATTGTGGTTCTAATGTTCTAGTGGATACTGAATAATAATTTCAAGATAAATTTTTAATCCATAATTGTACCTCTTGATCTCTCTCTATGTATATATATAATCTTGCATTTAATAGGTATTTAATGAAAGTTTTAAAACTGAACTGAATTTATAGGGATAGAATCCATTCCTCAAGAATGAGGACTACTTCTTACACAAATTATTGCAACAGCCATGAAATGGTTTTCCCAAAAGCAGTAAAAAGAAATACTAAAGACAGGAAAAGAGAAGAGTGCTCAAATGATGAAAACTCAAGTCAGTGCCAATATCAAATAGTTCCTGAAAAGCCTCAGGAAAACATAACTCTTAATCACACTTACCACAAGGATAGCTCAGAACTTGGATGTCATCGATGGCAATGTAGCCATTTCTCTCATCTGAGACTTCAGCCTCAAATATTACCTGTCAGAATGAAAGGAAAAACGTTTACAACACTCATTTCTGCACAATTCCCAGTGTGGAAGGAGAGTAGATGACATATGACTTTTATTTACACTGAATTTTCCATAAAGATTAAAAGATTTTTATTACGGAACATCTCGGATTTTGATCACATTCTAAACTTTAATCACAGACAGATCACAGGAATATCAGAACAATAATTAATTTTTCTGAGATGAAGCTGTCGCTCAATTTAAAAAAAACTACTGAAAATTGCTATTTTATCTTTGGTAGGCAATATATGACTTCCAAAAATAAGTTATCTTGCATAAATATACATAAGCACACACATACACACACATGCACGCAACTGAAAATGGAATAAAACATGGAAAAAGGACTGGGGCAAGCTGTTCAACTACATTTCATTAATAAATCTCACTTGATCCTCACAAAAGTTATGTGAGGAAGATGGGACAAATATTATTATACCAAATTGAATTAATTCAATAACTATTTATTGAATGGCTAATATATGTTAACCACTGACAATACAAAGACAAAAGGATACAGTTCTTGATGGAAAAGTACCAGGAGGAAACAATATCTTCACAGATAAGATAAAGGTGATATGTGCAGAATGAAACCAAAGCGCTTTGGATGCATAGAGAAGAACACCGAGTATCATGATCTCCTCCAAGACATGGGAACTGAGTAACATACAAAATGGAGTTGAGGACACTGGGTAAGAAAAGTCAAACTTGCTCCCAGTCATTGGGCTAATAAATAAACAGCTCGTTTGGGACAAGAAATCTGATCTTCTGTCTCCTTCCATCTGCCCTTTGCACTAGACCTTCCTTATATATGTAGGAAGTAGCAAAGCTAAACTGAACTTCCTGATATGAAGGAGAGGGAGAAAAAAGGGTTATATTATCTGCACTATATTACATTAAGAATTGGAATAAAATCAAATAAATGAACTAGTTTTCCTTAGTGTTAGAGGTGGTTATAAATGTTTATTGGAGTGGATTGGATTGATATTAAGTCAGAGGCAGCAGTAGCATTGTACCTGAGGAAGGGAAGAGTCTACCCACTTTCAAGGCATAAACACAATGAGAACTTGTCCCTCAATGGGTAGGAAAGAATCTTTTTAGATAGGAAAAATGAATCCGTTGCGTGATTCCAGAGGAACTCCTATGGCGGAGGGAGGAATTAGGTGCTCAGCATTACATGTGAATGGATTATTCCTCATCAAAGCTATCCAAGAAGAAAGCTTAGTAAAGCTTAATAAGGGATAGTAAAGATGGATGCAGATCTAAGGATGCATCCCTACATCTTCTACATCTGATCATGAAGTCTGAGATAATAAAACAATGTCATCTTGGCACTAATATAGGATGGGCAGGGAACTGCATAGAACACAGATGACGTCTGTCTATAGTACAAATGTTTACCCTGAGGACTTGGAATACCATAGTATAATCAGTGGGAAGCCCAAAGCCTCCGTACATCAAATTTTAGCTTGAATTACTTTCCTTGAAATTTATTTTTACTATGGATTTAACAAATATTAAATTAAGAAATTTCATATATAGAACAAAGCATAAAAAAGAGGAAAGATTATACATGGAATTTTGTAGATTTCTATTATACACAGCTTGTTTGTTTTTTAAGTATATAATAATTTTTACACATAGCTTTGAAAGTTGTTCTGTTTGTCTGAATTTGGTTCTGGTCTTTCATCTAGTCTCTTCTTATATGCCTACAACTACTACAAACAACCACTCCCCCCAACCCACCTAACTTTTAGAGGCTTGGTATACAACTTGTATTTTAAAGTTTACCTCAAAATCATCTTCCTTCAGAAACATATCCTTAATCCTTTCAGTGAGAAATGGTTCCTTCTTTTTCTTACTTCACATAGCACTTTGTATACTAAAAATGCTCCAATACATAATACTTTTATACTCATGACTCTGTGATATCATTTCCATTCACCTTTGCAAGGCATGATCCCATTAGACATTCACATTATGTGTGATTCTGTCTCATGTCTTCCCATGGAAGATTCATGTAAGACACTGGAGGACGTCCTCTAGTTCTATTAATATTTTGAGGGCACCAGTATAGAGCACTATTCTGCTCATGCCTATTATGTCTAAACAGAACACTTTCTCTTTTAGTAATATATCTCAATGGTGGCTTCACTAATATTTCCTATGCCCAAGGAAATGCTGGAAACAGCAGCCTAGTTGGGTCCCCTCTGGATTATAATTATTATAAATTTATTATATATTTGGTAGACTACAAATTAACTGTACAACACTGCAGGCTCCAGAACAGAAGGACCAGGATTACACACCCCTGCAACTCTCTGATCTGCACAATCCTTAGTTACTAATCAAAGGCCACCAAGATAATCACAGCATATATAGCAAAGGCACAGAGAAGCAAATGGCTCTGCTCTCTACTTTCTAAGGATGGACAGATCTTCTGAAAGATCTTCTCTTAATTTGCCTCACTCTCATTCTCATCCTTGTCTGAGTCCTGCTACCAGGCAATAGTTAAGTTCACACTGCTACTTGTATGGTTAATGCATTTGTGATGGAATTAACATATTTTTAATGTCATAGGAATTTCTTTCCCATCCATTAATAGGCCTATGTGACCTTCTTAAGTTGCATGGAAGCCTAAGTCACATGAATGTGAGTCACATGAGCCTGTGGTAGAAGGAGCTAGCTGAATGGGGGGAAAAATAAGAGGTAGAGCTGAAGCAAGCTGAGAGGAAGTTGGTCAAGACCAATCAGAGCTGAGAAGGACAGAGGAGGCAGGCAACTGGCTGTGAGTGTGAGAAGGGCACTTTTCTTAGGGAGCCTGTTTGTGGGAAGGCCTGATACTGTGTACAGACTTCTTGGTTACTATTTTGGATTTCTTTATTGCTATGATGGATGTGACTTTCTGGTGTCTGAATAAGTGTTTTAGTTCTGTCTTCCATGTGGAGAGTCTATTATATTTTGCAATTCAGAACTGTGCTGGCATCTTCATAGTCGCTGTAGGTGCTCTGTATATCTCACTGGTCCTACACCACTCCACTTTCAACAAGCCACTCCATTTTCATTCCATAAACTGAACACACATTTATTAAGTTACTACTACATAGCAGGACTTTTCTAAAATAGCATCTCATTATCTTATTCATTCTCACCTAATCAAAGTTTGTTAAATGAAACAAATATGGATGTTAACGAAAATGAGGATTTTTATGGAAAATAAAACTGACAAACAAAACTTTGAAAGCCACCACTCAATAAGATAGCATTCTTAGGTAACACGCTTCATTTAAGGCCTTCCTGTCATGTTTCATGATGACATGGAGGTTACTTTAGGTTTCTGAAGCTACCATTACATAGAAGGCACTAAAGTAATCCCTGGAACTCAAAGAAAATAATTCTGACCATCAAAAGTCATGTATTTGAGCCTTACTTCATGCGTGAAACACAGACAACCCAACAATATAGACCTATTCAAAGAGCATGACCAAGTGGGAAAAGAGAGAAAAAATAAGCTTTTAAAAATTGTATATCATCATATGTCTGCCCTGATGTGTGATAAGAGTAGGTAATAATCACGGTGATTATACTACTACTAGGCTAATATCTCAAAGAGATCAAAGAATGAGGAAAAGTATTCATATGTACAGAAATGTAGTAACTCTTTTTATGGTGGTAAAGAAGGTGTCTTTAAGGAAGAAATGATTTTACTTGATTTTATTTGATTTTATTCCAATTCTTAATGTAATATAGTGTAGATAATAAGGAGTGTAGATGAGCATCTTAAAAAGAGGAACAGTAAAGTTTCACCTCATACCCATATTTGTCAAAGATGACATAAAAGAAAAACATGGCCAAAATTGGAGGAGGTTGTATCAGGATAGATGCACTAAGGAGGAAATAACTAAGAAGGTGTCCATTTTTTAGAGAATGGCTGAACAACATAGAGTATATGTCTGTAATAAAATCTTACTGTGCCTTAAGAAATAATATAACAATAGTTTCACAGTAACTGTGATGACATACGGATGATGTAAAGTAAAGCAGAACCAAGAGTAGTATTTGTAAATTTTCAATAACATTATGGGGGGGAAAAGTAACTTTAAAAGACCTGATAACTTTGATCAATGCAATGAGCAATGATTTTCCACAGGACCAAAGAAGAAGAATGCTACCAATTTCCTGACAGAGAGATCAAGGTCTCAGGATGGAACATACATTTTTGGACATGGTCAACATGGGAATTTGCCTTTCTTGACAAGTATATTTACTACATTTTCCTTTTTTGTTCAATTGAGGAGTTGGGAAGGAGAGAAAAAAATGCATATTAGTTCAAAAGATAATTAAAATCAAATTTAAAAACAATATCTCACATTTATTTAGTCCTTAAAGTTTAGTAAGGGAAATTTACAAATAACATCATTCTCTAATTCATTCTCATGTAATCAATGTTTATTAATTGAAACAAATATGAATGTTAATTAAAAAAAAGATTTAATGAAAAAACGAAGATTTTATAGCAATGGAAACCAGAAAACAAAACTTTGAAAACCATTGCTCAGTAAAAGAGCATTCTTGGGAAATGTTTTATTTAAGACCTTTTCATCATGTTTCATTATGACATAGAGGTTACTATAGGTTTCTGAAGATTAAAACGGCAGAGATTATGTTCAATCAAATTAGAAAAGATTCGTACAGGTCTGGAGGCAGACTATTGCAGCCAGATGAGAATCAACCCGTTTTACTCGAGAGACTCTTATCACCTTAATATTCAAATTATTATTTTTTAATGATAGCAACCAATAAAAGTAAAAAAAAAACACATAATATGAAAGTTTTAATCTTGTTCAGACCCCCTAATTTTTCTAACAAAAATGGTGAAATGAGAGATGAGGGAAGTGATTGCTCAAAATATCAAAGTTATTAGATGCTGCAAACATTAGTTTAAACCATTAGTACTGAAAATGTACCATGTTACCACACTATTGGAACAAATACATAGTCAGACTTCCATTTTGGTTAAAGCAATTGGAAGGAAAAAAGGGATAGACAATGCATATCATTACAACAGCTGAAATCTGACCTCTAGAACAAGTTGACTCCAAAAAAGAAGATGGAAAAAAGTTAAGATAATCACCCATTTACTATTTCTTTGAGAAATTAAACCTACATAAAAGCCACCAAATTGAGTAAAAGGACTCACTAACTTCCTAACATCACCAAAAGACATGAAAACTTTGTAAAATATGGAAGAAGATGAAAGACTGTGAATTATTAAATCTCACAAAGTAGTGAAAATAATTGAGGAAAATATACACTCAGAGAAAGCTTGACAGGAGATAAAATAGTTAGCAAAGAAGAACTATGTGTATGTATGTATGTACCAACACAACAGTTGAAGGAGGGTCAAAGATAACATGAAATGGAAACAATCTGCCAAAAGTTCTACTGAGCATAAATTCTCAAGAGCAATCATCCTGAAACCAGTACATATGGACTTTTCAACTCGATTATTTTGTGCACTATGTGGCGATGTGCCAATGAGGAGTGTAGATGAGCATCTTAAAAAGAGGAACAGTAAAGTTTCACTTCATACCCACATTTGTCAAAGATGACATAAAAGAAAAAACATGGCCAAAATTGGAAGGGGTTGTATCAGGATAGATGCACTAATACACCACTGGAGGAAATATTAATTGGTCTAATTATTCTTCAAAACAACTGGAAACCTTACCAAGAAAACTATTAAATTGTACATATTTTTTGAATCAGTGATATTATTATTAATAATTTATCCCAAACAATTCAAGGTCAGAATGAAAACACATAAATGTACATAGATAGTTACAGTAGCACTCTTTAGAAGTAAAGAACTTGAAAGAAAATAAATTCTCATCAATTGGGAATATCTGGACAGGTTGTGGCACACAAAAAAATGGAATTTTATTTTACAATTAAAAATGAGGAATATGTCATATTCAAAGATACAGGGATTAATACTGACTGAAGTGAGTAGAAGCAGTAGAATGCTTTAATCAATGATCATAACAATGTGGGGGAAATAACCTTGTAAGACTTCAGAAATCTGACTAAAGCAGGAGCCAATCATGACTTCAAAAGACCGATGATGAAATAAACCTTTTTCCTCTTGATAAAGAACTGATAACTTCAGGTGCAGTACCAGATATTCATTCTCAGGCAATTCAAATGCCTTGATTTATTCTGCAGGACAACTGCTATTTCTGAAAGTGAGAGTTTTCTCATGGGGACAGGTGTGAGTGGATATTGATACATATTAAAAAAAAGAGGCTTTAAAAGACATAACAGAAGGAAGGAGAGATGCAGAAAACACAGAAAGAGTAAAATAATAAATTGCCTGGAAAAGTGTAGAGAATATAAGATCCTACTGTGTTTATAATATGTAGAATTAAAAATGAGAGAGAGAGAGAGAGACAAATTCAATGGAGAAAAATGCAGGTTTAAAAACTCTCCTCCTCCAACCCAGAAGTTTCTGGTGCCTGGGTTCCTAAACAGATGTAACAACAAAAAGAACTGTAGTCAATACTCTTCTAACTATGATCAAGAAATGTGTGCTGGCCACAGGTTCTTATCTTCACTCTGGATGACTTTTTCTGCAAGGTTTCAACAGGAGAGGGATTCCCTATAGATAGATGCTAATTGCATCAAGTCTCAGAACATTATAGGGCCTCCTTGCTGGTATCCAAAAATATACAAAAAAGATTGGCCTAATAATTCAAAAAAAAATTAAATAAATTAAATATGCTCCTTTAAAGACTATGATTTATAGCTGGAAGGCTGGACCATTAATTTGTGCGTGCACATGCATGTACACACACACACACACACACAACTACAGAAAGACATCAGGTGAGCCTAGAATTGAATAGATGGAAGAAGAGTGAACCTGATGTGTATTTGAAAATTTACCATATTTTTAATTAATACAATTTACTCTTTACAACAAATAGCCAGCTTTATCAACACAAATTATTCTAGTGATACTATATGATGGAGAATGTTCAAACATCACAGTCTCTGTTAGAGTGCTGAATGATCCAAAAAATAATGGAGAGATATATACTGGGAATAGCTTTATATATGGAAGAAACATATATGGAGTCCAAGAATATTCAAAGTCCAGCTCTGCAATTTATATTCTATGTGATCCCAGATAACTCAATTAACCATGCTCATGCTCAATTTTCTCATCTATAAAAGGAGAAAGTTGATTTAGATAATATTTGAAGTTCCCTTTCAGCTCTAAATTTGTAATCCTATGAATTATATATTTCTCATGAAATACTACATAAAGTTTGGTTTAAATGGACAGCAGTAAGGAAACGTGTGAGCAGAAAAAGAGAAATGGAACAATCCAATAACAACTGCTACAGATTAACACTAGACAGCCAATGTTCCAGTGCCACCCATGATCTAGGAATGCCTCCAGGACACTGAATGGATCCTTTTGTATGACTTATGGAAAAACAGGATAGAGCAAGGGGAAGGAATGGCAAGGGAGGGGTGGGGAGAGAAAAGAGAGTCTAGTCCAAGTCTTATGGGGGCACCTACTAGTTGTCAATTACTTTACAAATATTGTGTCATTTGATCTTGAAAAATCCTATGGGGTAGATGCTATTATGTCTCTCATTTCATAGTTAGCAAAACTGAGGCAGATAAAGGACAAATAACTTGTCCAAGTTCACGCTGCTAATAAGTGTCTAAAGTCATATTTGGACTCAGGTCTTGATTTAAAATGCAGTGCTGTATCATGCTACCTAATCATATATGATTTCATGAGATAACAAGAATATAGTATGAATGAGATGGGGATATAGGAGCAATGGAACACCCACAATGGGTCACAAGTCACTGACAGGTTGAAATATATAGTTTTCAATATTATGTTAATGACATATTTAGAACATATATTATCATACCATTTAAATGTATCTTTCATAAGTTAATTTAACTTGTACTTGCTCTACTTCTGCTTTTCGAATTATTAAAATTCCTTTGCTTCTGAAGCTGCTTTAGGGACTGGGATAACTGCACCCCTGAGAAAAGTATTTTATTTGCTCATTTAAATTCAACTTCATTCAAGAGGTGTAATAAATCTAGGCCTTTGTTAAAAAGGAAACTAAAGAAATGTTTCTTGATTGTGAGAAAATAATTAGTTTCTCTTTTTACTGACCTTTTCTCCTTGTTAGGTGTTGGCTTTGCATCATTAACAAAAGCCAAAGGAAATTTCTAAGAGTCCATCCCTTCACTGGTAAAGATCTAATCAGCTTTTTCACTTCAACAGAGCATTCAACACATAAAGTTCTTCTGTCCAACCTCTCAAAAAAATGGAGGAAGGTGGTAGAAAGATTCCTACTATGTAAATTAAGCAAAGCTTGTGGTAACGGGTCAGTTCTAATAGAGCAGGCAATTCCCAGGAGAGTGCTCTTTAATAGAATGGGATTGTCATTGTGACATAGATCAACTCAAGAAAAAACCAAAATCTATTCCCTCTGCTGAGGCGTAGAATGACTTCTACTTTGCTTGCAGACTGGTTTTTTTTTTTGCTGTTGTGTGACCTCTCCATTCTATTAACTGAAATTCTGAAGGTAGCTGTTGTCATCTAATTTTTGCAATGGTAGCAACATTTCTGGACTACTGGTTGAAAAGAGGAGAGTAAAATAGTGGAAAGGAGATAGGTAATGAAAATAAGGACAACTTTATTCTTGTTTAACTTAATTCAACTAATTATTTGCAATACATCTGAAGACCAATTGTATTTTTGCTTTTAATTTTGGCTGAATAGAGTATATTCAATAAGCTACTCATATTCCAAAAGTGAAATTTTGTTAAAATCAAAAAGCCAACATTTTTTTCTTTTTAAAAAATAGCTTTCATTTTTACACCACTTCTATTTTCCAAATATATACCTCTCTCTAAACCTACCCAGAAAAACACCGTTATAACAAAAGCAGATTAAAAATAGAAATAATAAAAGTAGTTCGGCAAAAATAAACCAACACATAAAGTCTGTCTGATCACAGATGAAATTTTCTACACTCATACTCACCTACCTCTGAAAAGAAAGGAATGAGGTACAAGATAAATATCATCTTACCAAGATACAAAAATTTTAAAATATTTTAAAGGAAGTAAAAAAATCTAGGAAATCTAAAATCTATACATCAGAAACCGAAACCTAGGACTGCATTCATACAAGTAATAATCTTACATATTTTTTGATCATCTTGCTCTTAAAAATTCAGTTTATACTCAGGTCTCTGATAACATCAGACACTGAAAAGTATTTAGAAATGTATCTATTTTAATAATGATCTCTATTCTGTGCAATTGAAAGTTCAGCTATAGAATATTGCAGTTAAAACATAAAGATATGTAAGAGTTAATTTAAACTTAGACTTTCAGTTCAACTATTCACAGCTTATCTCCATTCATTAGTGTTTCTATACAAACGAAGACCCTAAATATTTAACAAAGACAATGCAAAAAGTTCAAGGCTTAAAGTGCTCTAAAATCTTGGCTAGAACATCACAGTAATGTCAGGTATCCCAAGTGTCCTTTTACCAAAGTGATTTCTATGCAAAGGTAAGAGAAGGGAAAACTAGGACAAAGGTATTTAGTATATTTTTACCTAATTCATAAGAATTTGTTGACATAATAAAGTGACTGTCCCTGGAGAAAGTCCTGGATACTTTTGCTGAGCTAATTTAGAAACCACAAAAACATAATTACTTCCATTTCAATGCTAAATGATTCTGTGAGGCAGTTTTCTGCTAACAGGGCCCCAGAGGATCATAAGTACCACAAGTCAAACACTTGTAGGAAAACTTTTTAAATCTAAGTATTTTTTATTTAACTTAAAAATGAAAAGGACTTCCTTTTCAAAGGCATAGCTTTCCTTCATAGGGTCATAGGTTTGAGCTAGAATGGGACCTACACAATATTTATTCCATTTTTTCCATTCCAAACTGAAGAAATGTGGCATCTTCATGGAGATGTGTCTCAAAAAGACAAATCATATGCTTAGGAACATTATTATTCAAGGGATAAGGGATGGCAAACTGGCATGGTATGCTGAGGCACACCGGGCTGTAAACTACATCAGATTTTTAACTAGGTCAAATTTGCATTAGAACATGGCAACAAGTAATAGACACTAATGAGACAATATTCTTAATATTTTGTTTTCATGAAAACCTTTTGAGGACTACTTCTCTGACATTTTTTCTGTCTTTTCTAGCACTGAAATAATTGACATATGCGCAATTTGATGCATAATAAAGCCTCAGAGTCATGGACTTCCTAAATGATCTCATACTGCAAGTCATCTAACATGGGATGAATTACAGACACAAAGTTAGTCTATAGAACAACTAATTGAATATATAAGAAAAATAATCTGCACAATAAAATACCTTATACATGTTCACCCAGTTTCTTCTGGAAGACCTCTATTAAGAGGGAACTGACTACTTTCCCAGGCAGCTAATTCCACTTTTTAAAAACTAATTGATAAGAACTACTCTTGCCAAAAATCATGCCAAATTCTACCTCTCAATAAGTGCTACTCATTGTCACTCCTTTGATGCTCTGGGATAACCAGAATAATTCCAATCCCTCCTCACTTGACAATGTTCCAAATAGTAAAAGGCGAGTGTGGTTGTCTTATATACTCATGGACTTCTAAAGACCGGGAAGAGACTACAACACTAACCTATCAACATATGTCTCTTGTGACCAAAGACATCCTTGAAGCATATTCTGATCATAATGTACTCTACCGCCTAAAAAGTAGCACATTTCATTCCCTGATGCTTTAGTGACTAAAAGAGTACATCGACAATGGCTTGACATCTTCACATTCAAAAAAGAAATCTAGTCAATTATTTGCCCTATATCCTAGAAAGAAAGGAGGGAAGATGCAGTGTTTTATTTATACTGAGGCATCCAATAGCATTAAGTGCACAAGAACTGAAGCCAACCAGTAAGTTTGTCATTGCATGCTTTTATGTTGAAGCTAAAGTGAGTTAAATGAAAAAGAATGTCATCTCAAAGAGTTTTGACATGCATTTTCCTCTACTGACCTTTTTACAAAAGCTTCCCCAGTTTCAAATACTTTGTTTGGCTACTTGCGTGATTAACTAATAATCATTTCAAATTCAGAGAAACAACGATGTATTTGAAGTGATACATTTCAAGCTCAGGTCTGTTTTATATTCTACTAAATATGTTTAGGTACTAAATAAGAGCGATAAAACAACATTTTTTTTGTTCTTCTTCTATGGTAATTTAATTAACTAAGATATTTCAAATTTTCAAAAGTATTTTTTTTTCATTTTCTTAATCTCAGGAAAGTAGCAAAAAATCTATTTTGGGGAAATGGAACATGGTATTGGATAACTAGGTGATGGGACACTACTCGCTGGATGTTGAGCATAAGTTGAAAGGATAAAGAGTTTCACTATAGGGTCTACTAACCATTGAAAAGAGGATTCGATAAGATGGAGGAGAGAGACAGGAGAGAAACATGCTCAAGGACATGGGATGCAACTAAAACCATGGAAGCTATAATCATGTAAAAAAAAAAAAAACAACTTTGCTCTTAAAGATCTGCTCTCGCTGAGTTGGCTAGTCAATCAAAAAAGCATTTATTAAGCAATTCCTATATGCCAGGCAGGTACTTCCACAAGAAGTACACATCATGAACATCATTTTTAAACTTGAAGAGGAAACAAGGACATTTATCAGTAAAATGTCATTTCTGTAACTTTGCAATCATGACTCCACCATCTATGTTATATCTTACAGTTAGCTGACTTAAGACAAAAATAAAAGATGATTGGTAAAGGTTTCTATTTCTTTTCCTCATTTATCAACATGGCACTAAATTACATTACTATTTTTCCTGGCTCTTAGAGATGTGTCATTTGTCTTCTTACAATCTACAAGCAGAACTTTTTAAATTTTAGCACCACCAGTTCAATCTTGCACATGGGAGAGGAGATCACTTCCCTGACACAATTACACAAATGTCTTTGAATAGAACAAGGTGATGAGCTCTCTTTATAATCATAGCATTCAAATAAGGAAATTTTAGCATATAATTCAAACCATCACAGTTTTTCTTGAAATGTATGAAATCCTAGCTAGCATCAACCTAAAATAATAAAAGACAGGTGAGTTTTAAAATGAGTAAATGAATTTAAAGCTGGTAACAAAGCATAGTTGAGATATTTAATATCATATTAAACCAAAGTTTAAGTACATACTAAGGCTTAGCATTATTCCCTTCCCATGCCCGAGCACTGAAACCAAGAAAATGTCTTTACACCATCACTGGTATCAATAGGTAAGAGATTCACTTACGTCATATTGACCTAGTTATTTTGTACAAATGTCTTCAGTGGCAGTCAGGAGGACCTGTTTTCAAATCCTGCCTCAGACAATGGAGGAACCTAGGCAAGCCCTTAACCTCCCTCAATTTCAGGTTCCTCATCTATGAAATAGAGGGTTTCAGGGTTCTTGTCGGGACCAAATGAATAAACACGTCTAAAATGGTTTAAAGTCATTAACGCTCTATAGCAATGCTAGGTACTATTATTAATCTTATTCCTAATATTTCTTATAGTCATTGTCATCATCATCATTACACAAAGATAGAGAACAGTAAAAAATGCTCATTGAGCCTATTGAATCTCATTCTTCTGCAAAATAATAGAGAATAAGAACCAGTTTCTACATTATTTCTTATCGTTAAATAACTGTTGGTAGTCTAAAATTATGAAATGTGAAGACATCCAAAAACTGAGGAATTGAAATCCTTCTAAAAACATGAAATATATCAATAATGACATTTTCAATATAAATGAAACCAGAACACAAAAGACAGTGGCAGCAAATTAGGAGAATTCATCAAAGGTTCTCCTTGAATCTAGAAATCCATTACCAAAATGCCAATTCAATATTTTTACTATTATGGTTACATATTGTATGGTTCAATTCAATAAGAATTTATTAAGCACCTACTATGAAACTGCATTTCTTTGCACTGAGGGAAAAAAAAACCAGCCTCTCCAGAGGTAATGGGTGTCTAGACTAAGGTAAATTTAATAAGAATAAAGGAGATGGATGTAAGAGATTTGAACACAGGTTTTCCTGTTTAAAAAAATAAAAATTGATCAATCCATTGATCTGAATTTTATCACCTATCTAGATGAGATGAATCACTTTGCTTGACTTGCTTTTATATAACCTAACACTAAGTTTAATTTTCTTCTTCCCAAAATCTGTTTAGTTTTTAGTTTGACTTTGTTAACTTTGGCTAGTAACTAGCCACTAACAAGTTAAGCACCTGCGAAATCAGAAGGGATCTTAGGCCATGTATTCGAATTTTCCTTCCAAAGCAAAAGTACCTTGCACAGTATCTCTAAAAGGTAGAGAAGAAGCTCTGCATAAATAGCTCCTTTCCTTCAATTCATGATTAGATAACCTGTTCCACTGTTAGAGAAGGCTAACTGTTGGAAAATTCTTCCCTCTACTAAGACAAAATCTGAAACTAGACTGCAAAAAGTTCAAAGAGAACAGAGCTTTGATGTTCAGGTAGGGATTCTAAACACAAGGTTCATGAACTTGCCTATTTTTTTAAATATACAACGATTTCAATATAACCAGTTTCTTTTGTAATCCTTCAACATATAATTCTTTATCATTTAAAATTCTCAGAAGAAATGAGGGAGAGGTAACAATTGAAATAAATCTTGAAGAAAATTAAAGATTTTGAGAAGTAAAAGTAAGGAGGACCCTTAAAGTAATTTCATTTGTCATGTTTGACCTCAAAGAGATAAGAGAGAGAATACCAGGGAATAGTAAGCAGTCCAATGAATCCTCTTCATCCTCTCCCTCAAACAAAGAGACAAAGAAAGTGTGGCATGAAATGGGACTAGAATAACTGGAGCCAGACTACGGAAATATTTGAAGGCCAAGCTAAGGAATTTGTATTTTATCCTGTCAGCAATAGGAAATCATTGAGTTACTCCCCACCCTCCTCTCACCAAAAGAAGTGACATGGATGTATTTTCATCTTATTTTGGCAGCTGAGGGGGATGATGAATGCCAAGAATACGAACTGGCAGCAAAGGGACCAATCAGAAACCATTATAATAGAACAGGCAAAGAAGGAATGAAGGTTATCAGTACATGAGAAGTAGGAAAGGAAGAGATGTGAGAAATACTATGGATGTAGACATGACAAAGTTTGGTAAATGACTGAATACAAGAGGAGAGAGATGAGGAAGAGTGAACACTGAACCAAATTATAAACCTGGGTGAGGAGGAGATCAGAAGTGTCCTCATTAGAAATCAGAAAGTTTTGAAAAGATAGAGGTGGAGGGGAAAGATAAAGAGTTCCATGATAAACATGCTGAATTTAATAGTGTCCAAGAGGCAACACGTAGCAGGGAGCTGATGATGCTTACTGGAGCTCAGGAGAGAAATTATGGCTAGATGTACGGATGAAGAAGTAACATAGACATGCCATTTTGGGAGTATGGTGCATAAGATTTGGGATCAGGACCACTTAAAGTCCTGCTTTAAATATTACTTGATAAGTGACCCGGGGCAAGCAACTTAATCTCTCTATGCCTTTATTTCCACCTCTTTATAAAGAATTTGTCCAAGTTACCTCTAAATCTATGATGTTATAAACCTATAAACTCATGAGAACTAGATGAGATCACAAAGTGAGGGAAGATAAAAAAAAAGAGGGACAAAGACGAACCCCTAATCAGCTCAAGCTCAATGAATAAATATTTATTAAGTACCTATCATGTATGATGTGAGGTCTTGCTAATGGCTGAAGGCACAGAGATCAGCCCTCAAAAATCATGCACTGTCCAAGTGGGATACCACTTTTACAGCCAGTGTTTTCAATAAAGGTCTCATTTTAAAAGGTATAGTGAGAACTGAGTCAAATATGTAAGAATACAAGTCATTACCCAATTGACAGATGGACAAAGGATATGAACATTCAGATGAAGATATTAAAGCTATCTATAGTCATATAAAAATGCTCTAAATCACTAGTGATAAGAGAAATGTATATTAAAACAACTGATCTACTACCTCACACTTGTCAGACTGGCTAATATGACAAAACAGGAAAATAAAAAGTGCTAGAGAAGATGTGGGAAAAATAAAACACCGAAGTTTTGTTGCTAGAGTTGTGAACTGATCCCATTATTCTGGAAAGCAATTAGGAACTATTCCAAAAGGGCTATAAAACAATGCATACCCTTTGATACAGTAATATCACTATTAGGTCTGTATCCCAAAGGAATCACACAAAAGGGAAAAGGACCCACTTGTATAAAAATATAGCAACTCATCTTTTAGAGGCAAAGAATTGGAAATTGAGGGGATTGCAACCAACTGGAAAGTGGCTGAACAAGTTGTGATATACAGGAATGTAATAAAATACTATTGGGCAATAAGAAATTATTAGGTTTTCAGAAAAACCTAAAAAGATTTACACGAATTGATGCTAAGTAAAGTAAGCAGAAATAAGCGAAGATTGTACACAATAACAGCCAATATGGTACAATATGGACCAATTTTGAAAGACTTAACTTTTCTAAGCAATGAAATGATCCAAGAAATTTGCAAGACTCATAGTAGAAAATGCTGTCCACATCCAGAGAAAGAACTATGGAGTCTGAATACAGATTGAAGTATACTATTTTCCCCTTTTCTTGCATTTTCTTTCTGTGGTTTTTCCTTTTTGTTCTCATTCTTCTTTCACAACATGCCTAATGTGGAAATATGTTTAATATGATTGTACATGTATGGCCTGTCAGGTTGCATGCCATCTTGGAACTCAAAATCTTGTAAAAGTGAATGTTGAAAACATTCTTTCTGGGGTGGGGCAAAGCCAAGATGGCAGAGTAAAAGCAGGTACTTGTACAGCTCTCTGCCCAAACTCGGCCAAATACCTAAGAAAAATGAAGTTAAACAAATTCTGGAGTTACAGAAACCACAGAATAATGGAGTAAAGCCAATCTCCATCCCAAAACAACCTGGAGGTCAATGGGAAGTATCTATCATGTCTAGTCCACTGTGGGGTACGCCAGCACAGAATTGACCCAAGGAAGCCTTAGGGGGTTGCATCTCTAGCACCTGTGGGGATTTCCAAACTTCACAACCCCAAAAACACTGAGGACAAATTGGAAGGTCAGTAGAAAACAATATCTGTCCCAACCATATGATAGAATAAAGCAGTCTTGTTCTAGTCCTGACATAGCAGCAGCAGTGGCTGTTTCTGGAGCTCCAGGCCCACAGATGGTGTGAAGATCAAGGGGCTGAGAGTACATCCCGCACCCCCTCTAGAAACAGATGACTACCTTGACAAAGAGCTCAAAAGTCAAATAAATGGATGGGGAAATGAGAAAAAAAAACAAAAAATGAATCAGACTATAGAATTTTAATTTTGTGACAAAGACAACCAAAATGTAGGAAGATAACAAAACCAAAGCTCCTACATCTAAAGCTTGCAAGAAAAAATATGAAATGGTGTCAGGTCATGCAAGAGCTCAAAAAGTATTGTGAAAATCAAGTAAGAGAAATAAAGGAAAAACTGGGAAGAGAAATGAGAGTGATGCAAGAAGATCATGAAAAACAAGTCAACTGCTTGCTGAAGGAGACCCAAAAAGAGCTGAAGAAAATAACACCTTAAGAAATAAACTAAGCCAAATAGTAAAAGAGACCCAAAAAGTCAATGAAGAGAAGAATGCCTTAAAAAACAGAACTGGTCAGATGGAAAAGGTCTAAAAGCTCACTGAAGAAAATAATTCCTTAAAGATTAGAATGGAGCAAATACAAGCTACTGACTTCAAGAAAAATCAAGAAATTATAAAACAAAGCCAGAAGAATGAAAAAATAGCAGATAATGTAAAATATCTCACTGGAAAAACAACTAAACTAGAAAATAGATCAAGGAGGGATAATTTAAAAATTATTGGACTACTTGAAAATCATGACAAAAAAAGAGCCTAGACATCATCTTTCATGAAATTATCAAGAACAACTGCTCTGATATTCTAGAATCAGAGGGTAAAATACATAGTAAAAGAATCCACTGATTGCCTCCTGAAAGAGACCCAAAAGGTAAACTTCAAGAAATATGTAGCCAAATTCCAGAACTTCTAGATCAAGGAGAAGATATTGTAAACAGTCAGAAAGAAAGAATTTGAGTATTGTGGAAACATGATCAGGATAATACAAGATCTAGAAGCTTCTACATAAAGGGACTGGAGGACTTGGAATATGATATTCCAGAGGTCAAAGGAGCTAGGATTAAAATCAAGAATCACCTACCCAGCAAAACTGAATATAATACTTCAGGGGAAAAAATGATCACTCAATGAAATAGAGTACTTTCAAGTACTCTTCATGAAAAGACCAAAGCTGAATAGAAAATCTGACTTTCAAACACAAGAATCAAGAGAAACAGGAAAGAGTAAACAGGAAAGAAAAATCATAAGGGACTTACTAAAGTTCCATTGTTTACATTCCTACATGAAAAGATAATATTTGTAACTCTTGAAACTTTTCTCAGTATTGGAGTAGTTGGAGAGATTATATCCATACAGACAGAGGGCACAGGGTGAGTTGAATAGGAAGGAATGCTATCTAAAAAATAAAAGTAGACATCAGCATTAAGAACATCTAAAGTTATAGGAGAAAGAACAAATTCATCCTCCAGAAGGAGCTAAATAAAAGATATTCTGTATCACCTAAAAATAAAATAAAACAAAGTTCAGTCTTCTTACATTTCAAAACCCTCTCCACGTAATCTATAATCTAGCACCACTGGTTTTGTGAATGCTCCTCCCACACTGTATTCCATCCTCTGACTCCAAGATTTTTTACTGACTGTCCCCCATGTCTGGAATGTTATCTATCCTCATGTCTGCCATGTGGCTTCCCTGGTTTTCTTCAAGTCTCAGCCTCAAATATACTCTTCAGTAAGAGGGCTCTGTTGGTCCAGGAATACTAGTGCATTTCCTCTGAGATTAACTCAAATTTACTCCATATATTTGCTTGCACATTGTGTCCTGCATTAGATTGTGAGGTCCTTGATAGCAGAGATAAATACTGTTTTTTGAGGGGCCTATGTCTGTATCCCCAGTTAAGAACAGCACCTGGCACATAGTAGGAACTTTTTAAAATAAAAGTTCCTTTCTTCATGTTTCAAGACTTTAAAAATAGAGGAAGGATATAAGGAAGTGCAAGAAACCAAAATAGAAGATTCCTTGTAGAAGTTTGGCAGTAAAAGGGAAAAAATAATTAAAATGGTATGAAATGTGAAGGGGGAAAATCTACTCATATAGAAAGAAGTGAAAGAAAGATGGAAGTAGTGTAACAGTAATTCAAATGGGAAGATTTTTTCCATTTATTAATAGGTGCATGTGACTTACTGAAACCACATGGAAGCTAAGTCACATGTAGTGGGAGGAGGAGCTTGCTGAATGGGTGGAAGGGGAAAGATGAAGCAAAAGTGGTAGGAAATTGGTGAAATCAGTTAGCGTGGAGGAGAGAGGACTCAGGCAGACAAGCACAGCTAGTCTTATAAGGGTTTGCTTGTGGAAAGTGGGAAGGGAGAAGGTTTGAGAATGGCTTTGTCCCCTACAGTGCTAATGTGTGTTGACTTCTTGGTTACTATGATGGATTTGGCTTTCTGGTACTGGTATTTGGCTTTCTGACTTCTGGATTCTATATGGAGAGTCTATTATACTTTGTATTTTAGAACTATGCCAGTATATTCATATTCCTTTGGTGCTGGGAATATTGTCTTAATGATATGAATGGGAAGGGAGGAAAGGAGGAAGAAATAGATGAAGAGAAGACTAGGAGAGGGAAAAAAAGAGGGAATCAATGGTGAAGCCCCAAAAAGTAACAGACAGGTATGGGATCAAAGCAATACAGTGAGTGTTTGATGTTGAAAAAGAGAAAGATTACCTCAACCTCAGAGACAGGAATAAAGGAGAAGAGAAAGGTAAGGGTGAAGGAATCAAAATGGTGACTACATAGCAGTGAACAAATCAGTGTTTGAATCTTAATTCTGGAACTTTCTAGCTGTGTGATCTCCAGGTAAATGAATTGCTTCACTGAACCTTAGCTTTCTTATCCATAAAATGGGAACACCTTTAGTCCTTTATAGGGCTGATATAAGAAAAGCACCATATAAAACTTATTTTTTAAAAATCATCATTTCAAGTTTAATAATAATAGCTAATATATATTTATATAATATTTATATATTGACATTTATATGTTAAAGATTACAAAGCACTTGACAAATGACTCATTTTATCTTCATATCCACCCTAGAAGGTAGATGGTATCATTATACTCATTACATAAATAAACAAAATGAGGCAGACAGACTTGGAGACTTGCCCAGGGGCTGAGGCTATATTTGAACTCATCTTCAGGACTCCAAGTCCAATGTTTTATGTCTTTATAGAGAACAATTTTACAATATTTATAACATATTATACAGGTCACTATGTCAATCTTTAAAGCACAAATACAGGACTGTGACTTAACATTTCTCCTATGTGTTACAGAGGTGATTTCAGCCATAAAATTAGGCAGACTCAGTTTAATCCTTTGGAGAAGCAAGTGCTGCCATTAAAGCTTCTCCACCACTCTGTATTTATTCTCTGTACCTCCCCTTGACTTTGAAAATTTGTCAAATTCATAATATTATCTGTTATACTGGAGAGGATCATTTTGATCTTTGAAGGCTTGCTCATGGAACTCTTGAATGAGAACAATGTTAGGGCACGATAATGAATCCCACTTTCTTCTGGATAGCAGGCACACAGACACATACAACTTCCACCTATTAATCACTCACTAATCTCCTTCCCCCAGCTCTCACCATAGTGCTTTACTACATAGTAAAAGTTTAAAAAATGCTCACTGACTGATTCTGAATCTTCATCTTCAGGGGAGTAAAGAAATGATAAGACAAGTTTCCAACATGTGGAGACTAGGTCAGGCCATTCAAGGCAGAGGCATCAGAAAATGAAAAATAAAATGTAAGTCCCAATCTGTAACATAGACCATCCTATTCTTTTTTACTTTCTGCTTGGGCTATTTAAGAGTATAATTGCAGCGAGATGTAAAATCAGGAGTCTTGCTCTAAGGATTACTGGGAGCATTTTAAAATCAAATTACATTCACATCTGAACCACACAAGTTACTAGATAGTTATCACTTGCTATCTCCGTTTCTTAGCCCTGGATGCTAATGTCACATCCTGAAAGGTAGATTTCTTTTACTGCCCCTGCTCACCTATCATAACAGGTTCAATGTCACAGGGCTCAGGTATGCCAGAAGATATCACAAAAGTGAAAGTTCATTATGAGTTATTCCAAACATACCTAAGAAACACTGCTCTAACAGTTTAAACATTTAATAGTACATTTATCCCCATTAACTAATGCAAATATTTACATGTAGATATAAAATGCCACTTTTCTCACAATATTTAATGAAGAAGTAGCATTGCTTTACATATTTTTTGCAAATGTCTTTCATGTCTGACTTTTTAAAAGATAGCAGGAATGTCATATCTGGGTCTTTATTCAATATGTTGTGATATATTACTTTGAAATCCAGTTTCACGCAGATATGTAGCTAAAAACTGTATATTTTAGGAGGCAAATAAATCAGAATATTGTCATGAAAATAGTTTTGAATGAGCAATTAGATGGTATAATGGACAGAAAGTTGGGCCTGGAGTCAATAAATCAGTGCAGCTCTGGCCCCAAACACTTAATAGCCTTGTGACCCAGGTAAAGTCATTTAAGCGCTGTCTGTCTTCAGTTTTCACAACTGTAAAATGGAAGTAATAACAGCCTCTATCTCACAGTGTTGTTCTAAGAATGAAATGAGACAATATTCGAGAGGCATTAAGTATGGTTCTTAGCACAGAGTAGGTATGTGATAAATACTTTTTCATTTCCTCCTTATGGACCCCCTGAAAGGATGTTATAGACTGCAAGAAGTCCCAAGGACCACATTTTAGAACCTCTGAAACAGATTACATAAAAATCCCCTTCAAAGCTCTAAAATTCTGTCCAATTCAAATACTCAAATGGATGATCTGTGATTTTATATATACACATACATATCTCACACACACACACACACACACACACACACACACACACACACACACATCATAATACAACTAAGTCTGTCATTTGCAAAGCTTGCACATGTCCTCCACCTATGCATCAGGAGGGACTCACCAAACATACAACTAAGTCTGTCATTTGCAAAGCTTGCACATGTCCTCCGACTATGCATCAGGAGGGACTCACCAAACATATTAGGAGACTTTTCTCAAAGACTGTTCACATAATGAGACCCTTCACTTTAGTCAAGTGACCAGCCCATAACTTTTTTTCACTTATATTTCTTTGATGACTATCTCTCTGAGAACATTATTTCAGTAAAGTCTCAGACATACATTACTTCACTCCTTCCCACCCCACCACTACTTCCACAACTCTTCCTCAATATCAGGTGTACATCCTTCTCCCAGTCCTGGAACCAACAACCACAATCAAATCAATTTACCTTCCCTATAACTTTCCTGGAAAAAAAAGTGGCTCTCGTTGGTCATTGCTCACTTCCCAAAATATATTATTTTCCTTATTCCAATGTACGTTCTTTGAGTAAAAAGGACTCTTTGCTATTCTATTCCCATCTCTAGCACTGGTAAGGTGATTCTCAATTAGGAAGTGCTTAATATGTGTTCTCCCATTCATTATCTTTTACTCAACTTTTCTTCTTAACTTCTTATTAGTAATGTGTTGCACCCTACCCACACCATGCACTTATCCATTACCTTCTGGGTGATACTCACTTTTCATTTCTTCCCATAAAACACTCGAAAGGTGTTTTATGCCTCACAGCTATATGAAATGAAAAGTATATTAGTATTAAAAAGATGACTTTTTGTTTCAGAGAGTAGGTTGGGGTTGTTAAATGTACTTTGCAATTTCTCAAAGAAAATGCAACTGGCTTTCTGACTACTGCTCAATCATGGGTCCATATCAGAGTAAATCTCTAGTGTCTCTCCAAGACAGACAAATACTAATGGATAAGGACTATATATATTTTCCATTCAACTACGCACAACATAGCCTGAACAATTTTGTGATAAGAACTATAGTTTCCTTTGGTATTTAGGTAGCAAATTTATTAAATACTTTCATATGTTATTAGTGGTAGTAACAATAATATTATAGTGGTTTTTAGTATTTGAAGTGCTTTTACATATACTATCTCATTTATCCTCAAAAAACCTTTGAAATAGTCTCTCTCTCTCTCTCTCTCTCTCTCTCTCTCTCTCTCTCTCTCTCTCTCTCTCACATATCCAAGTATTACATTTTTCTCTACAAGTAAAGTATCAGTTTTGATTTATTATATTATGACAAAGAAATTGATTCATGTTGCAAATAAACACCAAACAAACACCACAACTATTTCTAGTATCTTATATCTAGCAGTCTTCAGTGTTAAGAAAAAATAAATCTCCAAAGGTTCAACAAATACACCAGATCAGTGGAGCTTTACCATTTTTTGATTTAACAAAATTTCACTGCTTGCTACTACAACCAAAAACTGTTTCTGTACTAGGTTAGCTATTCAACTCAATTTAATGGATGAAAAATTCAGCAACATCCTGAATGATATACTTCAACGAATAGTTATTGATAAACCCATTTTTAGTAAATTCACTGGGACACTGTGTGTCTGCCTACTTAAATACAAAAAGAGATTTAAAAAAACTGATTAGCACATTAAAATCATTTTTACCATGATGAAACAATTTTAAACTCTACTAAAAAAAAAATCATTAAATTATGCCTACCATTTGACCCAATGATACCACTATGGGACATCTACCCAAAGCAGGTACAAGACACAGGGAAGGGTCTCAGATACACAAAAAATGTTTATAGTTACATTTATTTTTTGGATAGCAAAAAAGTGGTTAACAAGTAAAGAGTTGAATAAATGGTAGTAAGTTAGTGTAATGGAATATTATTGTGGCACAAGAAATAAAGGATATGACAAATTAATAGAAATTTAGATTTGTAAGAACAGATTTAAAGCCTAGAAAGAAAACAATTCACACAATGACCACAGTAACAAATAAAGAAAAACGACATTGAACAATATTAGAATTTTGTTCCATACAATGAGTAACTTTGTCTTCAGAAGAATGATATGCAACATTAGTGCCCTCTTCTTGGCAGAGAGTAGATAGATCCCATGTGATACAGGGAGTCTACTTTGTCTAACATGACGAGCATATTGGTTTGTTTAGCTTAACTATGCTTCTTTATTATGATGGAGAGTCTTTTGCTGGGGAGTTACTGTAGAAGGAAATCATTTTTTTGTTGTTTTTCTGGGTTTTTTTTAAAGCATCAATAAAGAATTTTTTAAAATGAGATAATATGTTCATGAAAAATTTTAAATATGATATCAATCTGTGTGCTATTAAAAGACAGATTTTTCTTTTACTTGCAGAGTCTGAAAGGTTGCCACTTGAAATCATGTCACTAATCTGCATGCTATTTCTGGACTGTATGTTCAGTCGTTGTCTAACTAGGCAAGTTATTTAAAATTTGTCTTGCTCTCCCCAGTTGCAAGATAGAAACTTCACGGTGAGAACTTTGACATACACCAATTCCAATTGCCTTTAATAAAAGTAATTTTTCTCCTATCCCTTCAAATTATAACCCTAAGATAAAAAAATAATATTCCAGAAAACTCTAAAAAAAAAGTTAGCTCTTCGATACTTCTGAAAAAGAATATGAGATTACAAATTTCCTTTTCCTACATTCATTCTTTCTCATTTACATGAAAATTCTATCACTTTTTAACTCTTTTGAAATAGCTTGAATTTATGAATTATCAACAGTGAATGAATCTGATGACAAGGTAAAAAAAATTAAAAATTTATAAAAGAAACTCACTTATTTTAAACATTTAAAGAAGGAAATGATCTTTATTCAATAAAATGTATCATATGAATACCATGGATGCACACTGTTATTGCAATATATTGAAGGATGTCATAACTTAGTCACAGAACTTTATTAAATGAAACAAAGTATGGTTAAATGTTTTGTAAAGTTAATGTGGTATCACATGAATGTAAGAAGGACAGATATTAGCTTAACTCCCAGAACCCAATTCAAATCAATAAGCAATCCACCAAACATATAGAGACTAAAATTGAATTTTCAAAAAGATATCCTTCTGATCCTTGAAACAGTGGTTTAGATTAGTAGAGTTATTAATGCATTCCATCAAATCCCTCCCCCAACCAGATCATAGCCAGCCTCCTTTTGGAATTTTGGCTCATGTGGAGTCAAACATTCTCCCCATGGTAGTGACTTTATCTTAATTCCATTAAGGGGTGACAGGATAAAAGCACTCTTGCCCCTGTTGAAGAGAGTTAATGACCATACAAAATATGTGCACTCATGCTCCTAGAAAAACTAACAACAAAAAATTTCATGATCACCCATGATAAACAGGGAAATTATATTATGCTAAAAGGATAAAAGAACGAAAAATATATTATTAAATTTATATTCATCAAATATCATAGCACCTAAATTCATTTTATAATTTCTCAAGATTTGAGAGGGCCTTTTCCAATGCTCCAGAGATTTGTGTCCAATTAGACCCACAAAAAATTTCCAGCTCTCAACTCCTATCCAATCTACTGCAGACCATATTTGTCATTTGCTCCTTCCTATCATGAGGCAGGTCTCCTCAACCTCACAGAATACAACATTATCATCTGCAATGAGGTTGTTACCTTAAAGAAGTGCCTTGAACAGTTTAATTATCTGCCTCCCTCAGTAGGGAGGCTCTGCTCCAGCCAGTAATAATTTGCTTAGACTCACATCTAAATATTAATAACATATTCTCACCCTCAGGCTAAATAAGGAAGAATAAACTGGTCCAAGTAAGAAATGGAGTAGCACAAAGCCTCTATAAAAATCCACAGTGGGATAAGATCCATGAATGACCACTGTACTCCCAATGCTAGATGATCCAACTGATCACAAAAAAATGAATGAATGAAAAAACAAACAGAAAGAGATAAATGGAGGTGATAGTATGTCATTTATCACCGTAACGTCTAATCAATATAGCATGTCACAGTATGTTTTTTAAAAGGAAAAGTCAGACACCATCATCATCAGAAAACTTCTATCAACTGACACTGAGTATAAATAAAACCTAAATTACATTCTAATGCTCTGGTTGTTTGCTAACATCAAACAATTACTGGGAAAAGGAGAGGGAATAAAAATAATAAACAGAAAAAAATGTAATACGTTGGACTCATAGCAATTTGCCACACTGAGAGAGGTGGGTATGAAGAAGAATTATGTCCACATTTTCTCAATCAAAAAAGATAAGACATATAGTATTACAAAGGATTTATTGAATGGGACATAATATTTGGAAGTGAGGAAAGAGAGGAAGAATGGTCTCTACAACAAAAAGCACAGAAATAGGCAACCCTTGGACAAGAATCTAAAAGTTTAGTTTAGGCTAAACAAGGATGTACAAAAACAGTTGAAAAATAGGAAACAAAAACATGAGTCAGTATCTAAGGAGGGAGCAGTCCAATAATACTAAAATCAGGTATTATATCATTTTGGCATGACCACTGCACTAGAAATGAGGAGATCTGGGATCTAGTTCTAGATCTTTCACTATCTCTGTCAACTCATGTGTAAAGTCAATTTCACCTATTAAATGATCCCCTTCCAGGTCTATGATTCTATAATTTATAGGAAGGTGTTGAAGGTGAATGCAGACAATATCTCCATTATCCAGAGTCCCCACTGAGAAGCAAGGATCTAAGACAGTCAAGACAAAGTTATTTCTCACCAGGCTCCTCACTACCATGCCACCAAAAGCTGAAAGATCACATTACCATTGAAATTCACATCGTGGAAGCAGTCTTCATCCTTGACCCAGAACCTCCACTTAAGGAGGAATCCAAAGCCAGCCATACCTACATTTTCTCCAGGCTAGAATATAGAATTCTCCATCATACACTCTATCCAGATTCCTTCCTTCTTCCTCTCCTCACTTTTGGACTACCTTTTATGAGTTGTCTTCCCCCATCATAAAATGAGCTCCTCAAAGGCAGGAACATTTTTTACGGGGGGTAGGGGAATGAATGTCGGGGCTTTGATTTACATTCACTGCTCTTACATAGTGCCTGATATATAAGTACTTAATAAATGCTTCTTGCTGACAAAAGGAGCACAAGCAATAGATAAAGGACACTACTAACAAAAAGTAGCATCATAATTAGGCTATACATTCTTTCTGATTCAAGAGATTTTATATACTTCCTGTGAACTAATTTCTAAGCATAGCTAGCTCAGAACTTGCAGATGGAATTAACTATACTAGAGAAGGGAGTAAGAAAGTATAAAGAAGGCAATTCATAATAAAACAAAAACTACTCACATTTATTTGGTTTTCTGTATTTAAAAAAATATATATTTTAACCTAGTCCTAGTAAGGAAGTATCATTTTCATTATTTTCATTTGCCTGTAGTCACACTCCAACTAAGTGTCAAATCATGGATTAAGACTGAAATATCTTAGACTATATCCAGCTTTCTGTTCATTTCAATAAGCTGAGTTTAAATGCAGAAATCATATAGGCAAAAGGGGGTGGGGGAGCACTTTGCTTTATTCTGTTAAATATCACTGGGTATAATAATATCATTGTTCACTTAGGTATGTATATTTTAAAATGCTGCTATAATACCCATAAATTCCTAACAGCAATATCATAGTTAATTTAAAATATAATTCTGTGCAAAGAAAATAGCAGACGATATCTGGGATTACTGGAAATCATTAGTAAATATTCTTGTAAAGTAATTAAATAATTAAGTGTTGGTACAAGATAAGCATAACATAAATCAAAAGTTCCTGTTTAATTTCATTGCAATAAGTGACTCATAAGGGAACCAAATGCAAAAAATTTTCTAAGGATAAGATTAATGGAAAAAGTAAGATATAATATGCTTCATGTTTGAATGGTATATACAATAATCCCACAGCAAAGAACCATGATGTTCCTCTTTTTCTCTTTCCTCTCCCAGTTTAGCTCTCATTTACTGCCTCCCTCCTTTGCTATCAATTACTGTGTAATTATATGTATTTTATATCGAAAAATGCAAGTTCTATCTGGAACTATGCCCAAAGGGCTATAAAGCTATGCATATTCTTTGATCTACCAATAACATACTAGGTCTGTATCCCAAAAAATTTTTTTAAAAAAAAGGAAAAATCTTCTATATGTACAAGGGTATTTATAGCATTTTTTTGTGATGACTGAGAATTTGTAAAGGCAAGCAAAGTAGGATCTTAGCTGTTTTTGTTTTAGTATAATCAAGTGCCTCTGATTGAATCTTGCCTTTATCAATCAAGAGTCTTTACTAGGAGTAAAATACAGAAACAAGTTTCTTTAACTAGATACAATATATACATATACATACAGACATATGTATGCGTGTGTACATATACATATATATATATATGTGTGTGTGTGTGTGTTTGTATTGTTAATGTGATTAAAGATCTTCCCCACCCATTAATGGGCCTGCCCAATAAGGGAGTTTGATTAGGGAAGATTTGTAGGAATGCCCACACCATTTGCTAATGAGTCACTGATTCTCAAGGGTTGGGATGCCTTCTGGCTCTAAAAAAGGTATAAATACTCTTGAGGGTGAGGTTTTACTTTGGGGCTTAGTTTTTGGAAGAAGCTTGGTGTGCTAGATGAGACTCTGGGAAGGCACTAATGAACTCCCTCTCTCCCTCTGAAAACCCAGATGTTGGTGCTTCCCTCTCTGGCAACTATGGTCAGACAGTTGTGATATATGTATTGCTTTTATCATTAGAAGCACTGTCTGTTGATTTCCTGAACTAATTAAATAATATATGTGCTTGATTAAAGGAGATTATTAACCCCTCAAAAGTTTACTGTCCTTTTAGAAAAGCAAATCAAAGAACCTGTGATAGCAGGGCTCCCTGTATGTCAGGGTGCTTACTATTACAAAATTTGAAATTGAGGGGATGACCATGAATTAGGAAATGACTGAACAAGTTATGGTATATGATTGTAATGGAATACTACTGTGCTATGAGAAATGACAAAGCAGAATGATTTCAGAAAAATTTGCAAAGACTTATATGAACTGATACAAACAGAAATGAACAGAACCAGGAGAACATTGTACTCAGTAAAAGCAATATTGTATGATTAATAACTGTGAATGACTTGGCTGTTCTCAACAATACCAAGATCCAAGGTAAACCCAAAGGACTCATAATGCAATCTGTTATCTACCTTTGAAGAAAGGAGTAAGAGTCTGAATACAAATTAAAGCATACTATTTTTCTTCCTTCCTTCTTTCTTTCCTTCCTTTCTGTGTAGTTCAAGTTTTCTTGCACAAAATGACTAATGTGGAAGTATATTTTACATGATTACATATATATAACCTCTATTAAATTGCTTACCATCTAGGGCAGGGGGGAGGGAAAGGAGGAAAGGGGAGAATTTGGAACTCAAAATTTTTTTAAGTGAATGTTAAAGATTGTTTTTAAATGTAATTGGAGATAAATAAAGCCTTACTTTAAAAAAGAATAATGCATGCTTTCTGTTCCTATGACCTCAGTATCAATGGATGTAATAAAAGAACAAACACGAGTGTGCATGTGTGTGTATGTATGTGTGTGTGTCTATATATATATATATATATATATATATATATAGACACACACACACACACACACACACACACACACATATATATATATATATATATATATATATATATATATATGTAAGAGTAAAAATGTATGCATTGTTAAGCTAAAAAGGGTTTTCCTCAAGTCAAGTAGTTTAATCAGTGTTAATTCTAATGTTGACTCCAAAAAAGAACTTAGTCATTTTACCTGAAAAAAGAATATTTAGTGTTAAGGACACCCTCAATTTTATATCAAATATATTTATTTTATATTTCTGAGTACCCACTCTGTTGAGACCAGAAGATTACTTTTAAAATATTGGTTTTAGTGGCCTGCTTTTAGTATAAGAACTATAAATAGCTCAAAAACACAGGAATAGGCAGGATGGTATGGGAAGAAGAGAAGAACCAACTCCAATTCAGCCTTTAAATAGAAATACATATAAGCAAAAGAGAATGCAAGACACTTTTGCCGAGAGGATCACAAATGCAATCAGCAATTGATTTCTGTTACTTCACTACAGCTCCCATACTGAGTCCCAAAGTGTTCTGGCATGAGAGAGGCATCAGGATCACTAGCTCAGAAGGTCTGGTCTGTTTAACCTCCCAGACTCCCACAGTGCAAAATATAGCTCTTTGTGGGGAAGGACTCGTTTATTTTTGTTTCATATATGCACACCTAGAAGAGTATCTTCTATTTAGTAAATGTTTGCTAAATTGGATGAAATTTGTCATTTATATTTTTTAAACTAAACTATGGATCTGTTTTGTGAATAATCATATTAAGGTACATTTACACTAGATTGGTAGGTCACAAATATTTAATACTCCTTGGAAGATTATTTATAACTTGGCAGCACAAAAATGCCAGGGCTGAGAAAAAAATAGATGTTTTACAAATGAGGAACCTGAAGCTCAAAGACTTGACCAAATACATGATGAGAGTGGCAATAGGAAATAGAAGGCTAGTTTTGAAATAAGGAGGAGTTGGGTTTAAGTCCTGCCTCAGATACACAGACTCTGGACCTTGGTAAAATAATTTAAATTCTTAGTTCCTGAAGCTATTCTAAAAAATTTCAAGTTACAAACCATGTACTGATTGCCTCGGGAGAGGAGGAATTTTCATAGACTTCTACCATGTCAATGAAATAACTATTTTGTCTTCCTCTATTTGTCTACACACCATGGGGGGGGGGGGGGAGGGAGAGAGGAAGGAAGGAAGGAAGGAAGGAAGGAAGGAAGGAAGGAAGGAAACTTATCCTACCACATGTAAAAAGAAAAGAGGATGTGAGAAAATACAGAAAAACATGAAAATGTCAGATGTTCCTCCTCACAACAAATGATCTCATTCAGGATTTCTGTTAAGAGAAGCAGCATGAAGTTGTAGACAGAAAGATGGCTTCTGTCAAGAAGCAAATGAGTTCAAGTTCCTGCCCTTGAAACTAACTGACCTTTTATAACTTTGGGTAAATACTCATCCTCTCTATGTTCCAAGTAATTTTAAAAGACCATAAATTGCAGAGTAGCTGAGGTTATTAACCAGAAACTATGAAATTACAAGTCAATAAATGAATGAGTGAATGAATGAATGAGAAGAAAGTAAGGTCAACAATAATTTATAGTCAATTTTCCTGTTCACCTAGCCATCTGTAACTCAGAATATTAAATGACAGAGCAATCTGCTATGCTCAAGAAGAATCCAAATACTTGAACACTAACATCCAAGGCACCAAAACAAACCAGCTGCTGAAGACTAGTCTACAGAGTTCGATGCCCGCTTTCTTCCTCAAAGTTCTCAGAAGCACAAAACCTGGAGCATGAGGATATTTTTACTCAAAATTTTGGCACCTGCAGAAGTCATATTAGTATTTGTGATTTAACCAGAATAACTTGGAAGGCCAGACTAGGAAAGGAAAAGAAAAGGACAGCTCAGGAAAATGTTCTCTCCTAATTATAACAACTGCATGGACTAATGAATGGATCATTAAGGTTTCAAATGAGAAAGTGACACACAGCTCAGCAGAAATCTACATGGAACCACACAATAAAGCTAACAGCATCATACTTTAACACACACAGAAAATTATATTCTCCACTTCACTGCCAAATTTAAATAAATAAATGTGATGACATCATTGAAGATCTGCAACTGACCACCCAGATTTTATGAAGTCCTCATTGTGCATGCATGGTATTTTATTATCTCATGGATAAATATTATTTCCTTGAGAATTATGTTTTTTAAAACAATAAAAATAAGTAAAGGTGCTTGATAAAGAAAAGCCAACAATTTAAATTAACCCATATTTTAATTAAATTCTGTGAGCTTCATTTAACGTAAATGGAGAATCGCATTTACAAGTAGAATGTAGTTTTTTTAATTTAAAGTGACCCAATAATCATTTCAAAATTATAGCACCAAAAATTTGGTAAAAAGTAAATGTTGATCATAATTTCTATTTCTCTTAACAACAAAGGTCTAGTTAAAAAATACAGAGCATCAAAGACTGGCAGAAAAGGTGTTTTTATATAACTGGAGGAACAACAGAAAAAGCATTATTCTACAATAATCATTCTGCCCCAGTGAGCAACAAAGCAATTAAGACAATTCACTTGTTTTGAAATTCTCTACTAGTTAAACTAATATACTGTAACGTGATCACCTAATTTTAATCATTCTTACTATGGAAAAATTTTCCTATTAAATACAGGTCAGCTAATTAAAATATTTAAAATACTATGTAGTCCTTGTTGTATCACTTGTCTGTTTTGTATATTTTCTACTATATCCTAAAATAATTATAAGCTCAATATAAAAATCATTTTAAAGTGTTTTGTCCAGAACATTTTTTTCTTACATTTGTGTTTCATAAACTGGTAATTTTAGGGGAAAGAATATCCATTTAATATGCCAAAAACAAATAATCACTGGTCGTATCACTTGATTTCTAATCATATCTCCATATCTAATCATATCTCTAATCATATTAGGTAAAGATACCCACATTTTAAAAGCTGAGTTTCAGGTGAATTCATTTATTCAACAGGTATTTATTAAATAGGCAATAGAGGCACCTCACTTTATTAGGTGCAGGGAGAGCCATGTGTTTGTCTCAAGCATTAGGGTCAGAAATCTAGTAAGAAGAAATAAAATATGAACATCTATAAATATAACACAAAACAATCAATCAGTCAATAAATAAACATTTATCAAGTGCCAGTAAGTGTCAGGAAATGTGCTAAGTACTGGGAATGCAAAAAAAGGAGCAAAAAACAATTGTTGCCCTCAAGGAGCTTATTATCAAAGTGGGGAAGTAGCATGCAAACAAATATACAAAGCAAGCTGTGCACAGCATAGACGAGAACACAATTATCAAAGGACTAGGGAAGGGTTCCAGTGAAAGACTGGATTTTAGTTGAATTTTAGATGGGTTTTAGTTACAATATGAGATGATACTTCTCAACTCTAATCTATTTGTCTAATCTAATCTAAGGCAATTTCATCAAGCTGTGGAGCTGATCCCTAAGCAGGGACTATACTAAACTGTAAAAACTTTTAAAACAGAGCCTGTCAATCATCCAAGGACCAGTACATAGCTAAATCTGGAGATGGTCATCACCAGGTTGGCTTCAGGTTGCTGAGTTTTTCTGCCAAAGTAACTCCCAAGGACTATTTTTGAAGTTTTAGAGGAGCCATATTTATTGCTGAAAGAATACTCATGTCACTAATGTCATGGATCACTGAAATACTTAATAAAATCATAAGTACATGATAGTAGTCAAAAAGTAGGAAGAAATCATATAAAGGGAATAGCATTTAAAACTAGAGAATCATCAGGTCAAACTTCACTGGAGTTGACATTTGAGAAAGGCTTTATGGAATGTACAAGGGGTATCAAGAGAGCAAAAGAACGGACCCTCCAGGTTTGGGATAGCAGAAGCTACTAGAGAACAGGGACTAACTTTCTTGACCATACTTATATCCTCAGTAATTAACATGATGCTTAAGAAATGGTCACTCATGAAGTATAGGTCTAAGTACACCATTTGGCTTGCACATTATACTCAAAAGGGTGAGAGTGTTTGTGCACAATTTAATTTCTGTTCTCATATTTTCTATTTACCTTACTTAGGTTAGAAAAGCAAACTGATATTTTAAAAAATCCACCACCCGAAGTGTAATAGTGGATAGAAAAGTGATCATTTGCTCACGAATTGCATCAATCCCCTACAAAATAGGTAACAAAATATTGTCATGATTTTTAACACAGCTAGTTAGGGTCTGAGGCCAGATTTGAACTCAATGAGCCCAGTGCACCACACAACATTTGTTGCACTAGGTACTAATGATTCACAGCTGAAAAGTAAAGCAATACTTTTTTCAAAAAACTTAAAAAATGAAAAGAGGGCATAAAACCTGCCCATAAATACATATGGTACAGGGAATACAGTGATATAAGGTCAAGAAAAGTTATATTGGATAAATGAGAGGTCAGTTAAAACTAGGGAGGATTTAAAGGGACAGAAACAGATAATATAGGAGGAGATGCAACTTTGGGAGTGAAAAGGGATGAAGAGTTTGATTATAGAGGTCTTGTATTTGGAGTGATAGTAGAGATGCCCATTTAGAAACTGGAGATCCATGACTAGAGTCTCAAGAGAATGTACTTAGGATTGAGAATTCCTGGCACAGAGGTGATCACTGAAACCAAAGGAGTTACATCCTGATGATGTAATGGTATGTTATTAACATACACATCCAAATAGGAAGAATCAGATAAATTTTTAAATATTAAAGAAATAGGAGGTATTATCCTTTACAAAGAAAGAACTAGAAGTACTGCTATACTCACCTAGAAATATGTAATCAAGTCAGTTTCCAAAAGCAAGAACTTAGCTCTAACATACAAATTTTGACAAAGTTTTACAAATGTTCATCAGCGATTAAATCACAAATAAATAATGCAGTACTTTGGAATTTAAGAATAGAAGACATCTATAAACAGGTGAAAGTGAGTTGACTGCTTGCTTTTTGGAACCATGTTCACTGACTGGTATTTAAAATGTCATTTAGTGAAGTGGAAGAAATGATTTACTAAACGTACTTGTTTCCTAAAAGCTTCAAAAATGTACAATTTATTTTTATCTTTCTCACCAGAAATACAACATCCATTCTGACGACTAAAAACCTTAATAGAAGTATTTTCTGTTGTAAAATTTACTTATAATCTTCAAACACATATATACACACATATACATGCACATAAACACAAACATCCAAAGTATTTGTACATGAAACATACATAATTTTAACATGCTACTATGGGTAAAATATTTGGAGGAGGGGGGGTTAAAAAATTCATATAATATGAACAAAAATGTTGATAAAACCCTGTCTCTAGATCTGTTTTCCACTATCTAAAACATTCAAATCCCATCATACTAATTTGACATATCTAATTCAATATATTAAAAAGAGTTCTTAATCCTAATAATTACATGGTATTTAAAGCAGTATTTGTAAGAATTCATGCAATGAAAGTTCAGTGGACTACTGCTTCACGGTGAAAGATATCTGTCAGTTCAACCCAGATAACTACCACAGGGAGGGAAAAAGGGAAGTAGGAAGGAAGGATTTATTGAGTGCCAATCAAATAATTCTTGCCTTCAAAGAGTCTGATCAAATAAGGACCTGGGGGTGTGTAACATTAAAGACATTTATGTTAATGGAAGTTAAAGGTCTTCCCTGCCCACTAGTAATAAGCCTGGCCTGGAGCCCATTAAGGAAACTTTTTGTTCATTTATAAGGAGGCACTGAGTCACCTGGGTCTTGCCCTCAGGCTCTGAAAAGTGTGAGATTTTGCTTTGGGGGTTTACTCTTTGGAAGAAGGTTGATGTGCCAGATGAGACTCTGGGTAGTCATTAAGGAAACCACCCAACCCTTGAAAACCAAATGTTGGTGTTTCTCTGGTAACTATGTATGTAAGTAAGTAATGGTCAGACAGTTGGATCTGTCTCTTGATCCGTGATGTATGTATTGCTTATGATCAGACAGTTAGAAGTCCTATGATGTCTTCTTTATTTCTCTGCTTGAATTTTCTCCGTTGGTATATGTGATTAAAGAAGATTGCCGACCTCTCAAAAGTTGCTTTCCTTTTAGAAAAAGCAGAACTAAGAACCTGTGCTAGCAGGCCATCCTAGATGTGTTAGGGAGCTTGCTGATATGGAGGGGGGGCGGGGGAAGGGCAGAGAGACCATAAAAAACAGGGGAAGGGAGGATGTTGGTAAGAAGGTACCCAGTGCAGGGGCAAAGTGGAGTCCAGTTCAAGAAGTACAGCAAGTGGAAGAGTTGCTGGCCCAAGAGCCCTCCTTAAGTGAAGGCTTTAGGAGGAGTACTTGGATGCATTATCGGATCAAAGGGACAGAGGACACTGGAGGGAGGGATGAAGGACAGTAGGATATAAGAAGGGAAGGATCCTTAAATATGGCAAGGAATGAAAACCAAAACATCCTCAGGCAGAAAAGTAACCGGTTAACTAGGTAAAAATGGAAGATCAGAGTTTAGGGCAAATATAAGAGAAAATGAGAGTCACACAGTAATGAGAATATCTTACTGTTTTTCTCATTACTACTGCTGCTGCTGCTGCTACCGCCACAATGATAGCAGCTAAGCTCTTATATAAAGCTTTAGGCACTGGGCTAAGTGCTATACAAATATTATCTTATTTAATTCTCACAACAACCCTGGGAGGTAGATGTTATTTTCCTCATTTCGCATTTGAGGAAACTGGGATGAATTGAGATGACTTGTCACATAGGTAGTAAGTGTGGGAGACCAGATTTGAAATGGATCATCTTGATGCTGCATCCAGAACTCTAACCATTGGCCCAACTAGCTGCTCAGCATCCTTCTTTTGTAAAAGAAGAAAGAGGGTTACTGTTAGGTAGGTGTTTTTAATAGAAAGGGTGAAAATAACACTCTGAAAATGTTAGAGAACTGTATAAACTTGAGTTGCTGTTAGAGCAGACATGGTTTCCAAAGCACTTCCTGGGTATTATCCATCCTTGGATGGGCAGATAAGAAAACTAAAGCCTAGAGAGGTCAAGTGACTTGCCCAGGATTACAGCTGAGGTGGAATTTGAATCCAAGCCTTCCTACCTCAGTCCCTCACACCTCACAGAGTAACTAAATAACCATAAGAACCATTTGACAGAAGGTGAAGTTTCAATGTGATGGTATGATAATGCCTGTTCTTTTTTGGTTTTTTGTTTTTAATTTTTATTTATTTTATTCTTAATTTGTGGAATAAAACAAGTAATTCCATAACATGGCATAATAAGAGATGATTGCACATACAACTGCAGATCTGTTACGTAGACTTTGCTACTCCTTTTAAAATACAATAAAGTTATCATGTAAATTTCATTTTCCCCCTTTTTTTGCTCTCCTCTCCTCACCCTAGAGATAAAGGCTAGACAAATTCATGTGTGTGTGAAATTATTCTATACATCTATTTATTAGTTCTGTCTCTGATTCATTCGTTGTTGAAGAGACAGCACTTTTTTTATAAAGCGTTGGATAGTATGTGTGAGATACTAGCATAGGCCTCTAAGAAAGGTTTCATTATTACCCCTTTTTTGAGATAATGAAACTGAAATTTGGAGATGCTCACAAAGTATTAAAAGAAAGATCTGAATTGAAACTTGTCCCAACTCCAAGTTCAGAGCTCTACAGAATCAATAGGGGGACGAGTGGAGGCAATACTAGACTTGACAGAAAGACCTCTGCTTGTGTCCTGCTGCAGACACTTCCCTGCTGGGATCCTGGGCAAGTCTTTTAACCTTTCTCAATCTCAGTTTCCTTACATGTAAAACTGAGACACCTACCTCATAGTTTTGTGGTTAAGTTTTTGTGAAATAATATGTGTAAAGTCTTTTAAAAAAACTAACGAGCAGCCAGGTGGCACAGTGGATAGAGTACCAGCCCTGGAGTCAGGAGAACTTGAGTTCAAATCCAGCCTCAGAAACATAACAACTACTTGCCTTATAACTCTGGGCATGTCACTTTACCCTGATTGCTTTGCCTTCCCCCCCAAAAAAACTTACTAAAAGCACTATGTAAATAACAAGTAAGAAGGTACTGATAAGGTACATACACACATATCTATATATGTATATGTATGTATATGTGTATGTGTCAGAACTTTGAAGTAGAAATGATATGAAGATTTTAAAAAAAAAATTCAAGAACATTTCCCAAGAAGATTATTAGATAAATTTTTCAGTACTTAAATGAAAGTATACAATTTTATGTATTTTTATTCTACATCTAATTAATTGAAAAAAAAGCATAGGTCAGCTTTGAAAAAATCAGGAAAAATGAAGTGTTATCTTAGAAAACAGTAAAGTCCAAGCTCTCCAAAGTTAGGGACTTTTAATTAAAACCACAAAGTAAACGGATTCCTTTCTTACCGAAACACTTTCCTGAGGTGTGTGGGTAAGTAGCAATTTTCCAAATGAATATGTTAAAGCTAAGTTTTTCAATAAAGATTAATGTAGTTGGATAGCTAATGTGAATGTACCTTAGTAATTCTTCTTTCTGCCTAGCCTCCCCCAAAGTTCCTAGATTAAAAAAAATACTCTTCTTAGGAAGTCACTTTTGCAATATTTCAGAAGGTTTGGTCTATCCAAAAATATGTGTGCAAATAATATAGACAGATTAAACATTTTTCAAGTACCATTAATCCTAATTTTCATGAGAGATCAGCAATTTATAATGTCCACTTAGAAAATATTAGTTTAGGGAGAAAAATGTATTCATAGATCACAATTAAATGTTTTATTTTAATCATATTTATGATTTTATACTTCATACATAAGCATTTCTGAATCAACTCATCAATTCATGTAAAAGTAAATCAGGTTATCAACAGCTTGACAGCATATAAACAAAACCTCACATGGTAAATTTCATCAATTTCTTTGTGGAAACAGGCAGCCTCAGGTTTCACATGACTTTTCCTCAGTAGACACGTCAGAAAGCTTTTAGTGGCTCGTTCCTTTACTTTCAGCAGGATATGTCCTTTGATCCAAAACCTTAAAATCTCTTGCTTACTGAATACACAGCATTTGGAAATAAATTACTCTACTATAGCTATAACTAACCTTAACTGGTCCCCTGAAAATATGACATTAGGTAAAATAAGATCAATGGGGATTTTTAGTAACAGAAACCATGTTATAAATGAGAGCTAGCCCTATAAGGAAGGTTAGAACTAGAGATGCAAGAGGGGACTGGGAAAGGCTGCTACCAAAGTAACCAAAACTCTCATAGAAAAGCTAAGCTTGCACCATTTCAGTATAAGTGGGAAAGGAAAGTAGGGGAGATGAGCAGCAGGTGTCAGTTACCAAACTGGAGACCAATGAAGTCCTAGGGAAAAGAGGAAACAGAAAAGGGGTGTAAGTAAGCATTTCTCCTCAGCTAAGTTGAGTTGTCCCAGGGAGAAGGGAAAAGAGTTAGTTTCTGTTGGAGTCCACACAGGGATACTTGGTAACTACCTATTAAACTATGTTATGGTACAACCATGTTAAGTGGGCAACATTATGTGGCAATGCCTGTTCCACATCTTCATCTCTCTAAGCTCCAGCTAAATCTTTTATAAAAGAGGTTGAATTACACAGTTTTTAAGATTCTTTCCATTTCCAATATTTTCTGATTATTTTGCTTTTATCCCCCTTGGTTAGCAAGTTATTCCCTGCAACTTTTTAAAGATTTTGCTATTGCTTTCTTTTTTGTGAATGAACAGTAAGGATACAATTCATAATTTTTTTTAAAAAGGTAGCTGATGAAAAACCTAAAATTAAACCTATCAGACTTTGAACAATTTTACAGATAAGAGTAACTTCATATATTATTTTAATTAAACAGTATGGTATGGGAGCTCTTAGTGCCCCCTCTCCAAAATTATTTTGTATTTAACTGTATTTATTTTGTAAATCCATGTATTTTGTTCCTAATAAAATATAAGGTCCTTTTCATTTATCTTTATACATTACAATTCATAGATATCACTTGACAAATAGTGGGTGGTTCCTAAATGATTGTTGAATGACAGACAACCAAAAAATATGAAATTTACAAAGCATTCTTTTAGAATAGAAGACCCAGTATCAGTTACTCTCCCCACATCTTGAGCATTCACATTACCTCAGCTAACTCATGCAGCTTGTTCTAACTGAAACTGTCTGAGATCTTAAAAAACATCAGTGGAAGTCCTAAGCCTATTTCAGTATGGAGTAGACAAAGTGAAGCAGATTAGTGGAAAACAGTAAGTGGTACTGATAGAGATACATGTAAATAAATCATGAGCACAGAGCTATTCCAAATTGATCTTTGGGTTCTAATGCCTAAGGAAGCTTTCAGTTTGTTTTTTAATAAATGTCTCACTAGCATAATATAAATGATAAGAGAATTGTAGCTCAAAACATGACCTCCAGATGAAGAAAGAAAAGCACATGAGTCCTGTCAGAGTAGGAATGAGCTCATCAGCTAAAAGGTATTACATTAAAATTTTACTGAGGAGCCAGCAAAGTTGGGGTGAGTGCAGACAAGCCTCAATGACAGGCTTAAATTCTAAATATACACAGCAAGATTTTCTAAAGCAGAACCCATCCCTTTTTTACCTCCCTCAGATATGTCCTAATGACTTAAAATCTAGGAGATTTCTATATGTTTTCCATGGGCTCCAAACATTACAATGGCTTCTTCACATGTAATAATTCAGAATCATGGAATGTTACAACTAGAAAGGTCCCTTAGAAATTATCGAGTGCAACTTATCCCAGTGGACGCTGGATGATGGCTAAAGATGGCATTTACCTGGGTTAATGTACTCAGCTTTGGGACTCTTTCTTGGGTCTTAGATGTACAAATTGTTGAGTAAGTGAAAACTCACCTAGCCTACTGCCATTCAAGTTTCACATCCATTCATATTTCTACGAGGAAACCAGAGCCTATCAGATACTTTGCTGTCTGCCAAGACACTGACCTCCTCCTCATCATCTGAGACAGTGACCTTTTCATATCTCAGAGACCATCCTTTACCCCGCCTCCTCTATCCTACAACAACCTTGCTCTCTACAATGACCAAATCACTATTACCATTGTTATAGACTGTGTCAAATCACCCATGATTCCATTCATAAATTTAGTGACTCCTCAGACCAAAATTCTCCACCCTAGCCACAGCTCCCCTACATGTGTTGTAGCTCCCCAACAGAATTATAATAACAACAGCAGCTAATGAAAACTCTTTAAGGACAAGGACTCTCACTTTTGAATTTGTATCCTCAGTGTCTATCACAGTGCCTGGCCTGAGAGCAGGTGCTTAATAAATGATTATTCATTAACTCATTTATTTATATAGAACTTTAGGGTTTTCAAGGAGAGGAAAGATTACATGCTCACAATCACACAGCAAATAAGTGTCACAGCCAGGATGAAACCAAGATCTTCTGACGACAAGTTCAACGTTTCCTCTATAATAAACGCAGGTTCATCCTAGCTAACCATTTTACACAGAAAGGACAGTATTGACTACATGCCAAAACTGTGACAAATGTTGAAGACAGAAATTCCAAAATGAGACAGTCTTCGCAAGGAGTCCAAGCTCCAACTGAAAGAGACAACACTGAGGAAGATTACATTCATGGAAGAGCAAAGGTGAGGTGGTATCTAAGTCCAAAGCAGGGAAAGTAACAGGACAGATGGCAAGGCCATGAGGACTTTGGAAAGCAATGTCAGGACAAATGGTTCCCAACCAAAGAGATACTGGGGGCAAGGATCAGAGTACAGTGGGTCACTGGGATACCTCTGGTAAAGGTCAGGATGGGGATAGGGGTCATCACTGAGAACTTGGCAATGGTACACTAGTTCTTGGATTAGGAAAAGCATCCCTCCATGGTATCTAGTGTTGGTAGTCCTGGTAACCAAATATCCTAATGTTGAGTAAGATGAGAAAAGCTGACACTACTTTACTAAGTGCATGTTACAAACAGAACCAGAGGCTGCTGACCAAAACTTCATTGACTGGGTGAAGTAATATAAGTATGGCAATCCATAGCAGTTAAAGACATCTGTGATCTTTGGGTCTTCTAGGACGGTTTCTATAAATGGCTAATTCCTTATGTTACAAATTGTATCTTAACAATATAATAAATGATATATATGTACATATATTATATATAACAAATTATATATTAAATTATGTAATAATATAGAATCAAAACTATAATTCAAATTATAACTTGAATGGTTAACTTTAAAACCTTAAATAGATTATTTCCCATTGTCACAGGATATTCTAAACTCTTAAATCAGTATGCCAGGTACTTTAGAATTATGTCACCAATGTAGCAATTCACAATTTATAGTTTACAAAGTATTTTTCTTGAAACAATTCAGCAAAATAGGAAGTGGAAGTATTATTCCCATTTTACAGATGAAGAAACTGAGACACAGAGTGTGACATAATTTGCCCAACATCCCATCATGAGAAAGTGGAACTCAAATAGTCTGGTGCTGGTGCTCTTTCTCACGATTCCTTAAGCCATCCTACAATATATTAATGGCAATCTACTCTTCATCATTTTATCATACATTATTAGCTTGAGACTTTGTATCTTTGCATAGACTCAAGGAAATGAAGAGTTGAGGTAGAAGTGGAAGATCTAGTTCAGGCCATTCTTGACCAACAACCAACTATAACACACCTCAAAGCAAGTGTTGAGTTAATAATCTTATTTTGATGAACTTGACGGAAAAAAGAAATTGCTCGTCCCCCCAAGGCCACTCAACTTGTAGCTGGCTTTCATTATGAAAAAGAGGAAAAACTAACATCAATCACAACTGTTCTATTTGTAAATTGTACCCATTGCTCCTACGTCTATACTCTGAAACCAAGTTGAAAAAATCACCCAAGTCTTCTATTTTTAGGGCTAATGATCCTCTTTTCCTTGAATTTATCTAAAAAATAACAAGAACCTGAGGACCTTTGCCAATTTGTATCCCTGTTGACAGTGTCCAGTTTAATGATGCCACTCGTAAAATGTGTCCAGATGTGGCCAGGACAGTAGGATTAGTTTTTCTCATCTCCTGTACTTCTCCTTATCTTAATAGATCTCAAGGTATTCACCAGCTTTTTCATTAAAATAACACAGTTTTATCTTACATTGCACTCGAGGCTCACTGAAGCCCATGCAGCGTTTTACCCCACAAACTGCTTCCTAGCCACATAGCTCTACATTCTATAATTCTGGTTCTTTTGTAACTCAAGGGTCTGAGATCATAGAGTTATTGCTCTTACGTTTCATCCTATTAGATTCAGCCCATCAAAGCAGCCTGTCAATATCTTTCTGAATTCTCAGGCTGTCACGCAACATGTTAACTATCCTTTGTAACTTGGTGCAAACAGCAATTTTGATAAGCATGCTATCTCTTCCTTTATCTAAGTCATTGATAAAAGATATCAAACAGCACAGGGACAATCACAGTCACTGAAGTCCTTCATTCAAGTTATATGAAGTGATTGATGACAATTCTTTGTGCCTAGTCATTCAAACAGTTCTTGATCCATATAACTACTATTATTTAGCCTACATTTAATTCAACACAATTCAAAAACAATCATTACACCTCTCGGTAAAGAGGCACTGATAAAATCAGTGGGAATACAAAAACCAAAATGGAAAAGACCTTGCCCCCAAAGAACTACATTCAGCTAGGGGCTTGGAGGTGGTGGGGAAGATAGAATACATATGCAGGTAAGTAAATAGAAGTACATTTGAAGTAACTTCAAAATTGAAAACACACTAGAAATTGGGAGGCTCAGAATAGATACAATGTAGAAGGCAATACCTGAGCTATGCCTTGAAGGAAGCAAGTCAGAAGGAGAAATTCTTCTGGAGTTACTACTCAGGAGATATTGTCCACAAGAAAAGTAACAAAGACGTTCTGCAAAATGCTTTCACAAAATCCAGGTAACCTATGTCTACAGCATTTCCTTTTCATTGTTGTTCAGTCACTTTTCAATCATGTCTGACTCTCCAGGAACCCATTTGAGGTTTTGTTGGCAAAGATACTGTAGTGGTTTGCCATTTCCTTCCCCAGTTTATTTTATAGATGAAGAAACTGACACAAACAGGGTCAACTGACTTGCCTAGGATACACAGTTAGTAAGTGTCTGAGGGCAGATTTTGAACTCAAGGGAAAAAAAGAGTCTTCCTGACTCTAGGTCCTGCACTCTAGCCACTGTGCCATTTAACTGTCTCTTCCCTGTCCTACTAGAATAGTAATTTTTTATTTTGAAGAAAAAGAAAATTGGGTCATTCTGGTATAATGTGTGTGTGTGTTTGTTTAAAACAAAGTCAAACTGTCAAAATAACACAGAATCATAGATATAGAGATGGAAGGGATGTAAGATGCTAGTTTCAATCCTCTAATTTTATAAATTAGGAAACTGAGGCAGAAAGAGTTCAAGTGACTTCCCTAGAATCACAGAAGTAACAAGTGTTTGAGGCAAAAATTGAACTCAGGTCTTTCTAAGTTTAAACCTTATCCATTATGACATGCTGTCTTAAAGATAATCCCAATCAATCAATAAACAAAAAATCCATTAACTATCTACCATATGCCAGCTATTGTGCTATGTGCAAGGGATAGAGACAAAAAATTAAACATTCCTGGCTTCCAAGGACCTTTAATTCTATAGGGAGACAACACATCTGCTTGTAAAAGATATATGCATGGTAATTTTTTGGGGGGAGGGAGGTCAAAAGCATTGGGAAAGAGCTGTGAAGAAAACAGATCGAATGTATTCCTTCCTTGGAATGGAATACATTACAAGCATGGAGAACAACCAATGCAAAGGTAAAGAAATGGAAAAAATGAGTGGAAAAAATATGAGGAAAAGCAAGGTCATTTTGACTGAACCATAGAATGCTGGAAGGGAAGTAATATATAATAAGATTGGAAAATTAGTTTTGGGAACAGGTTGTGAAGGGCTTTAAAAAATCAAAATTATACTTGACTCTAGAGTCTATACAGAAAGACAGATTTCATTAAGCAAGAGAGTAACAAGATGATTTTTAGTACACTTCAAGAAAATCACTTTGGCAGCTATATGTATGATGAATTGTAAAGGGGAGAAAGTGAGGTGCTGCTCTGGGTCTGCTTGTGAGAAAATCTTGTGCAATCAGTCTGAAGTATATCATGGAGTGAGCGGTAAGTGACCAGTGATCACGGGACTTCCTGATACCAGAAGGGACCAGAGGAGACATAATACTAGCATTCACACAGCACTTTAAGGTTTGCAAAGAGTTTTTCTAAAAAGGTTTTATTGATTTTTTAAAAAATTGTCATAATTTTGCAAAATGCTTTGCATGTATTTATTTCTTTTGCTCTTTAAAACCCTGCAAGATCAGTGCTATCATTATTCTCAATTTACAGATAAACAACTGAGGCTGAAAGAGATTAATTGACTTGCCCAAGACAACAAAGTTCTCCTCTCCAATTCGAAATCCAGCACTCGATGCACTCCGCCATCTAGTGGCCACTAGTGAAATATGAATATCTATTTTTCCTGAGCTACCTACAAGCCTAACATTTTTACTAGCACATTACACTGACTCTCCTGGTGATGGTTTGGGGGTTTAAGTAGGGAGTGAAAATAGTTTTATTTACGCTCCATGTAGGAAATTAATGAGTTCATGAATATGGATATTAATGAGTAATGGTCATTCAAGTAATCATGTGCACATTTTTATCCTCTAAAATTCAATTTAAGTGCCTTATCATATCATGCAGATTTCCTAAGACTCTACCAGTAGAATTCAAGTCTGAAAACCCTTACTAAAGGAGAACAGGGCCTTCAAGCTGTCCAGAACACAAAGTGAAGAAATTTCAGATCACAGAATTTCAAGAAGTTATCTACCAAATTGTGAAAGGACTTTGATCTGTAATTAGTCAAAGGAGCAACCATGCTAGAGAAATCACGGAGGTTAAGGTAACTGAGTAACTGCACACAACTTTTCCCAGAGCATGGGAATAAAACAGAAGCAGCTGCTCAAGGAGGTGTTCAGTTTCTACTGAATACAGCAGAGAGGTTAAGCAGAGGCATTGGGCCTCTATCTACCTAAAACTGAAAAGTCAAATTCTAGTTGTTCTGAAGGGAACTGATTTATTCCCTTGGTGGGTAAGTATCACAAAGAGTTTTTAATGGTTGAATATATTCTGGAGACTAAGGGAATGAGCAGTAGGCTATTGGCCCAAGAAGACAGTGTGCCTTTTAGCACAGATTCCTAATAAGAAACTCCATCCTAGGGGAGGAGAGGATAACTGCTATCCCAAAGACTACAACTTACAAAGAGGACTATATTATTCTTTATTATATTAATTAGGATAACATTTTTTTTAAACTGCAAATAATCTTACACGTTATCAGGTTCAAAGAGGCAATAAAACAGTGGATAGAATGCTGGACAAGAACTGGGACTCAAATCCAGTCTGACATTTACACAGTTGTGTGACTCTTGGGAAGTAATTTAATCTCTCAGCCTCAGTATCTCATCTGTTAAATGAGGGCATTGGGCTACATGTCCTCTAGGATCCTTTCCAACTCTAAATCTACCCTATGAAATCTTTCATTGGACAGATGATGAAATTGAAGCTATTATGATGGATCCAAGTAGTTCTTGTCAGATGGAACCCAGTTCACTGTCTTTGTCTATTTAGAATGAGAATGTGGAAAACAACAGCTTCAGTGCTTCTTGGTCTAGAAGGAGGAGGAGGAGGAGACTCAGGTCATCCTCATATTAATGTCTTCATTGTTACTACTATTGTAGAGGAGTGGATGGAGGAGAGAGAGGAAAGATCACAGGAGAAGACACAATCTATATGATGTCTTAGCCCAACTAGGGATCAGGAAAGCATCTGCCTCTTCCACCACCAACAAGCGTGCCCACTATTTCCAAATAATACTAAACTAAGCCTCCTGATGGATCCAAATGATAGGAATAAGAAAAGCAATTTCAGCAGCTCTGCATAATTTGAGAAAGAGTTGATGACTATGGAGCCCTTGATTTGAAGAAGTAACAGTGATGTCGTTGTGGGATGGGAGTGATGGGGATACAGAAGAGCTGCTATTCAAGGACTCAGTGGAAAACTGTACTAATTAAAATGCTTTTAGGATTTTATAGCAGCAACAAATTACTGCATCTATTTTTTCTACCCTCTTCCAACCTAGTGTTTAACATGAAGTCATGAACACAGAAAGGGGTACTATTAAATGGTAGTTGGGTACCACAGCAGATAGACGGCTAGACCCAGTCAGAACAACCTAGGTGGAGACACTTCCTAGCTTTGTGACCCTTAGCAATTTGTTTAATTCATTTTCCTCATATCTAAAATAGACTAACAGCACCTTCTTTACACTGTTGTAAGATCAAATTAGATCACATCTATAAAATGCTTGCACACGATAAAACCTTATATAAATGCTAGCTATTTACTTATGGGTGAGGACTACAGCTCATACTTTTTATCTCATATATACCAAGCAGAACTTTGCACAAAATAGAAACAACAAAAGAACAAATTTGTTGAATGAATCAGTAAATAGTTATATTTACATATAAAGTACCATTTGGTAAGACAGTGCCCAACTGCCTAAATTTTGGAAGGATTTAGCAGGATAAACTTCTTTATAAATATGACATGGCTATTTGAAAAAAATACTGGCATTTATGAAATGACTGTATTAAGTGGTTGATGCTTTTAATAATTATTGTTCATGAATCCCCTATAAGTAGGTCAGTAATGTTATCTTCTTTTTAAAGAAATAGAAACAGAGACACAAAGATTTTTCTCATGAAGTTCCTCCGCGGAGTCATTCTGAACATATATGAGAGTCCAGCTGATCCAAATGTCACCTAGTTAGGGAGACACATTTTTAATCAATTCCAAATAAAAACTTCTGTTAATGATAAATAAAATTTACTTCTGTTAATTAAATTAGGTCATTTTAATAGAGTATGGATATATTTTACATCCATCAATATTATTCAAATTTGGTCTCAATTTTCCCTTTCTTGACATTTTAGGAGAATGGGCTAAAACAAAAAAGCAGACTATGATAATCTGAACTTTAATCTTTCTTCTCTACTAGCTCCTTCCCTGTTGCCTAAAAAATTATTCAATCTATAACATCTTTAAAAAACAAAATCTTACTCGACCCAACTATCCCAAAGTACCATTCTATATTCATTCTCCCATTCTCCATTAAACTCCTAGAAAAAGCCATCTACATTCACTGCATGCACTTCCTTTCCTCTCTTCTCTCCATAATTCTTTGTAATTTGACTTCCAAAGTCATCATTCAACTGAAATTGCTCTCTAAAGTAACTAATGATTGTTAGTAACTAAAGGTACTAATCATAATTGCCAAAACTGACAGTCATTTCTTTATCCCCATACTTTTGGACACTATTAACCTGAGACACTGAATTCCACAGCAGGATCTTCTGGAATCCAAGTACCAGTCTCAGGGAAAGTTAATCTACTCATCCTTGGCAGTCCTGCCCTAAAACCTAACCTAAGGACTGGTAACTGGATGAGTGCAAACTACCCTCTTTCAACCAATTTTATCTACTGGCCCAGATTCCAGATCATGCTTTGACTTCATTTCCCATCCAGCCACTCACCTAGGCATACATCATCATCATAGAACTCCACAAGCCTCTTCCCTTCTTACCTGTGTAACTAAAACTACCTTCCCTGGTCACCTATCCTCATATTTGTTTTCTTCCTCTATTAGAACATAAACTCTTTCCCCTCATTTCTCTTCCTCCCCTTTTTCTATCTGTCTCCCCCCCCCCTTTCCCTCCCCTTCTCTTTCTCTCCCTCACCCTTAGCATACAGAAATAATTTCATTGCTATCTGTCTCATTAATCCATTTCATTCATTGGCTACTCTCTCTTCCTGGATACTCTCTCCTCTCTAGACTTGGCTGACATCATTCTCTCATTTCTCCTCCTGCCTTTTGTTTCTTTTGCCCCTGCCCTCAATGCACCGGTGAACCACAGGCCACGGTCACCGGCCTTCTACTCTTATCTTGACCCTTTCTCTCTTAATGGTCCCCATCATTATCCTCTCTATGGTGATAACTCCTAGAGTGATCCTACATAGCAATAAACTTGACCTCCAGGACCACATCATCCATAGGGCATTTCTAACTGCATGTCTCACAGGGTTTTCAATTATATTTCCAAAATGCAACTAATTATCCTCCCCACTCCAAATAGACCTCTTTCCACCTTCTGCTTCTCTTGGGGGCATCATAACCATCCATCTGGTCACCCAGGTTCACAAGCCTTGTGTTGTCTTCAAGCCTTCCATTACACAGCACCCAACAAAGCAAATCATTCATCAAATCCTGCCATCTGTACATCTATAACCACTCTAGCAAATGGCCCTTTTTCTCCACTTACATAGCCCTGTTAGCTCTCAATTCCAAGATTAAGCAATACCTTCCAAAATATTCCTTCCACTCCAATTCTCTCCCCAGGCCAATACATCCTACACACAGATGCCAAAGTGATTTTTCCTTGAGTGCTGATCTGATCATGCCATTTTTTTACTCAGTGAATTCTAGTGACTCCCTATTACTTCAAAGATCAAATGTAAACTACTATGCTTGGCATTTAAAATCCTTAATAATCTGGCCCCAACTAACTTTTTCAGTCTTGTTACAAATCTCTCTCCTTCCTAGAGTCCAACCAAATTGGCCACATGCACAGCACACCACCGGTGGCCTCCATGTTTTTGCATTGATTGTACTGTTTATGTGAGATTTCCTTTCGCTTCACCTGCTTAGAATCCTGAGATAAGCGTAGTCACCTCTTACCTGAGGGCCTTCTCCTCAGACACTCATGCCTTCCATCTAAGGTTGCCTTGTTCCTGGTCTGCATCTATTTTGCATATACCAATGTAAGTATATACTATCTCATGCAGCCAGACTGAAAGCTCCCTAAAAACAGGGACCAGTCATTTTTGTCTTTGTATAATGAGCACCTAGCACAGTGCTTGGCACAAAGGAGGTACTGAACAAATGCTGGGTGATGAACTGAACTTCTCTCTTTTCTATTTCTCATTCCTTAAGAATTACAATGAGGTGTAAAAAGACCAAAAGGCATGTGAAAGGCAGAGGAAAAGGAAGACTAGAAGGCATTTAGATTTTTGATAACTCACAGAAATCAAATCATTTAAAGTTAAAAAGGTACATCAAATGAGATATAGTTCAATTTCCTCATTTCATAGATGAAGACAATGATAGAAAGAGAGGTAAACTGGCACCTTCCTATGTAAACTTTCAAAAAAGATTTTATAAAAATACACTTTATAATTATGGGAATGATGACACTGAGAAGTCACCCTAACAAAGAGCAGTGGGACTTAGATAGTGCTTTCCCCAGAAACAAGCTTGATATGTGGTTTTATACCCATTTTAGAGTTGAAGAAACATGCTCAGAGCATGTAAGAAAGGAAATTGTAAGAAAGGGAGAGACAATAAAGTTCTATGCCCCAAAGTTGCAATTTCATACAACTTTTTCTCTACAGTTTACATGTCCAGTGTACTGATTGTGTTGCATCAGTATTTAACATTGCACATTTGATATGAGGTAGATGACACAATCTAATCCAGGGAAACTCTACTTCCTTTTGATTTTCAAGCTCAAAGAAGACTTCTCATTTGATCACCTAGTTTGAATTATAAGGATGTGTTACAACCACAAAAGAAACAGCTTTTTATTCCAGAAGTACCAAAGTCACATTCTAAGCAAGTAGATCAATGAAGTTCCAACAAAGAGCAAAAGAAGACAATTAAAACAAAATGTTAAAAGTTGCACCTTGACTCTTACTCCATTTTTCTTGAAATCTAAAGTTTTCTTGAATTCACAAACTTTTTTTTATCCTCCCAACTTTCTAATTTCCTACTCAACAGCTTCCCAGATCAGCGCAGACAAAAAGACAGACAGACACATACATACACACACATGCAGACACACAGATTGATATATGTCAATGACATTGTTCAGTTGTGTCTGATTCTGTGACCTTGTGAACCATAGTATGCCAATATGTTCGAAGGGGTTTTCCTAACAAAGATACCAGAGTGATTTGCTATTTTATTCTCCAGTGAATTAAGGCAAACAGAGGTTAAATGGCTTGCCCAGAGTCACATAGCTAGTAAGTGTTTGAGGCTGGATCTAACTACCAGCTCTATCCATTAAGTCTTCTAGCAATGCATAGATAGATAGATAGACAGACAGACAGACAGACACAGACAGGACAAAGAGATGATATTCAGGATAGATGATACATGTAACATAGATATATACCTGCTGCTAAAAAGATAAAAGATTCCCCAATTGATAAATGGTCAAAAGATATGAATATGCAATTTTCAGAGGAAGAAATTAAAGATTATCTATAGTCATATGAAAAAATGCTCTAAATCACTTTTGATTAGAGAGATGCAAATCAAAACAACTCTGAGGTACCCCATCACACCTATCAGATTGGCAAACATGACTGAACAGGAAGATGATAAATGCTGGTGAGGATATGGGAGAGTTGCAACACTAATACACTGGTGGTGGAGCTGTGAGCTGATCCAACCATTCTGGAGAGCAATTTAGAACTATGCCCAAAGGGCTACAAAAATATGCATACCCTTTGACCCAGCAAGAGTGTTTCTAGGACTACATCTCCAAGACATCATAAAAATGGGAAAGGGTCCCACATGTACAAAAATATTTATAGCAGCACTCTTTGTAGTTGCTAAAAACTGGAAATCAAAGGGATGCCCATCACTTGGAGAATGGCTGGATAAATTATGGTATATGAATGTAAGGGAGTACTATAGTGCTATAAGAAATGATGAATGGAAGACTTCAGAGAGGCCTGGCAAGACTTATATCATCTGATTCTGAGTGAAAGGAGCAGAACTAGGAGAACTTTGTGCACAGCAACGACTATAGTGTGCGAGAGTTTTTTCTGGTAGACTTGGAACTTCATTGCAATGCAAGAACCTAAAAAAAAAAATTCCCAATGGTCTTCTAAGGCAAAATGCCTTTCACATCCAGAGAAAGAACTATGGAATGCAATCGCAGAATGTAGTACATCATTTGTGTATGTTTGTGTGTGTGTTGTGCTGTGTTTTGGTTTGTTAGATGATTTCTCCCACTCATTTTAATTCTTCAACATAGCATGACTATAGTGAAAATGTATTTAATAGAAATGTATGTGTAGAACCTATACAGAATTGTATGCCATCTCAGGGAGGGAAGGGGGAGGGAAGGGAAAATGATAATCTAAGTTATATAGTAGTTATTGTAGAACACTGAAAATAAAAAAAATTAATTAAAAAAAATAGAAGAATATGGGAACATTCTTTATGATAAAAGAGAAACTACTTGTAAAAGGTGATACCAAAAGAAAAGGAATAAGCTGGTTCACTTCAAAGTTGGTAAAAACAAGGGGCAAAAAAGGGACATTAATAACTATGGTGACCAATTTGCAGAACATACTAAGAAACAGCGTTCTTGGGAAGGTATTCATTCTTCTTCCCAGCAGCCTTCAGTCTCTGGGATAGGACAAATGTGTTAAGAAATATTAGTGTATTGATAAATCTTTAAAAAAAATCTTATTTCTTTGAAATAACTTCATAGTAGAGTTAGAGTTGGCACAAATCTTTGATTTCACTGGCATTGAGAAGATTCTAGTGAGATTCCTTCCACCAATAAAAGTGGGCACTTTCTCTGCAGTTTATTCTACTTAGGGAGTTTCCTAGAACACTGAGAGAGAGAGTAATATGGCCAGGAGCAGTCGGCCAGAAGCAGGACTGAACCCAAATCTTTCTGGCTTCAAACCACTTTCCCATGCTACTTAAATCAAATCAAAGTATCAGATGGCATTGTAATAGAAAATTAAAATCTGCCATGTGTTCAGTCAAAAAAGGAAAGAGAAGAAAAAAGGGAAGGAGGGAGGGAGGGATGGAGGAAGGAAGGAAGGAAGGAAGGAAGGAAGGAAGGAAGGAAGGAAGGAAATGAAAGCTTCTTTGCAATACAATTATAATGCACCATTGGAGAAACTAAAATGTTCATACATTTCCCCTCCACCCCTCCAACTGCAAAGGAAAAAAAACCCTACATTTCCCCTTTAAAAAAGTAATTAATATTGATCCACAAGCCAAATAATTGTGGTTTCATTTTTTCTCCAACTGTTTTTATCAAAGATTATTACTTTTACTTCTGGAAATTTAACAAGACTCTAAAATACCAAAGTCAAATTGACACATGCATGGAAACAGAAAGAGAAAGAGAGAGACAGAGGCAGAGAGACAGAGACAGACAGAGAGACAGAGACAGAGAAAGACAGACAGAGAGAGAGAGAGAGATAGACATGTGCATGTGCACACACCCACATACCTAGAAAGCAGCATGGCATAAGGGACAGTAGGCCAGCCTTGGCATCAGGGCCACTTAAGTTCAAGTTTCACCTTGCCTCGGTGATAGCATGACCCTGGTTAAGTTATTTGATCTCTCAATGCCCAAGGAAATCTCTATGACTGTATATTATATATGAGCTACAGTGACTAGGGAAAGCATGATTTAGTTACCTTGAGCCATCTCCACTAACGAAATCAGTATGTGTCATTCCAGAAAAGCTTGTAATGTCACCATTTCCCCAAGCTCCTAACTCTTCCTGCCCTTTGCCCACAAAAGCCCTGGGCTTTGCTGTCTTCCTCTCAGAACATCTCCCCTGTGACTCTACCCACTTCTGAGTCAGCCTTGTCCACTTACAGCCCTCCTAGTACAATCTAGGCTCTTGACCCTCCTAGTTCCCGGGGTCAGATCCCTAACACTGACTGTAGGTAAGACTATCACACATTTATATAATCTCAGTAGGTTATCCCAATAAAAGGACATAAAAGCAGAAGTAGTTCATTATCCATCTTTAATTCATTAGCTATATCACATTACTCTTCCAGCAAGTGGGTCACACAAATCCACTTTCAAATGACAAAGTCCAATCAGCTCAAGACTGTAGAAAATAAAACCTGACTTAGCAATACTTAAGGAACCAGTGGCTCAAAGTATTTCACTAGGGAACAAGTTCTTCTTCCACTTTCCAGTTAGTGCAATGATATGAAACTTTTTAAACACCACTCTCTAAAAAGCAGCAATTACTTTTGGGAGTCTACCATTTTAATTATGAACTTGAAAGTTTTAATGAGATTTTCCCATCTTTGTTTTCCCTCTAAAATTTCTGCCTTTTGCAACTTAGATAAATAATGATAATTTGACCTATGCCATCTTAAGTTAGTTTAAGAAGATTTAATACTTTCAGCAACTTGTTACTTTGGTGATATATCATAGCAAAATTGAGTTCAAATTTAGTTTAGTGCAAATTGTTTGGTATTTTATAGTATCATAACTCAAAGACAACTTCAAGGATGTGTCAAAGTACATTATTAATTTAACATTTCATTTTTCATGCATTATATAACAAGAAAATACTTTGGCACTGCATAAAAGTCATGTTACAAAATAGTACTGTATTTAGCACCTTCAAGACAACATTATTAAAACATATTTGATTTGTGAAGCAGTAATGGAATCAAACGGAAAACTATACATTTTTATGGTTTATATTGTTGAAAAAAGAATTTTCAATCTTCTAAATTGACTGCCCCCCCAAAAAAAGGTCAATATACCCTCTTATATGAATCCTAGTTTGTTCTATTTTTTGGCTAAATGGAGTACACACACACACACACACACACACACACACACACACACACACACACACACCAACCTAACTCTGAGGAGGGGAGATTAGAAGTAAAGAAAATATGAAAAATGTTTCAACAAAATATTTTAATACATAAAAACTGCTATATTACAAGCTCTATAATTCCTGGCATTTTAAAAATTTATCCCAAAAATACACATATTGTCAGGTTATATATTGGAATCATAACCAATGAGAATTTTACACATTTAAAAAGTTTTTACAATTACTAACCATTCAACAAATCTTAATTAGTATCTTAATTTTTCTGTGCAAAGAACTATGGGGGAAACAAAAAGATAAAAAATGGTCCTGGGCCACAGAGAACTTATAATCTACTTAGGGAAGATCAGATATCTATTGTCATTTATCGATTAAATGTAAGAGAGAAGTTAAAGCTTTCCTTGAATGAGCAAGATTTATTCCTGGTTCTCTTGTCAGCAGATTCATGAAATATTCTTTTGTCCCCTTATTTCTTGCACATAGTGAAGTAGAAAACCACTCAGTTTACATTCTCCACTGTCACACAGATCAACAACTATGTTTCTCTGCAATTCCCTTGGGCTAACGGTCCCTGGTTTCTTACTCCTCAATTGTGACCTGCAAATATGAATTTGGCAAATGTTTGTATTTTGCACATCTGATTTTATTAGGGCAATTTGCTAGTCAATGCTGTAGGGCAAGGAACAAAGCTTGTGTTTGATCTCTCTTTTCTGAAAGTAGGTAAGCAGCACGTTTTAAAATAACGAGGTAGAGTCACCATGAGCGGAGAAATTTTATTTTAGCTTTAGTTAAATACTGTCTTTGCTATAAAACCAATTTTTGTGTTCCCCCTGTGTGGATGCTTCAAAATAACTTCAGGGTTGAGATAATAAAACATTTTCTGATGTGCATACATCACACACACACACACACACACACACACCCCACTTTCACATTTTTCTAGCGTATTGCCATTTAGGGTTTATGAAATCAAGTTTTTACAAAAAGAGTTATTTTTACTTTACAAATTAAAATTAATGACAGAGGGGAAGATCAAAGTAGAAATAACAGAACTTTGGGAACAGAACTTAATTTAGTATAAGGAATGGGCATAGTAACAGAAGAGGAAAGAGAAAATAACAAAACAGCTCATACAGTCAAATACATAATATTTTATATGAGAACTTCATTTTACTGTTTCAAAATTTCTGTTGATAGAAATTTGTCTCCATTTAAAATTTTAACTATATAGCTAGATTGAGGCACTATTTTGACACAACTACAAAATGTTACAACCATCTCAAGACTGAATTCATTTAGTCCAAATGCCAGAATGAATAAGCTCTACTTACTTCAAAGAATATTTTGAAAATCTTGAGTTCTAGTCTTCAGGTTTTCAAAATCTATTTGATTTATCTATATTTCTGTCAGTTAGCAATTATTTGATTTTCCCTTTCCCTTCACCATCTTGACCCCTTTAAGTACCATCCAGTCTAAGAAGGGAGGAAGGGGACAGAAGGAGGAAAATCAAATTTAATTTAGCCAAAAAAAAATGGAACTAGGTGGGATTCATTATCTAGAGGACATGCTGATTTTTTTTATTCAGTTAGCAGATTGACAGTTCCTTTTTCAACATTAAAAAAAACCCACCACAGTAAAACTGTCATTTTACTTTCTTTTCTATTTATCAAAAATAGAAGTTACATGTCCTTAGAAAACCAAAAGGTTATTCCAAATGCACCCTTTGATTCTCACCTAATGTTCATAAGGAAATATAAAACCATCATAGAAGACATCAACAACAATAGCCTTTAAATGTATGTCTTCAAATATTGCCTTAAAGATTTCCCAAAGTAACATGTAAAAAAATTACGTAGTATTTCTAATCAAGCTCTCATTTTTTGATTTGTTTCTATCACTACTGATCAATAATATAATAGCTATCTTCTCTAGAAAGTGGAAAACTTTTAGGAATCTCTATCCCAAAAATTTTATTCAGAACTCAAGATGCATTGCCAATGATTGCCTTTTTGATGCCTCCTTCTTCATCTAAAACCCAGAAAGTCTAAAGCCAAAAATATGTTTTTCCTCAAAATTAGCTCTTCCTTCTGAACTCTCTATTTCTGGCAATAGTACCACCATTCACTTAGGTTCCCATGATTGAAGTCTTTGTGAAACCTCTGACTCTTCCCTCTCCTACATTTCCCCCCATCCAGTGAGTTACCAAGTCTCATGGATCCTTCCTCAATAGTCTCTTTCAGATCAATCTCTGCTGAAAAGAAGGAACAAGATAGATTGTACCTTAATCAAAACTGATGCAACAAACTTTCTACTAAAATCATTAGGATGCACACTTTTGATGCAAATGTTTTAGAATGCAAAACACAAATATTACAGAATTAAAATTAAAAGCAACAACAAAATATTCTTTTCACTTTCACACTACTTTTCACTCATAGAAAATGGAAACCATATGGAAACCCATAGAAATGGAAAGTTGTGCGAAGCAGAACTAAGCAAAATTAGCACAGTGCTCAAAAGAATTTGACTCTATTTCCCCTTTTTGGACAAGTAAAATCTCTGGACTTGTGTGACTTTAGCATAACCTTTCTATCCCCTCTAATGCAAGCTCTCCTTACAACCAATCCATACCAATGCAATCATTACCCAACTACTCTTTCAACTCCCATTCTGTCCTGCCAACCTGTCCTTTGTGCCAGCAAGTCTTCATTTCATGCCATCTCAGATTTTATGAATCTGTGAGTAGATGTAAAGAGATATGAAAATCACTTTTCAGTATCTGCAGCATAATCATACTGAAGAAGGATGGTAATTACTCATTCCCAGAAGGCGGACTATGAGTAACAGAAGTTGTAGGAGCCAAGTTTAGACCTGATATTAGTAAATGTTTCTTATAATCAGAACTGGACTAGGCTACCTGTGGAAGTGTCAGGTTCCCTTTTAACCACAGACCTTGAGGTAGGAAAAGTTATTGTTCAAAATGTTCTTGATAACCCTGAGGTCCCCCTTGAACTCACATGCTGAATCCAGTAATATTAAATTGTTCTTCCATAAATAGCCAGTAGGCTACACTATAACAATATCCTATAATACATTATTATACCAACAGTAGTCCCTTTCTCAGAGCTCTGGCTTCCTATTCCATCATTTTTAAGCACTTTAATGAACTGGAATAAATTAATACCACCAACATCTCCTTCTCTCAGTTTTACCACAGAGGGAGGTATCAATGAAACCTCTTTTTAGAGACATACACAAAAAGCACAGCAGAAATATCTAACTAGGGATAAACAAATGCACCAAATTAATGGCAGAACTTCTCCTTTAGTCATTCCCACCTACCCCTTCCACCTTTCATCCATGATAAATTTTATCTTAAGGTTTTTCCTTACTTTTCAACTCTAAGTAGTAAACTTTCCAATTTGCAGAAACCATGTTTAAGTTTGAACACATTAATATGTATCATTATATCTTCCTTTTTATGATAATGAACATGTAACTACAATATCAAATTACAATAGAAGTAAATTGTGGAGAACCAGTTATTACTTCTACTGAGAATCATAATATGAAATTTAATAGTGATAACCCATAGCTCTTTAGCATAATTTTAGCTAGATACTCACAAAAGAAAGAAATTTGAGGTACTAATTTAAATCCAAATAGCTAAGAGGGGAGAAATGTTAAACCAAAAGATCTTTGGATTTAAAATTAAAAGGGACTTTCTAGATCATTGAGTCCAATTTCATTACTTTACAGCAAAATAAACTAAGACCCAGATAGTTTGAATGACTTACTAAAAGTTATATGAATAGTAAATAGTAGAACAAAGATCTGAATGCAGGTCCTGTCTCCAGATTAAGTGTTCCATTACCCATAATTACTGTTAGCACAATAATATAATGAATCACTGCTTTCTCTTTTAATGGAAACGTCATTATTTTTATATAGAAAAGGGGAAGAAAATAGTATTTTGCCTTAATGCACACACCATTCTGGTGCTATAGATTTAAGACATTTCTATGTCTTGCTGACTTTCGGGAAAGATTTAGGATCATTTATATAGCCTCAGATAAGGAGAACAGTCAAAATTTCCTTTCTTTCCAGTTGGCCAGAGGAGTTTCTTTGTCCTTTTAAGGTAAGTATATCTTTACAATGATTTATGTGCAGTCATGGCCAAACTAAACTGAAGCAAGCTACTCTGAGTACGATCTGTCTAGACTGGCCCAAGTGGATTACCTTAAGGCTGCAGCATTTTCAACAAGCATCATTTCTAATGAGTAGAATAACACACTCAGATTTCAACATCCCAAATTCTAACCCCAAATCTGATTAAAAACTCTGAATTATTTAATTCATGTATCCCAAACAATGCGTTACTTCTGAAGTTATTTTTTTTTAACTTTTTGATGCTGTGTTGCAAGAATTTTTCCGCCTTTTTTCCTCGAACAGATTTGCCATGGCCACTCTCCTAAGGGTGACAATTGAGAAGTTGGGAGAGGTGAAAAAAGTCTAATTTCCCTAATAAAAACAGAATCACATAAAAACAAGGTGTATTCACTACTTTCATATCTGTGAAAGCGTCAATATGTACCAGGATCCCCTCCTTCTTTATGCCAACATGGGTATTTTCCTAAATAAAAGCCTCAACATTTTTTATACATTCTATAAACTGATATAAATTCATCTACTCTCTCACAAGAGAGGAAGTTTTTAGAAATCACTCCTCCTTTCCTTAATACAAAGCAAATACCTCAGGAAGACAAAAATAACTAGCTCCTTCAACATACATTTTAAATAGTAAAGCACAAGCCATCTTGCAAATAATAAAAAGTTACCTTTGTTTTGTTTTTCTTTAAACCAGTGTCACCTATATATTTCAAAACTTGGCAGTAGACATAGGTGCTACTGATGATATACACCATTCTGTTAGGTCTTTAATTACAGAAGAAATTCTTCACCACAAACCCCAAATTTTACAACCTGCAAAAAACCTGATGTCTCTTTAAGAAGTTTAGAAAATTCCAAAAGTAGAGAATAACACATTTGAACTGAATTTACACTACTAATTATTTAAATTTAGGGAGACATTTATAAAGACAAAAAGAAAATACAGAAGAATCAGATCTTAATTTCCTTTAAACAAATGCCCATAGAGAAGGAAGTAAAATAACCTCTCTGTAAAAATACATTTATTTTTAAATTTAGTGAGTTTTAGTTTAAAACCATAACTTCTACCCAGAGGACCAAAGGCATTCTCCCCAGTTATCTAATTATTGTCCATCCCTGACCAGTTACCATACTGTTATGGTTCTTAATTTAAATTCCATGATAGCATCACGATTTCCTTTTTATAGTATTTCATTGCTCTAGTAAATTTGCATGAATTCACTTTTATGATTCTTGATAAGTTTTATGAACCTTATATTTCAGATAATTTTTAAGACCATATTTAGAATGATCCATGATCCAAAGGAAAAACTTCTGTTCTCCATAAATTATTCACATATAGCTGCAAACAGAATACTGTACAGATTAACACCATCATTTCTTCTTCAACCAATTAAGTAGGTCATTCCTATTGGGAAAGATGAATTGTGTATTTCTAGGACCCGAGAAAGAATAAGCAGTTGGCACTGCAAGGATCAGTTAGATCTGTTACAAAACTAAGACTCTACGATTCAAAGAGAAAATATGACAACTTGAGAGGAACATCCTATTCAAGGAGAGATAAAAGGTTCAGTCAACCATTCCTGAACTCCACATATGAAAGCCCGATTGTGATGTCTCAAAAGATGGACACAATCCAAAGAGCTTTCAATGACTATGTCACCAGAGTGAAAATTCTGGAACATCCTTTAGATCACAAATTTAAATTTTTACTTGGAAGGGACTCCAGAAATCATCTAGCCCGATCCATGGATTGTACAGATGAAGAAACTAAGGTCCAAGTAAGAAAAGTAACTTGTTCAAGGTCACATATAGAGTGCAAGCATCAGAAGCAACAGTTGAACACAGATCCTCTGACTCCAAATCCAAATGTATTACACTACCTTTCCAAGCCTGAAGGCCTTTGATTACAGGTCCACCCATGTATGTCCTATCTGACTGATAGATTTTTGATGACCAGCTTAGATGTATTCAAATAGATTCACTACTAGAAGACTGACCAGTTAATCGGTGTTCTTTTGTCACAGCAAGACATGAAAAGCTCTATTAAGGGGAGGGGTTGTTGTGATTCTTGTCGAGAAAGGGCATTCCCATACTGATGAAAAAATATATCATTATTTTTATAACTTAAGAGAAATGGTAAGATTATTCAATTACTACATTATGTTCTTTACTTTTCAAACCATTTACTCTGATGTGTTTTTGAATTTTCCCTGGTGTAATGAACAGTGGCAATCAAAAGTTAGTTTTTTTTTTAAAAAAAAGTCATTTTCCTGATGGAAGAATACAAATATCACTTAATACCACTGCTATTAATATTAATGTTTGATATGTATAAAACATACAAAGTCCTTCAGCCTGCTTTATAGAAAACATCACATTTGAATGTGATAATGGAAAGGTGAAGGAAGTAGCACAGGTTTTAATCTCTATTTCATGGAAGAAAAAGCTAAAATTTAAAATGTTCCTTGGTCATAGCTCTTCCTGATTCCAAAGTCTTGTTCCAATCACTCAGCAGGCCAAGTTGTCTCTCACTCCCATATAATCATCACATTATCTTTCTAAGAATTTAATCATTTTCTACATAGTGAATGTCTATGATTTCTTGGCAAGGTATGGATGGGGGAAGATTCACCGTGAGTATATATGGAAGAGAATAGAAATCTTTACATCTAGAACAGAAGTTCTTACTTTATTTTTCCTATCATGAACCCCTTTGGTAATCTGGAGAAACCTATCAGTCTTTTCTCAAAAATGATGTTTTAAATGTATATTTTTAAAAATCATAATAATACAAAGGATACCAATTACACTGAAATACAACTATCAGATTTTTTTTTTCAAGTTCCCAGACTCAATATTAAGAACTCCTTATCTAGAAAGGTATTACTCCTTTCAGTGCATTATTCAGGGCTTATTTCTCTCACTTGCCAAAGTAACTGAATACCTGGGGGGTCGGGGGAAGAGTTAACATTGCATAGCATTTTGAGTTTTGCAAATGTTTCACATATATTATACATACTTTGATCAAAGAAAGAGAAGGTTGGTTTTCTTTGAAAAGATTTAATGTAGAGGATAGAAGTCTGAGTTAATACTCATTCATTTGATGTAAATCATTTATTCCCTAAGTGGACATGACTGCTATCTTAAGGTGTTAACCTAATGTCTCTTATCATACAAACCACCTAAAACTTCCAGATTTGAAGTGAAAGTCTTGGCATACAAATAAATAATCTCATTTTATTTCATTAAAAATATTTTTAAAGCCCACATTCTTTTTCCAAGTTAAACTTATGAGGCCACAGTACCAGGTTCCCAACAGAGATCTTTCCACCATAATTGTAACTTCCAAGCTAAAGTCTTATTACCTCAGCTTCAACACCTTTATTGTGAAGCCCTTTGAAGTCAGGTTAAGTGAACAAAGGTTTCCTTTCAGAAGACAAAAGCTGCACTGTATGTAGAAGCACATGTATAAGAGACAGCGTCAGAGCTCAACCACTTGCACAATTCCGTAACCATGCAAACCCATGTGGAATTTGGCTTGTTCACCAAGGCCAGAGGGAAGGTCCATTCCTATTATGCCAGAGACTTATTCACCAAGACTAACTGAACACAGGAAATGGGTTGGACCTTGTTATGTTTGCATTTCTCTGAATGCCAGAGGAGGTAACAAACAAGAGTACACATTACTCAATCCAGCTGAGTTTGCCATTGAAGAAGGAAAATTACCTCCTTTGGGGGGGAAAAAACCATAGAGAACTCCAGAGGAAACAAGCAAAAAAAAAAAATTAAGATATTGTGATAGCCCTCTCCATAATTATAAATATATAGATCAAAAATCCACTGAATGATGCTAACAAGATCATTTCAAGAGAACCAAAGTAGTTTGCAGAAATTCCTCAAATAATTGGAAAACAGGTAATCTTAATTACATGGGGTCGGATTTCCACAAAAGTTAATTTTAACGAGAAAAAAATACAAGACCCCATGTCCTATCAACAGTATATAACTAAGTAGGTAGAAGAGTTCGAAGGGAAAAAAAAGACAAAAACAAGGTGGCACATGGAAAGAACAATGGATTCTGAATGAAGATCTGGGTTCAAAGTCCTTCGCCATTTACTACCTGTGTGTTCTCAAACAAGTCACTTCACCTGTCTGGGTCTACAAATTAGATGACCTTAAAATACTTTCCAGTTTTAAATGCAATGATCTTCTATGTGGGTAAAAGAAAACCTTAAGATGTACAAGTTTCTCTGATGACAAAACACCCACATAGTTTTGGTAAAGAAATAGGAAGTTCTACTTGCAAGTGTATGAATACGGCTCCATCCTTTTCTGCTTCTCTTATTTCTGCAAATTTTCTTTTCATAAACAATCATTTCCAAGAAATAAAGATCTTTATTGCACCAAACTTTCTATTATTTGCCTTAAACAGTAAGTTTGAAATGGAGGCAACTCATATCTCTATGCTTTGTGAGAGATCTATGAAGAATTTCACTCCTTAATATATATTCTTGGTCAATTTATAAATGTCACCTTGGAGTAGAAATGAAACTAACTGCTATTTGGAATGATGTCACTTAAATAAAACTAGAATCTCGCTTCATGGGTTTTTTTTTTTCTCTTTCAGAGAAGATAAGAGTTTACCATCATAATGCCTAGCACAGTGGAGGATTTCAAACATTATTTTCCTGACAAGGAATCTTTAAAACTATCAAGGAATTTCCCCAAAAATCTCCTTTGAAGAAGAAAAATTTCTTCACCTGACCACAGAATTGTACACTCTAGTGTACTAAATATTTATCTTATTTGTTTATTAATTTATGTATTAATTAGTGTACTAATCTAGAAAGGAAGGGGAAAAGGATATGGAGAGTTTCCAGGGACATAAAGGAATTGAGCTAATATACTAAAAGTTGAATATAGATTGGTTTAATGATTGAGAAAGTCTGCAAATATAGGTTGAATGGAGAAGAGAGAAAAAATCAAAGAAGGAAAAGTAAAAATGCACTTTACAGTAAGTAAATCATTCAATAATTTGTGATTTTTCAAAATACCTTCTTCAAAGTAAAAAGCATCAAGAACAAAGATAACCCAAAAAAATTCACTTAGGAGAAAACACCTAGAAAATTGTGAAAAATAAGTCATTTAAACAATTAACTTTTTAAGGTTTAGCAATCCCCTAATCAGTATAACTAATTAACAAATGAGCATCTTCACTGTAGAAAGCATAGTAATGGATAGTCAATGACAGGAGTGATATAAAGACAATGGTTCTTACTTCAGGGAAGTTTACAATCAAGTTGGTGAGCTTAAAGATATGAAAAGTGAGTAAAAATGCAAGAGAAAAATAATTTCAATGGAAGATATGTACCAGAACAGTACATGAACAATTGCCAAAAGACTAGCAGATAATAAATACTTAGCATCATGATTAGCTTTAATCTAGGGAACAGCACTGAGAAGAAAAGATTTGAGCTAAGTCTCAAAGGACAGTCAAGGCTTGGATAAGCAGAAAGAAGGAATATGGACATTTCAGGCATTCAGGAGGAATGATCTAAGTAAAAGTTTGGTAATATGTTTGTATTAGGGAGAGGGGCTAAAAGGTGAGGGGGAAAAGGTAGAGTTTTGAATACATACAGTACAGTTTATCCTATAGGCAACAGATTTAATAAAATAAAGAGTTGGACAGTGATTTACTTCTTTGTTGATTGAAGTTACACATTTAGAAAATTAATCTGGTAACTATATATGGTTGACTTAGAGAAGGGAAATAGAGAAAGACTAATTAGGAGAAAATGGCAGAAGGCTTAAAGTGATGAGGGCTTAGGAAAGATAAAGGGTAAAATTTGAGACGTTTTGAAAATAATGAAAATCCTTACATGAGGTAACAGCATGTGAAGGTTGAGATGAGGGTAAGCTAACGCTTTTCTACAACTTGGAACCCACAAGATTAGAAAGAGGACAGTACATTTACAAAAAGAGGTATGTAAGGAAGAAGAGGGATAGTCAGGGAAAGATGAGCTGGATTCTAAATGTACTTTATATCAGAAAATGGTCAGTAATTCAAATAAGAAATAACTTAAATTCTTAAGAATAGAGAAACATAAAAGAGCAGAAGATCAAAGACTAAACTATGGAAACTGCTGTGCATAAAGAAGAAAAGGAATAAGTAAACAAAAAAACTACATAGCTGTCATATAGGCTGGAGAACCAGACAAGTATGGCATCATCAAAGTCGGAAGACAATTTCACAATGGAATGGATGGACAGTGTTGGAGTTAGAGGACCTAGGTTCAAATTCTAGCTATTAGGTTCATGGTCTTGGACAGGACATTTTTTTTTATCTTCTAAAATGAGATGTTCCTCTAGATTCTCCAAGGTTCCTTAAGCTCTAAATCTATGTTTTTATGATCAACAGTATCAGGTACTACAGAGAAGTAAAAGAATATTAAAGATCATTAGATCTGATGATTCAGGGTACAATTGAAAGAGTAAAACCCAGCAAAGGGCTAAGGAAACAGAAAACAATAAAGTGGTGGCAGCTCACTATTTCAATAAATTTGACAGCGAAAGCAGAGAAATGGGACAGTAGCTCAAAAGGGAAGTTTGATCAAGTAAAACTCTGTTTCAAGATAGGTAGATCTATATTTGGTTGAATGACGAGGGTTTCATACATGGTAAAGAAAAGCAATTCAGTTGAACCACAGAATACTTCAATGAGAGACACATGCAAGAAGCCTAGAAAGATATGCTGAAGCTAAACTGTAAAAAGTTTTAAATGTCCAAGACATGTAAGTATTTTACCCCAAAGTAATTTTGGTACCACTGAAGATTCCTGAGGGAAGGAGTAGCATGGTCACACACACCTGTAATTTACAAATGATAATTTTGGTTGTTTAGTATAAGATGCCTTATAGCACATGCTTAAAAGTTGAAAAACAATCCAAACTGAATGCTGTGAAATTATAATGGCTAAATTTGCCTCCAAAGAAAAGCATCTCCAATCTCTTTCTTCACAGAGATATTGGGCTCTGCATGAGAAACACTGTGAGAAATGACATTCTTTTTCTATATGCCTTTTTGAACTTTGCTTTTCTCGTTTTCATTCTTTGTTCAAAGATAGTTCTCCAGATGGAAAGAGAGGAGAAACTTATTGGGATATGTAGGTAATGTTAAAATACAAAAGTTATTAGCAAAAATTTACTAAAAAATTAAGTTTTGGTGATATAAATTACTGTCATTGTGACTTCTTTCCACAAATGCTAGGCACTTTGTTTACACTGAGTTAGCCATTTTCTCTCATCAGCTCCTTATAGAGAACTGAATTTATTTTTAAAAAATTACAGATGAAATTTTCAGCCAGAAAATAATTTTCTGATTTGGCATTAAATAGCTCACATCTATATAGCTGTGTTCTAATAAGCACCATTCTCTACCCACCAGCTAATAGTATTGCACTAGAGGGAATGACCACAGTTTAAAATTTCTCCGTTATCTTTCCTGTCTTGCTTGCTTGCCTATATCCTTCTAATAGAGTGATTTAGGTGATAAAAGAACACTATATAACCATGGTCCCTGTCCTGAGATAGGGATATAAGTACATTACAGTAATATAAACAAGAAAGGTCTTTTTTTTTTAATTAAAAAGCCAAAGAATCATTTCTGGATGATATGCTTCCAATTAGAGCAGGATTCAAGACTAGAATATAAACCAGAGTATAATCACTTAAGAAAAGGTATTGTCCAGAACCAAAGGAAATGCAATGATAGACTAGAAGTTCTGGATAACTGGGCCATTCCTATTCTCTTCTTAACATTTTTCTTCAAAAAAAAGTGCTTATACAATGTCCAAGAATCAAACTAATTCTAAACTTCCACATCTTACGGTTCAGGGAGATCACTTAACTGGCTGCAAACTGGGAAGCAAATGGCAGTCAGAAAAATGGGAAGGACCTTTAACTCCATTGCAAAAGGAAACGCACTGACAATTCAGAGGTTAGCAGATTGGTACAAAGGACCTCTCAATGTGAACATGTGGCTTCCTGCTGTCAATCAATAGGGCACTCCTGGTTGTGAAAGTTAGGGAGTGTAATTTGCTAGCCAGGTTGCATTAAAACTGTCTGGTCCATTGGTGAAGAGCAGTCATTTGATGTGCTAGGAGATTGCAGGGACTATCCTCTTTCTGGTGCCGGAAAATTTATTTGGCACATTCTGCAGGGAGCATGTAGAACTTGGAGCCATCAGTAGGTAAAACAAATAGAGTATTAGAAGCCACCCAGGTGTAGGAGATTAAGGATTTAACAAGCAGATGGAGTAGAAGAGCATCATCTGGGCACAATTCATCTTTTATAATAGGCAAAAATCCCCAAAGATTAAAGCAGAAGGAGCAGGAATTCATTATTAATCGGAAAAAAGGAAGGGTCCTCTAAAAGAAATCAGAAGCAAGACTCTGGTTTGTCTACCTCAAACCCACTACCTTTTAAGGGAAAATCAATCCCCATGTAGGCGGAGAGGACCCATTTGAAAAAAAAAAAAGAAAAGAAAAAAAAATTTCCATCACACCCTACCCTGCCAAACTTATCATCCATTTTAGAAGGTGATGAAGTGAGTCAAGACAACAACTAAGGTTGACCAGCAAATACTACCTCTACCTTAAAATAGGTTGAATTTTTTTTATCACTACTTTCATCCTGTAACAGCGCCCCCCACACACACACACATACATATGCGCACAACACGCACACACACGCGCGCACACACACACACACACACACACACAAGCACATTCCTGCTTAGAAATTTCTGAGGGCTCCCAACTACCAATGAAATAAAATCTTTACTCCTTACATAGACACTAGATTCTCAACAATGTAGTTCTAATTTACCTAGCTTTATCTGCCAGTTGCTCCCCAATATATGCTTAATTTGAACTAAATAATTTTCACTGTCCTCCTCACAAGATATACATTCTCCTGCCTCTAAAACTTTGTTCATGCTGTGCCTCCTACCTGAAATGTTGAACTCTTCTCACTGAACCTTATCTAATTCAACTCCTTTCACTCAATCGTATCCAAATTCTCCTCATTCTTACAAAGTCAATCTAAGTCTCACATTCAGTGCCCCATGAGATCTTCTTCCAATTGCCCCAATAAGCATTAATTTATCCTTCCTCTCAATAGGAGCACTTACAATCTGTGCTGGCCGCTGGTTCTCATAGTTTATCATATTCCAATGTATTTCATATGTAGATACATCTGAAATATCCCTGTAAACATATTGTATGTTATGCTTCTTCTCTGTCCTATTGGGTTATCACAATGTGAAGAATGTAGTTGGAGTTTCACAGTGAAAACCTATTGACTGAAATAAACTGAATTTCAACCCACAAAGCATTTAAGTTGTTGAGAAAAGTGTTTGCAGTTATGTTACACAGCTTCATTCCCAGGCTGATGACAAATGAATGTGAGATGATACTATGATGTGTTCCCTTTCAAAGATATACTTGAAAAGAATATTATAAAATAACCTCTACACACACACACACACGCACGCACACACGCATGCACACACACACACTCCTATGGAAATCAACTAACGTTGACAACACTTTTACCTTATCCTTGACAAATAAATTGTTAGCTATTTAATCACGTTTTTCCTTAGGAATCCAGAAATGTTTGATGAATTATCACTAGAAACCTACACCAGCCATTAACATTGCAAACAGATTTAAAGCATAGTTCTGTCCCTAAGTAATTTATAATCAGATTAGAGACAGGACATAAACATTAAAATATACCACATGTACTACCTGTTAAAAGCCAAATAAATTGTATAGAAGTTAAGAGGCCACTAATATCTGGAAGCTGAAGCAACTTGGAAAGGGTTTCATGGAGGTAGGAAAGAATAATCTCACAGGATGCGTAAGAACTTAACAGGAAGAACGGGTTTATTCCTGGAAGGGACGGAGAAGTTCATTTGAAAATTATTCCTCCAACATGATAATTAAAAAAAATAGAGCTAGAAGGGATCCCAGAGCCTACCTCATCCACATACTCTAAGTTGTAGGAAATCTGAACAAGTCTCAGAACCTTCTTCTATCTGAATACTTTTTGCACAGGCCATGCAATGTTCTATACATCTCCCCATAATAAAATGTTTCCCTTAACTCAAATTCAATCAGTCAACAAGCTCTTTGTAGGACATTACCATGTGCTAGGGAACCATGTTACGCATTGAAGATATAAAAACAAAATGGGAACAGTCCCCATCTTCAAGAGGAAGCAAAACACATACACAAAAAGTAAGTGAAGATGACATATGCAAAGCAATTACAAAAGAATTCCTGGAGCAAGGGGAGTACACAGAGGATGATGCTGGAGAGTAGCCATGATAAAATGGCAAGAGGAACAGATTTGGAGTCAGAGGCCCTAGGTTCACTTTCCAGATCTGCCACTTATTACCTATGTACCATTGAAGTAAGTCATTTAATCTCTCTAGTTTTTAGCTTCCTCCTCTGTTACAACAGGTAGCCAGATTGAAAAAAATGAGAGATGAGAAATGACCAACAATTAGTTTGAAGGGAACAATTTTGATCCCATAATACAGGCAGAAACTACAGGATTAATAAATAAGCATGTAATAATCAAATACTTATCTACTTATATATGAAGTCCTTTGGCTGAAAAAAAAGAAATCACAAGGTAACTAGATAACTAGATGGCTGATTGAAAAATTATTTCCATCTCAAGATCTCAAGTGTCAACTTAACTCAGTCAAAGTTCTGACTCCTCTCACAAAGTCAGAGATGCCTTGTATGCATCATCTGTTAGGTTCATAAAGGTTGATGGATTGGGTTGTGATCCTATCTCATGCTGTGGCATATGTAATGGCAATAATACCTTAAATATGTTGATTTTTACAGTTTTATAGCTAATAAAAGTTTGATCCATTATATCATTTGGTATAACAACATCCCTGGGAAGGAGGCAAGACAATGATTATTATAGCCACATCACAAGTGAGGGAACTGAGAATGAGAGGGATCACATGCCTTCTTGCCTAGGTCTACATGGTAGGCAAATTACAAAGGATCAGATCCATGGTCTTCCCAATATCTTTCACTGTTACATTTGCTCCTTTCATCACATAAATATTTACCATCCCAAAACAAGTATTTTTTTTAGCCTCCCTGAATATAAACATTCAAAAATAGTTGATTACCACATGCCTCTCATTTTCGTTTTAAGAACGAGTTGTGGTATTTAGGGAATACTCATTCCTCTGGGAATCTATATGTTAGTTACACAATAAAATGTGAACTGTGTCCCTTTTTGACTATAAGAAGCTTCTATTGAAACTTACTTCCACCAAACACTACAACTGTTTTAAGAGAATACTACTGTTGATACAAAACTCTGAGAACTGAAGGTATTTATGTTTACCCCAGACCAATATTCTATTAATTTTCAAGACTCAAAAAAAGTTTTCATTTTCTATTCCTTTTTCCTTTTACTCTCTGAAGTACAGCTAGGTAAAAATTTATGACTATAGACCTTTCCCTCCCTGTCCCCAAACTATAAAATAAGAATTGATTTAGTGTTTCTAAAAGGCAATAGAGAATGTTTTGTTTAAAGATCATTCAAGAATATTAAGAATCTAATTCTCATCTGGAAATTTAAGTAGTGCTATGAAATGGTTATTTATATTAATAAAAGCAAAATAACATGAAATGCTAATTTTATACTGATAAATTTAAGACCACACTTAAGAAATAAATTCTTAATGTACTTAAAGTCCAATTAAATTTTAGGCTTCAGTGTTTCTGCCTTCTTTGCTGATAATGCATTATTTGTTTATATCTCAGTATCCTCAGAAAGACAGCTAAGTGCCTCAGTGCAAAGAGCACTGGTGTTGAGGCAGGAAGAACTCAGTTTTACCTTGGGTATGTCACAAACCTCTATTTGCCTTAATTCACTGAAGAAGGAAATGATAGAGCAGTCCAGTTATCTTTGCCAAAAAAAAAAAGCATAGATAGTATGATCTGTGGAGTCACAAAGAGTCGGACATAACTGGACAATGACAATGATGAAGATGAAGACGAGGAAGACAAAGAGGAAGAGGAAGACAAAGAGATCTCTCCATATGCCTTCCCTAGTAAAGAAGATTTATCAGTTCCCTATTCCCATAAGATGAAAGGCAGATTCCTTTGGCCTTTCACAGTCTGCCTCCATTGAGTTCACATTACACACGTATGTGTGGGCACGGGCGAATGAACACACACACACACACACACACACACACACACACACACACACACACACACCTCACTCCAGCCAGAATGGACTACTTGATAAAGTTCTCTTTATAGGGCATGTCTCCTTCCATGCTTGTTTGTCTATTTAGGGGAGGCAGTTAGGGGCTAAATGAATAGAGTGCTGGGCCTGGAGTCAGGAAGACCTGAATTCAAATCGGACCTCTAACACTTACTAGCTGTGTGACCCTGGGCAAATCACTCAAACTCTGTCTGCCTTAGTTTACTAGAGAAGGAAATGGCAGACCACTCCAGTACCTTTGCCAAGAGAAACCCCATGGATAGTATGGTTCACAGAGCCACAGAGTCAAACATGATTGAGTGACTGAACATCCTCAGAAAGGGAACAAACGAAATCTCAACCACAAGAACGCTAGCTGTCCTATCTGGGCTTCCCTTCTTCTACACTCCCTTATAATTGCAAAGCCAGCAGAAATTCCTAATGATTTTGATTTCACAGCCTTTCATTTGTCCACTGAAGCCTCAAAATTAATGTCTCATATTATCATAAGAAATAACAAATGCATAAAAATAAATGTCACCAGCATGGGCATTTTCCCCCTTCCGATTTATGACGTTGTTTTATTACTGTATGCAAACTACTGAAAAATAAAAATAAAAACATTGTATTTTAAAATAAAATAAAGAGTTCAGAGAGAAACTGAAACCATACAAAAATGCTAACTACTAAGAAACCAAACCAAAACTAACCAACTCTCAAAGGCAGTAGTCAACATAACAGTGGAAACAATTGATTTTAAATGGTGCTTAAATGCATTTTGATTATGTAATATTGCATTAAGAAATGGCAAAGCAAGGTTAGAAGGCTTTAAATGGCTCAGAATGATGTGATTTTGCTTTGCTGGGACTCTCAACCTAGTAGGGCACTCACCCTTTCCTTTCTTGATATATGGAGAAAAAAGCAAATCAAATGTCTGCAAAATAATTGATGCAATGATATAGTAAGCCAAAGAATCAAAACACATTAATTTGGAATGGCAAGTTGCTCCAATTCAATCCAACTGAATTGTAATGCTGACAGGTAGCAGCATGCCATCTACTTTCCTTTAATTACTCCACTCCCCACTCCTCTAAATCAACACAAACTTTGAACCATTCAAAAGTCGTCACCATTTTGTCTTAACTTCCTGATATGTTTTAATCTATCTCATTTCTGAGGCAACTGACAAAATGAAGATGAAAAATTTCACACAAAAAAAAATCAGAGAAAAAAATAAACATGTATATGGCTACTTCTACTTTCTGGAGTTTAAGCTGGTATTATTTGTGATTATTTTTAAAAACCCTAGCAGGATACTTCCTTTGATAGTTTTGATAAATAGCATGAGTTTTTAATCATATGTTTATGATACCTATCTAATAACAAGGATATAGCTATCAGTCAATCCAAACAAAGTTTTAAAGTACAAATTTTTATAATAAATCCAGATCGTGGTCAGTAATGGGTAACAGGGCCTTGACAAGAGACAAATAAATCTCCTTAACAGTATTAGAAAGTTTAAGAAAACAACAAGTAAAAAAGCATGGCAATTTTTGCAACCTTGTTGGTACCATCCAAAATACAAGGGACATTTTAATATACATGTAGATTAAATGGCAGCAGGAAAAGACCAAAATGCCAAATTTACTATCTAATTTCCTGCCAAGTATGTAAGCAATCAATTGAATGGAACTGCTGGGAAAACTGGAAATCTCATAGAAATGAAAATTAGACTGCCACACAGTAAAATAAATGGAAAATGGAGAAAGACATGAATACAAAAAGCCATACCATGAAAAAAACTCACAATTGATCAAGTACCTTTTACAGTTATATCTAAAGGGTTACTTCTACCCAAACAAGGGAGAGAGGAAAACATAAAAGATTTTTAAAGAGAATTTTGACTCCATAAACTTTTTTAAATTGCCATGTACTCAAATTTTAATATGACAAGATCTATTCCACCAATAGATAACTGGACAAAGAATATGAACTGTTTTATAAAGAAGTTTAAGTTATAAATGACCAAGTGAAAACTTGTTCCAAATCACTAATAAGATAAATGCAAATTAAAACAACACTTTCACCATACTTCCTGCAAAGCAGCAAAGATGGAAAAAAAAAAAGACAGGAAAAATTAACGTAATTCTGTGAGAACCAAGGGCACATCAATTCTCTGTGGGTAGAGTTATAATGTGGTCCCAACTATTATAGATTTCAATTTGGTGTGATGCAAGGAAAAGTGACTATACTTGTACGAATTGACACCATTCTTAAGTAGATACCCAAGGATGAAAAAGACAGAAACAAAACTCTAATGTCTCACAAAATATTCACAGTACTATTCTTTTCAGAAGCAAAGAACCAAAATAAAGTGGTATCCGTTGATGAAAGAATGATTTAAAAAATTAAGATATATGAATTACTTGAATATTGCTGTTGTGAGAAATGCTGAATAGAAATCCATTCAGAAAACTGTGAATAGATTTACTTAAAATGATGCAAGAGAAGTAAACAGAACCAGAAGAACAATATTTAAGATGACTACAGTAATATAAATGAAAGGATCACTAAAAAAAGCCAAACTCTAAGAGGCAGCTATTAAACTGTAAGGAGGCTAGATGGTCTAGTAAATAGTCTCAGAAAGACTTGAGATCCAATGAAGCCACAATCACTTAGTAGCTCTGAGATCCTGGTCAAGTCATTTGGCCTTCTTTTGCCTCAGTTTCCTCATCTGTAAAATGAGGATAACAACAGTAATCCTAGGTTTGTTGTTAATAGTAATTGAAATAATATGTATATATAAGACCTTGCAACATTAAAGCAATAAATAAATGCTATTAGTATCAGTATTATTTGCTCTGAGTAATGGAAAAACCAATAAAAGTCCCAGATAAGATATAGCAAAAACCTTCTTTTCCTTCCCAATGCAAAGAGGCAGAGGAATACTAGAATAGAATATTGGAGGTCTCTGTATCAAAGGTTTTGTTCAATTGCTTTTTCTTTTTGCCAAAAGGCAGTGTTCAATAGAGGAGTAGGAAGACAAGAACTGATTGTGATTAAAAAAGCAAAGTTCAGCAAGAACTCACATTTTATTATAATAAAGAAATCAATGAGGTGAGAGTATAACTTCAAAAATTACTATTATAGTCAAAAATCCTAAAGGAAACACTTCCATTGATCTGTTTGACATTTCTGTTCTGTATGTCTTTTCATTGGCTGACTGGTTTACTAGAAGCAAAAAAAAAAAAAGGGAAAAAAATTGAATATCAAGTAGACTGGAAGATAGGGATCATGTCATCTAGCTACACAAAAAACATTTCTTATAATGATTTATTAAAATCAATGTATTGAGGCCTTATTGTGTATAATATGCCCAACCCAATCTCTTCCCTTTCAGATAGGATCCACTGCAAGGACCCTATCTACATTCCTCATTTTTGGAAGATCTGTCTGGTTATGGCATTTTGCTGACTTGAACTCTCAGAGTTCAAATCATACTCAATTCTTAGCCATAAAGCCAGAGGGATGGATATTTTGGATTCTACCAACCTTTCCTGGGGCAAAAATATTAACAGAAGACAGGAAAGTTGGTTAAAAACAAAATGTCTTTTAAAAAAATGGGTAATGGGTAAGCAGGGAATGGGATGCAACAAATTTTACCCTTCAAAATCTTATTATTTTTCTGAAGAAAAACCATGAAAAATGAATTAGGTGGCAAGAGTTTATGGTTTATTTCTCAGAGGAAAAAATTCAGCTATTATTTCACACCAATTTCTAGCCACCCCTGTAGTTTTTATCATGCATCATTGTAGTGATTAATGACGTGCACCCAGTTAATGGAAAACAGCAGATTAGGTTTCCACTAATAGATTTGAGAGTTATATCTTTGTGGCTCATTTGGTAACAACCTCACTGCTCAGTAAAGAAGTGATGGATTTAATCCTAGACTAGAACTTATTTTTTGCATACAAGATGGGTCAGACTATCTGAAAGGAGAAAACTATAACTTTCAAAGTATTCTGATCATGAGCAAGATGTAAACAACCAGCTTACACAAACGTGGCCCTAAAAAAGTTATTGGGTCTCACAAGACCGAGGCAACTATATTAAACTTTTTTTAAGCAGGCACAAAAGTAAAAGGCAAAAAGTAGTTTATTAACTATATGCAGCACGGTTTAGATCCACTGGAAAAGAAGCATATAAAGTACATAAATAGGTTTCTTTCCCAAGTTCGATGACATGTGGACTGATGTATTTTACTTAACTAAGCCTATGCCTTAGGAGGTACTGGAGGGGAATAAGCATTAATACAGCACTCCTGTGTAGCTGTACTGTGCTAAGTACTACATAAATATTATCTGATTTGAGCCTCACAATAACCGTGCAAGGAAGGTGCTACTGTTATCCTCATTTTACAGTTGAGGAAACTGAGGCAAAGAAAGTTTAAGTGACTGTAAGTGTCTAACACTCAGGATAGATTTGAAATCAGATATTCCTGACTCAAGACCCAGGTCTCTATCCACCATGCCACCTAGCTGCCTCTGGTAGGACACTAGGGAATTATATGAGGAGGAAGAATAAGGAAGGGAGGAATTTCTGAGACATGACTCTCAGGTTAAAAAGAAAATTAGTATTTTTTTTTTTAATTTGAGGTAGTTGTTTTGAATCCAGAAGAAATTTTCCATGCTATTTCTCAAATCTCCCTCTAGAAGGGAGGGAGGGAGCGAGGGAAGGAAGGAAGGAAGGAAGGAAAGAAAGAAAGAAAGAAAGAAAGAAAGAAAGAAAGAAAGAAAGAAAGGAAAGCCTATTTAATACATAAAGTATCTGAAACCCCTTACCACTCATCTATCACAATCATATTCTTGGGGAATAAAAGGGAAAGAGACAGGGAGAGGAAGAGGAAAAGACATTTATTAAACTCTTATAACGTGTCAACATGCTGAACTCTGAAGAGAGAAATGGGGGGGAGTTAGAAAATCCCTACTCCAAAGGAGTTCATATTTTAATTGGGAGATATAACATGGAAAAACAATTTTGGCTGTAAAGTGAAAGAAAAAAGGCCCCAAGTCCTAAGAGCACAATCTCACCATGGGAGCAGTCCAGCTACCCAGCGAAGTTCAGGACAGACCATGGAGGAGACAGCAAAGATGAAGGAAAGGAGTAAGCCAAAGAACAAGTAAAATGAATGAATCAAACTAAAATTAAAAACAAAAAATCCAGGTATTAGAGGAAAAGAATGGAAAAAAATCAAGACACACCATGTAAAGGCAACGCACATGCAAGCACCATCAATCCAGCTGGAGAAGAAATAGAGGCATGAAATAGTCAGAATGAAAACTTCACTAAAGGTCTTTCTCCTAGACTACAGTAGAGTCTATAATTATTATACTACTGGGTGTCTAAACAACTGAATCAATTACATTTTTAACAGTAACAGCAGATGTTTATTTAATTGTTTAATGTTACAAAGAACGTGTTTTTAGTAAATGTAAATCACTGCTGATGAAGAACTCATTTGCTATGTTTTGAGAGGCAGCATGAGGTAATGGATAAATAATGGGTACTGGAGTCAGAAAGACTGAATTCAAGTTCAACATCTGAGAGATACAAGTTGCACACCCGAAAGTAAGTTGTTGAATCTTTCAGTGTTAGGTGAAGCTCCCAGCTAGGTGGTACAATGGATAGAATACTAAGCCTGGAGTCTGGAAAACCCAAGTTCAAATCCAGCCTCAGACACTATCACCTCTGTCTTTCCCAGTTCCCTCAGCTTTAAAAAGGGGAAAACAATAGCAACTAGGAAAAGCACTTTACAAATATATCAAATGAGATATCTGTAAAGCGCTTTGCCTAATGTTTGGTACAAAGTAGGCAATTCAATATTTACTCTCATCCTCTTCCTACTTCAGTGCCCCAGACAACTAAAACTATAGCTTGCAGTACAAGTGCAGGCTTGAATTGGTAGAAATTTCTTACTGGGAAGCTCCTTACAACAAGGAAAGCACAAGTTCACTCCAAAAAAAAGGTCGAAATGATCATTAGCGACAGGCATGAGAAATCAAGAGCAATCAAAGTGCATACAAGAAGCAAACAAGCTCACAGTGGAGCAGAGGGGGCGCTGTACACAATTGTCCATCAAAAACAATTCAGAAAACTTAAACAGAGGTTTCTTTGTCAGTTATTATTACATAAAAGAAACAACCATATCAATTCCAAACACTACTTTGTATAATAGAGTCATTTAGTGATAGGTCCCTTGTTTCTAGGTACTTTTCTTTGTGACAATGGAATTCCTGAAAGAGATTACTGACCTGTACAAAACTTGCCTAAGTGTTTCCTCCCTTGCTTGCTAAACACATGGTATACAGACATATAACCTTGAGAGCCAGTGAACTGAAACACTGTATCATGCAGAGTGAAACAGAACAAAAGACACATTCACACTTTGGGATACCTTGTAAAATCAACATGAAAGCTAACATTTTAAAATTGCAGAATACTTAACAAGGCTGTTAACCTTAAGCATTCAGACATGGATCTTATAAAAATGAAAAAGACTGGAGGCAGCATGGGAGATAGGAAGAGTCATTGTATCCAAGTTGCTCCATGTAACAGAAGACAATTCTGCTCTGGCACAGATTGCAAGGACTGGTAAAGTCTCTTCGAAGTCTAAGACTCTCTGGGTGTATGATATCTAAATTCATATGAACACAAAATATCTGAAAGACTTTTCTGCATGTTTTCCTGTGTTAATTATTAGCTGCACTATTTTAGCTCCTTTCTATTATTCTGTAAAAGAACCCTGAATTGATCTAGGGAAATTGATGGAATGGAATAGAAGGCATTGGGTTACAAATTTAATACCACCACCAACTGAGTACCTACAAAGATCCATTAGGCACAGGGTCCTGAACTAGCTACCTTACTTGCAAGAACCAAAAAATAATTATTCTTTGACTTCTAGGCACTTAATAAAGCAAAAAGCAGTGTTTAAAGGAAAAGTTTCAACCCAAGACAAAGGAAATAAAATCATTTGTTACTTTTCCAGAAATAGAAGAACAGCCATGAAATCAGTCATACATTTTACCAGTAATCATAAATACTTTAAAAAGGAAATTAAAACTAACAAACAATCTTGATTAACAAAATGTGGAAAAAATATATATTTTCTCAAACTAAGGACTTCTATCTAAGAAGTTTGATAGGCTCAACATGAAAGAAAAAGCTCATCAAGATACCAGGATTTTGAAAACACAACCTTTAAAAAAAAAAAGCAGCTCTCTTCTCTGGCTGCTGAATTTTTAAAATAAATAGGGAGCTTTACAATTAGGGCTTATGGTACAACCTTACCTATTGACTATCTTAATTCATGAGACAGACAGTCCCTCTCCCCACACACATACATAACACTTTTTACTTCATTTTAACCTCAACTAATCAAACCATTTCTTTAAAAAAATAATTTGTCTAGTTGGTTAAATATTCAATCTCATAATACTCTGTGTCTCAATTCAAGGATATAAATGAATCATTCAAAAAAACACCTCTCCTAACAAGAACTGCTTCACACGCTAATCCAAATATATTTCTGAAATTGTTTCCAAGAAGAAAAAAAATTTCTCTAAATGTTCCAGTTAAAGATCTATCAAACAAACAGATTTTTACAAAGGAAAATCTTAAAACAGCTAGGTGGCACAGGTGAAAAGCTCTGAGCTGGATTAAGGAAAACTTAAGTTTAAATTCAACCTCAGACATATACTAACTGTGTCATCTTAGCTAAGTCACTTAACCTGTTTTTCCTCCATTTCCTCAACTATAAAATAGAGATAATAACATAACCAACCTCACAGGGTTGCTATGAGGATCAAATTAGATAATTTGTAAAGAACTTAACACAGCGTCTGGCACTTAGGTGCTATATAGAAAGTGCTTATTCCTTTCTCCATCTCCTAGTGGCTTTTACACACTAGTGTTCACTAGATCAAATGTATTTGATAATGAATTTGGTCCCAATATGAGTTTGGATTGATCTAATTTTTATTGGAAGTCTTGTCACTAATTTAATAATTTAGTACAGCTAAAAGATTAATTAAAATCCAAAAAAATTTTATTTCAGACATTCTGGTTGCAAAACAGATCCTTTAACTAAAATAGAGGAAACTAAAACACACAAACAAGCACATAGTTTTACCTGATATTCATTGGGCCAAAAAGTGCTCACTGCCAGTTCAGCCCGGAGCCAGTCTTTACCAGTAAAGCCAGTCACATTCCAAATTGGATTAGCCAAAGGTCCTTTATTCACTCTAACTAATATGTTCAAAGTGCCAGGATTCATCCTTTTCTGACTATATAAGAGATAGCTGAAATCAATACAATGTGTATCATTCTCCTTCATTGTTGGAAGCTGAAGTCTGGCTTTTTCTCCAGGGTCATGATTGGAGGAATCCACTACCATGTAGGATCCTGAAATGACATCAAACAAAAACAAAAGTGAGATAATTTAAAAAGAGAACACCAAAGAAGAGGAGAAAAAGCTAAAGAATTCACAGAAATCTGTTATTAAAGCTCAGTCCTTCAAAAGGGATTTCTCCCATTATATAGTGTATGCACCAACTTAAGTTGACACGTTACAAGACACATGATTTTATACATAATATATATGCATATATATTGTACACAAACCTTTCTACATCTAATTAATCCACAAATTTCCTTCATTTATACTGTTTCTTATGAAAAAGTAAATGCACATTTTACCAATAAAAATATTCACTATTATAATATAAATCATGATTAAAGAAACTTGCGAAAAAATATTTTATAAAATAAATACTCAAGAACCTACTTCATTAAAACGGAGCAAGAATGGTCTCAGATGGTGAAATAATTATCACAAGTGAATGATTTGGGCAAATCTTTCACATTCGGCTACTTCTCAGCCTTTTAATGCAAATAAAGCTCCACAGGATTCAGTTGAAAGTTAGTAGGATATTTGTTTACTTTTTATTATATGTAATAAATTGTCTTTATATTTTCAAAAATATTCATCCATTTTTATGCTATGAGGTCATTTGGTAAGCTAACATCTTTTCTGAGAAAGTTGCATAAATATTTTTAAATGCAGTTTTGACACTGCAGGATAGATTGTTGAATGTTAAAATATTGCTCAGTAAAAATAACACGCAAATACTTTGATTTCAAACTATGTGTGAAATCAAGAAATATACCTTACAACACAGAGAAACAGATTTTGAGGTTTTCTTTTGTTTTGTTTTTATTAATGTGCAAGATGATGTGGCAACACAGAGGCCATTTGTTTGATAAATAATTCTACTTCTACTGCAATCGTACAGTACCTGGAATAGTAAGTAAATAATAAATGCTTGTTAACTGACTGAAGAAACAAGTTACGAGAATGATTTCACGAAGTGCTTTACAGCCAGTGTAGCCAGCAAAGGTTTATTTACATAGCACCAAGTCTCCAACTTCAAGACTGTTAACAATAAGGAAGCACTCCATGCAGAACAAATGAATGAATAATCAAATTAAACATACATAAAGAAACCCCACCTCAAATCATATAATACAGTACATTAGAGAAAGGTGTCTCGATGTAGCATATGATTAAGAAACTCATTAATAATTTCCTTTCAGTCTATCACTTTCAAAACCATGCCATCTAATATTCTCATGTTATGACAGGTGGGTTTTACTTTGTTTTTATTTTGGGGGGGCAGTTGGAATTCCTTTCATTCCTGCCTCTCTCATTCCACACAAAACCACCATTTCCATTTCAAGAGAAAAATGAGGTTTGGGGTTCTTTTTTAATTAAATGACTTCTTCGTGACCTATTCCACAGAAATGGGATTTTGCTCTACTTGGTTACCCTTAGAGAAACACCCATTGTGATCACTATATATGATTTAGCAAGATGTCCTTGGAATATAGCCAACTTCACCACTGATAGATTTTCATTAAAAGAGGAAAAGTGTATTAGTAATTGGAAACTAGCATTACAAGCCTCCAATAATTATAGCTTCCTAATCAATTCACAATTAGACATTAGTGGTCCTTGCCATTGGTATGTGAAGGAGTATTGAATTAGCTCTCACTTTTACCTATCCTTTATTGCTAAAATGAATATAGAACACATTATTACTCTTTTTATCTTCATTATCTTAAAAATTCCACCATTTTTTCATGGTTTCAGTAATATCTTAAGAAATTCTAACCTATTTTTGTTGCTTGACTTTGATTTTAAAGGGAAAAAATAAGCAGGATGGACAACGAGAATGCCTCTGCAGAAATCACAAATTTGAAATACAATGAGAGAATTAAAACAAAATGAAAGAAAAGAATTAAAAACAAAATTGAGTTCACAAAAATAAACTCAATACAAATTAAATTATCATAGTAATTAGCAATCTTCTGCAGCAAAATATTACTCTTCTGATTCCTTTGAAAAGTTCTATCACATTCCTGCAAGTGACTTATAGGGATAATCTGTACTTCTGTTCAAGAGCAGGAAATAAGAAAAGGGAACATAAAATCCAGGCCTTGTGACTCTTGTCTCATAGCTATTATGAAAGTAGGCGTTTCCACTACAGAGAACTATACCAGTATACTCCAAACACAGATATTTGTTCTATTGCTAAAGAGACACAAGATGATTTCTCATATCCTCCCACAGCAATTGACTTTTTAATAACTGTAGTGGATAAAGAATTGACCCTGGAATTAAGAAGATCTGAGTTTAAATATGGCCACAGATAATTTATGAGCTGTGTGACCCTGGACAAGTAACCTAATCTCTCTTTAACTTCAGTTTCTTCAGTTGTAAAAGACAGACAATAATAGCACCTAGTTCTCAAGGTTTTAGTGAAGAAAATGAGATAATGTAAAAACCACTTATGCGCTCCACACATAGTAGATACTCAACAGATGCTTGTTTCTTGTTCCTACTTAAAATGTAAGCTCATATAAGCTTCTTGTTCCCTCATTATTACAGAAGGAAAACTACTCAATAATCAATAAATCAACAAGTACAACTCTTTGCCAAGCACTATGCTGAGCTCTGTCAGAGGTTACTAAGATTGGGGCTAGCAAGGCAAAAGTCAAGCAGCCGTTCTTACTCTTTACAATTTAACATTCCTGATGGAAAGGTAAAACATATACAAGAACAATACAAAGTAATTGGAGGTGAGGAAGCACTAGTGGTTGAGGGAGGAAAGGTCTCATTAAGGAAATATCACTTGAAATGAGTTTTATTGGGGACTAAGGATTTGAATGAAAGACAAGAAGTAGAAGTGAATTGCAGGTAGAGGGGAGAGTCTGTGCAAAATGCGTAGAAATGAAATATTACATACACACAACAGGAAATAGGTCTACTTGGCTGGCCCATAGAGGACCAAAGAGTTATCTTTTTTTTAAGAAAAAATGGGCTGGAGGCAGATTTCCAATGACTTTGAATTTCATATCCAGGAGTTTTCATTTAATACTAAATGCAAAATGGAGAAAACAGATCTTCTTGAATAGGACAATAACATGGTCACGTCTGTACATTAAAAAATGGCACTTTGAAAGCTGTGTGGAAAATGGTACAGAGAAAGAAATGCAACTTGTGGTAGAAAGCCCAGTTAGGAAACCACTGGATTCTTTATTATCTATTATCTATTAACTAATTGATATTTTTCCTTCTATAACAGGGCAAACGCATATGGATGTACACTGAAGTAAAAATAACTGATATTTATGTATTTCATTAAAGTTTTGAAAACACTGTGAATAACTAGTTCACTGGACCCCTACAATAAACCTGTAATAAATATCATAAATATTCTTGCTCTCCATTTTAGAATTAAGGAAATCAGAGTGGAGAGAGACTATGAGACTTAACCAGCAAAGAGCTTTGAGGTAGAATCCAAACCTAGTTCATTCTCTATTCAAAATTAAATGATCCTTCCATGAAAGAGTAGATAATGTAAAAGAGGATTCTTTATTTCCATAATAGTCTGCTTAAATTTTGGAGAGAGTTACTTAACATAGAGAAAAACAAGAAACCTCATTATAAAAATATGTTTAAAAATACTTTTATTTCATTTTAATATTATCCTACAAATCAACAGCACATTGATTATCAGGAGCCTACTATAAAAAAATCTATGTACTTCTTAAACTGCTAAAAAAAAAAAAAAAAGAGGGGAGGAATCAAGATGGTAGAGTAGAAAGGCACACTTCTGCTAGCTCCAAAACCACAACCTATAAAATATCTGTAAAGAAGAACTAACAAATTCTGGAGAGATGGAAGACACAGAACAACAGAGTGGAGGAGACTTCTGTTCCAGAAAGACCTGAAAAACCCTCACCAAAGGTCCGTCGTACACGGGACCAGAGCAGAACCCAGCCCTATCTTGGCCGTGCAGCCCCAGGAGGAGCAGATCTAAGCGGGCTTCAGGGATGGAATATCTGGTGGCCATGGGGGTCCCTCCACTCACAGGTGCTGCAGGTCTGTGAGAGAGACTTCCAGGCTGGCCAAGAGGTGATCGGGGTGTCTCCATAACTCAGGCCCCCTCGGGAGGCAGCAGCAGAGGCAGCGGTGGCCAGAGGCTCCCAGAGCATACAGGAGCTCAGCAGCAGCTCCATTACAAAAGGTCTCTGCATAAACCCCCTGAGGGAACTGAGTCTGGGAGGCAGCCCTGACCCCACCTGAGCACCAGAACTTAAGCTAACATTGAATAGCAGCCCCAAATGCAGCTGAAAGCCCTGAGGCTGGGGAGCAGCATTTGAATCTCATATCCCAAACATTATCTGGGCAGATCTAGGTGGGGGTGGAGAGGAATCTCAGAAGTCAAGTAACTGGCTGGGAAAATGCCCAGAAAAGGGAAAAAAAATAAGACCATAGAAGGTTACTTTCTTGGTGACCAGATGTTAGCCCCTTTCCTTTCTGAGGAGGCGGAACAATGCTTACCATTAAGTAAAAACATAAGAGTCAAGGCCTCTGTATCCCAAACATCTGAAATAGATATCCAATGGGCTCAGGTCATGGAAGATCCAAAAAAGGATTTTGAAAATCAAGTTAGACAGGTAGAGGAAAAACTGGGAAGAGAAATGAGAGAGATGCAAGAAAAGCATGAAAAACGGGTCAATACCTTGATAAAGGAGACCCAAAAAAATGCTGAAGAAAATAACACCTTGAAAAATAGGCTAACTCAATTGGCAAAAGAGGTTCAAAAAGCCAATGAGGAGAAGAATGCTTTCAAAAGCAGAATTAG
>CM053770.1:407665589-407744861 GCA_028658325.1 Potorous gilbertii
GACTTTCAAACATAAGAATGAAGAGAAGCATGAAAAAGTAAACAGCAAAGAGAAGTCATTAGGGACTTACTAAAGTTGAACTGTTTACATTCCTGCATGGAAAGACAATATCTGTAACTCTTGAAACTTTTCAGTATCTGCGTAGTTGGTAGGATCACACACACACACACACACATGCACGCACATACAGAGACAGAGACAAAGAGCACAGAATTGAGTAGGAAGGGATCATATCTTTAAAAAAAATGAAGTTAAGTGGTGAGAGAGAAATGTATTGGGAGGAGAGAGGGAGAAATGGAATGGGACAAATTATTTCTCACAGAAGAGGCAGGCAGGAAACTTTCTAGTGGAGGGGAAAAGAGGGGAGGTATGAGGAAAACATGAAGTTTACTCTCATCACATTTGACCAAGGAAGGAATAAAATGCACACTCATTTTAGTATGAAAGCCTATCTTACAATACAGGAAAGTTGGGGAGATGGGGATAAGCAGGGTTGGAGGGATGATGGAAGGGAGGGCAATGGGAGGAGGGAGCAATTTAAAGTCAACACTCTTGGGGAGGGACAGGATCAAAAGAGAAAATATAAGCAATGGGGGGCAGGATAGGATGGAGGGAAATATAGTTAGTCTTACACAACACGACTGTTATGGAAGTCATTTGCAAAACTACCCAGATATGGCCTATATTGAAATGCCTGCCTTCCCAAGGGAATGGATGGGGAGGGAGGAATGGGGAGAAGTTGGAACTCAAAGTTTTAGGAACAACTGTCGAGTATTGTTCTTGTTACTAGGAAATAAGCAATACAGGGAATGGGGAATAGAAAGTTATCTGGCCCTACAGGACAAAAGAGAAGATGGGATAAGGGAAGGGAGGGATGAAAGAAAAGAGGGCACATGGGTGATATAGGTAATTAGAACGCTCAGTGTATTGGGGTGGGGGGAGGGGACAAAAGGGGAGAAAATTTGGAACCCAAAATTTTGTGAAAATGAATGTAAAAAGTTAAATAAATAAATTTGTTTAATTAAAAAATTTTTTTAAAAAAAGAGACAACATGACAGCTTATGTCATAAATAATGGTCAAAAAAAAAAGACTATAGTAATAATAAGCACAAGAGTTTTAAAGACATCTAAGCTACAGTAATCACTACACTGTGGTTATGTATTAAGACTTTCCTAAGAGTGTTTCTCCTTGTTACACTTCAAAGGAATTTAGAATTAACTTAATTAACCTTGAAGGTGATGATTAATGAATGACATCACAAAAGAGTATGACAAGAATAGAAAAAGTTTAAATAACAGTGTCAAAGCAATTGTCTTCACTTCCACACTAACCAATCACTCTTAGCACTTACTAATGCTTTCTCTCCTCACTCTTCCCAAAATCACCACCAAATACAGTGGCCTTTTTCCAGCCCTCACCCTCTTTGGCCTCTCAGCTACATTGGACACTCTTCTCCTGGCACTCTTGATTTTTTCTTTTCTGTCTCCTTCTCCTTTTCCTGCGCTCTCTATGGTTCCCTTTTCCTCTTTATTTGATCTCTTTAGGGCACAGACAGAGTAGTGGCATCATTGCATCAAAAAAAGTATGCACAACTGAATGTCATTTGCGGCATAATTCTAAATCACGTTCCAGAATCTACCTTTTTTTCTTAATTTCAATACTGCATATGGCCATTAACCATGGATCTAGAAAGGTCTATGTATTTTATCTGATCCATCTGCTCTCTCTTATTCTCAGTTTTACAGGTGAAAAAATTGATACCCAGAGAAGTAACTTTCTCTATATTAAAAAACTAGTATGAAAGCTAGAATTCAATTCCATTACCTGGTTCCATAAACCACAAAATATTCCTGTCCCTACATCATATTCACTCTCTGCTGAATGCTTCTACTGATGGCACCACCATTCTTCTAGTTTCCCAAGCTCAAAAGCTCAGTCTTCTTTAATTTCTCCCATTCCTTCACAAACCCACCAACCACAATGAACGAGATGCTAAATCTCATGCATTCTACCTCTGCAAGGTCTCTGACATATACCCCTCCCTATATCCATCCTGTCAGACAACTAGGCAGTGCAATAGAGCACTGGGTCTCAAGTGAGAAAGACATAAGTTTGAATCTGGCCTTGAATCAAAGTTATGATCTATAGGACTTTGGACAACGTACTTAACTTCTGTTTACTTCAATTTCTTCATCTGTAAAATGGAGATAATACGAGCACCTACCTCTCCCTGGGTTGTTGTGAGGATCCAATTAGATAATATTTGTAAAGAGCTTAGCACAGTGCCTAGCACATAGTAGGAACTTGAATGCATATTTCTTTCCTCTTCTTCATATTTCTTCTTCAGTGATTATGAACAACACTATTGTAACAGCTTCCTTGTCTCGATTTGAGATGAAGGACTGTATCTCATTTTAGCCTTGCATGGCCAGGACCTGACCTAGTACATGTTTGTTGAAATGAACTGAATTGGTTCACATGCCTGCATTTTACAAGGTTTTAACCCTTCCTACTTTCTGATATTTTTCTCCTCTAGGTTTCAGTAAATACTCATTTTGCCCTGGTAGTCAAACTCCCCTACAATCTGGCATCATTCTGACTTTCCAGTCTTACCTCCTACTAACTCCTTCAACTATATTACACTCCAGATGAATTGAATTACTTGGGGTATTCCCTGTACACACCATGAAATTTCTAACTTCTGTGCCTTGTAAACATTAGTCCTATACCTAGAAGGATACAACTCAATCCCATCTCCCTCCTGAATTTATCCCCAAAATAAAATGATAGAATAATTTGTTTCCTGGAGTTGAAAAGATCTCAAAGATCATCTAAGTCAGCAATTACATTTCCTCTCATATCTGAATATTCATTGCCTGTGCATCTTTTATGTATTTATGAATTATTTTTTTTATTTCAGGTATTGCTCTATGTGTCATATATAATATGACTAAGTTGCATAGGACCAGAAATATGGATTATCTAAACTTCATATCCTCATGCTAGCACTCAGAATGCTGCTTTGCATATGTTTAGCAGTTATTAAATACTGGATTCAATTATATTGTGCTTGGATTTTTTTACATATTTCACTCTCTAGGCTCTCTAAATATAGTTCTCTATAATCAGACCTTGATTCTCACCATTTCACCCATTAGGTACCTTAGGTACTTAAAAAATACTTGTTTGGTGAATGAATAAATGAAAAATTTAACCTTCAAATAAATATGAATGATGTGTATAGTGACAACTTTACAAGAAACATGATGACTTTTCAGGTCCTTCAAAACCTCAGGCTTGGACCAAAAATCCTGTTTCTTTGTGCTAAGATAAATTGTAACAGAATGAGCAAAAGAGAGAAAGCAGAAGAGGATGAGGAAAGGGAACATTCAACCACTGCCTTTGCGTTATCCATGAAAGTAAAATCCTGCTTGTAATATGAGAAATGCTATTTATTCTCTAGTAATCTTATATGAACATTATTGCTGCTATTAACACTGAATAAAATTCTACCTTTCTGTTGCTGCAGGGTATGCCTTGAAAGGTAGATCAAAAAAAAAAAATCAAATAACCATTCCTACTGGTATTTAAGTGGAAAAGATAGGAATAAAGTGAAGTGAATGCATCTGCTCCTCCCAGTATAAATCTATTGAGTGTTTGGATTAAATGTTCTTGACTCTCCTGTATCAGGACCCTTCTGGGCAGTCTGGAAAACACTTTGGACTCCTTTTCAAATCAATATTTTTAAATGCGTTAAATAAAATATGTAGGAAGGAAAAATACATATAAAGGATAAAATACACATAAAGGAAACCATAGATTGTATGTATTTCAGCCTCCCACTCACACCCCATCACATAAGCCACAGAACCCGTGAAATCTATCCACAGACGCCAGGTGGAGAACTCTGGTTCTAGAATTATATCACATCTAAAATCATAAAAATTTGACTCACTATACTATAATCAATGTTTCATTGTAACAATAAATGTAACAGACAAACAATATCATTTTACTGTAAAGGGAGAGAGTGGGGTTGTGTCTTTAATTTTCCTTAAAAATAGATTATTTTGAGTACTTCTTTGGAGCACCATCGCATGATATAAAAGCAGTTAGCTCCTGGCATCAAGTGAGATTATCCCAGAAGAAGAAATGAACATGCCAGAAACTGTTGATTGAAAGAACTAAAGACATGATGTGGTAATACATTTTCGTGCCCAGACAGTTTAAGAAGCAGTGATCAGGAGTGCTGGGTGGGGGGAAGAGAGACAAACTGAAATCATTCCTTGAGGCTCAGCCAACACAGGATAATATTTTTCTCCTTTGTTCCAAAAATAATGCCCTCAAGCCTTTCTACTGCTCTGACCTTCACAGATGAATACAGTGATTTGGGGAGGGGCATTTTTCTGTGCTGTCTTTAGTCTATATTCCCCACACGGATTTGTTTTCTCCCATCTTACTTCTTCTCAAAATTGACTGTGACTCTGGATAATATGGCTACTTCAGTTGAGGTCATCGCTATACACAGAGAAACTTCAACATTTGAATAATGCCATTTTAAAATTTATAAAGTACTTATCTCCTCTGAATATCTCAGCAGCCCTGTAAATGAGATACTAATTATTTTTTCCCATTTTAAAGATAAGGAAAGTCAGGCTAAGAATGATTAAATCATTTGCTCAGGTCTGAGTGGCTGGCTGGTGTCTCTGGAAGGATTTAAATTCTAGTATTTTGGACCTCAAGTCTAGGAATTTATCCATAATTATGATGACAAGATGACAGTCATTCAAGGTCCTCCATTTACCCTGTATGAATCTCAGACTGATGTAGACCACCCACTCATCAAGATTGCAGTGCAATAAAATGAAGTGAATGCTGGCTCTGGAGTCAGAGAAACTGGGTTCAAATGCTACTTCTGATACTTTCTACCTGCATGAATTTGGGCAAATCACATAATCTCTTCGGGATTAAGCTGCCTCATCCAAGAAACGAGGGAAGTGAACTGGCTGGTATTTGAGGTCACATGGAGCTTTGCATCTATGATCCTAGGACTCCCTCTAATCTTTCACAACTAGTAAATCTTCTACAAGTGATGCCTGTTTTACCAAGTCTGAGAAGAGATACAGCAAGCATCTGTTTTTGGTTATTTTCCAAAGAAATCCAGTTCAAATCCTCTAATGAAATTTCAATATACTGAACTACTATTCTGCTCCACTCCATGCCCAACTACACACTTTAAGGTGAAAAAATAAAAAATCAAAAAACAAAAAGTGAAATCCTATCTGCTTTTCCCCACAGACGACTCATGAGAGGTAATACGTTAAAAGCCTTTCAACAAAGGTACTACATCAGCATAAAGAAATCTCATTTTGCTCCCATGAGAAAAGAGAAGGATCAAGACTAAGAGGAAAATAAAAGGCATAAGAAACAAAGGAGCACCACAAAGAATAAAGAAAAGTGACAGAGGCTTAAGAGATGGAGGGGAATTAGAGCTGTCCAAAGAGGTGATGCTAAATTGTTCATAGCAGGATTTGAAAATTGCTTATTTCAAAACCACAGGTATATCAGGACCTGGCAAAGTCAAACAAAATGAGAAATTTAAAAAGAGGAAAAGGAAAAACAACCTATCTTTCAGAAGGAAATGAGGAATAAAACTCTGGAACTACAGTTACTTTTATTTATATTTTGATTCAAAACAGATGAAACTGGCTTCTTTCTTTAGATGGCCCATCATCAGTATTCTTCAAGCTCTACCAGTCTCTATTTCTTCTGACAAGGCTTCCATGCTAAAAAAATTCAGTACGTTTCCACAGAAGTAACACGGTGTACTGGATGGAGAGCTGTCTTGGAATCAGGATGACCTTGATGCTCATCCTACTTCTGAGAGATACTGAGTGTGTGATCTTGAGACAATCACTTCCTCTCAGCACCCTGACCAAAGTTCTAAGACTAAAACCTGCAGAGAAGTTCATCTCCTATAAGTAGAGGAAATAACTCTCCAAGAGTGTCCTACACTTTCAAAATAATAGGTCCATTATCAAAAGAAAAGTGGAAAAAAACCTGCCTTTTGACCAAATACCTCGTCTATGCCAAAATGCCTGATTAAACAACATGATTAGTCCTCATAGTCTAAGATGAAAGTGGCTGAATTTGAACCATTAAAGAATCCCCAAAAGCTTTTGTCTCCAAAAAAAAAAAAGCTATTTTTTAACCTCCCCTTGACTTGGCAGAATACACAAGCACATTCCTCATGGGTGAAATATTTTCTAATCCCTCCAGAAAGGCTTTGTGACTGTTCTGTGTAACCAATTTACATTCAAAATTGGAACAAAAATGTTTTGATAAGAGAACAACCTCAATAATCTTTCAGAAGATAGATAAGACTAGAAAGAATCCTGCTATTGAACATGTACAGCAGTTTTCCTTCCTATTCTAACACAAGACTGGGGGAAGGGAGGGGAGAGGACTTATCTGATATGTGCTAAAATTTAGGAACTGGGATTATTTGTTCCTGTTATATACAAATTAATCTTTACCAACACACAATACTGGAAATCCAAAGTATGAATCTTCTTTACATGACCTGCTCTTAATTTCCAAATTTTCCCAATTAAATTTAGATGAATTGAAATTGTTTTAAGATATGATTATCTCCAGAAATAACTTAAATGTCAATTTCTTTTGCCTCTTTTCCTAGCATCCATCAAACACACACACACACACACACACACACACACACACACACACACACATACATATATATACTCTTAAACATACATGAATTGACCACTTTCCTTTTCCTTATCTCAAATAATCTTCCGTATTCTGGTTACTCATTTCTCTTATACCTAAACCAAGAAAAAGTACATATGTCAATATGACATTCACTAATAAATCTCCATCAGGAAACAATTTGTCCATTCATTCACATTTATTTTTTTCCCCTTATATGGTCATAATTAGTGCATACTCCCTTCTGGTTCTGTCTTTTCACCCACTCTCTATTATTTCATAAAGGATTTTCTCTACGTCCTTGTACTCTTCATAATTTTCAGACCAAAAAATCCAGTTGAAGCTAGATGTTCTTTTGGAAGCATACAATTTTAACATGTAAACTAGATCTGGCAAAGGAAATTTGCTTGAGTTGAATAATGAGGTAGGAAGCCAGAATCAGGAAAGGAATGGAAATAGATAACAAAAGAGGGTCTTCTCAGCAAAGGTCAGCCACAGAAAGAAACGAGAGGATAAGGATAAGGGACTAACCCATTAGAAGACAGGAAGAGGCAGCAAAGAATAATGGATAGAGAGTTGACTTCAGCAACAGTTTTCCTGTCACCTTTACCACCTAGTGAATGTGTGATGCTGAGAAAGTCACTTAATACCCAAGTCAAGTCGACAAGACACTTAAGATTCAGAAGAACTATCAATCAACTGCAGCAGTCCCTTCCCACCCCCACGGGGAGTGCCCTATGCCAATTAATCAGAAAGAATTTATTAAGTGCCTACAAATAGTCTCCATCCTCAAAGAGCTTACATTCTATTGAAGGAAAACTTTAGGGTGGCAAAAATAAGGAAACTCATCCATTAACTTTCTATTATCCAAAGAACAAAGGATCCTGATTAACAACAGAAGGGATATGCAATATATCCCCCCCAAATCAAATCTATCTTGTCATCTTCCAAGTTGGAAACTAGGAACTTTTTATTTAAGGAACAACAAAGTCAGAAAAAGATAACTTTGAACTGTAATAAATCTAAAAATGATAATAGAATAAAAAGTGAAAGCAAAATTTTAATGTTTACCCAGAAAGACTTGTACAAACTGCTGCAAAGTGAATGAGCAGAACCAGGAAAGCACCGTACACAGTATCAGTCACACTGTGTGATAACCAACTATGAATGAATCAACTGCTCTCAGCAACACAACGATCCAAGGCAAATGGAATGAACTCATAAAGGAAAATGCTATCCCCATCCAGACAAAGAACTGCTGATAAAGAACTTCATTCTTTTTCATGTTTTTTTCCCTTTTTATTTGTTTCTTCTTCAACAACTGTGACTAATGTGGAAATGTTTTATATGATAGTACACGTATAATCTATATCAAATTGCCTACCGTTTTAGAAAGCGGGAAGGGAAAGAGGGAGGAAGAAAAATGTGGAATTCAAAGTCTTATAACAATTAATGCTAAAAACTGTCGATATGTAACTGGGGAAAAAAATCTTTTCTGATCTTTTCTTAAAATCTGATCTTTTCTGGAAGTATAATCTATAATTCTAAAGCACATAATAATAACTAGCATTTTTATAGAATTTTAAGGTTTGCAAAGCACTTTGCATTTATCACTTTTTTTATCCTCACAATAACTCTTTGAGGTAGGTTCTATTACTATCCCTATTTTAAAGATGAGAAAACTGTGACAAAAACATTAAGTAACTTGCTCCAGATCATTCAGTTAGTGTCTTACATAGAATGTGAATTCAGGTTTTTTGGATTCTTAAGCGTAGTGCCCTATCCACTGTACCACCGAGGTACCTTTGGCAGTTTCAGATTGAAACAGGGGTCACTAAAACTGTACATACGGAGGATCCCTGTGGCTCACATGTTAACACTGTAAATAACTTATGAATATTTGTGTATGTATGTATATATGTGTGTATACATATACACATTACCATACTTTTATTTACTTTGTTAAATATTTCCCAATAACATTTAATCAAGCTCAACATACTTGAGAGTGTTGTGTCTGCCTATGGCCCCTGGACTGAATGTTTGATACCTCTGGTGTACCTTTTTAAAATAATAAAAAATGTAGCTTTGTTGACCAGGGACACTTTCTGTCTGCTTTATGCATTCCAGTGACTATACAACAACCCCACATATTAAGAATGTGAGAGCAGGAGAAAAAAATAAAGTTTCTACAAACTCAAAAGTCTTTCAAATAAGAGTTTAAATCAGTAAAATGGAACCCTTTGAAGGCTCGTGGGGCTGATGATTTTAGGGAACTATATCGGTATTATTTTTCCCACACATACAACCAGCTAATGCGTAAAACTTTTTCTTGCTGTTGCACATCATCAGATATTCTGCCTGCTACAACTGTCAATAGCAGATGCTTAAAAAAAAAATACCAGCAGAATGCACCTGGTCAGTTATGAAATGCCATATTCAGCAACCTTATGGCAGAGAAGTCTCAGCAGCAAGTGAGGGTTTCCTCTCCAACTGGTGGTAATAAAATAACAGCCAATTCAGTTCCCCTTCTCATAAATGTGCTTCAGCATGGGCAGGCTGCCACTCCAGCAGTTTTCTCTAGAAGCTGAACAAGCCATATGGATAGGGACTGAATCTACCCCCTTGACCAACAGGTAGCAAGTCTGCACTTTCTACATACTGCCTTAAAGAGTAACAGGGAGATAAAGTGATTGGCAAGAGTCCCATAAAAGTCAGTCTGGGAAATGGAACTTTAAGCCATTATTCCTGCCTTTAAGAAGAGGTCCCTTGTGTCACTAGTTCATAGTGCAAATATTCCCAGTCCCAACTAAGTTTATTTTTTCACTCATGGGGAAAAAAATGGATACTTCTTTAAAGAAATTTTGTTTAGGAGGTAGGTTGGATGGTTCACTAGGTGATCTGGAGGCAGGAAGATCAAGTTAAAACATTCCTTAGATTTTGACTAGCTATTGGTCCTGTAGCAAATCATTTAACTGCTACCTGCCTCAGTGTCTTCATCTATAAGACAGGATAATAGAAGCACAACAGGACTGTGGTGAAGACCACATGAGATAAGAAATGTAAAATGCTTTTGAAACACTTCAAAGCACTAAATAAACACTAGTTATTTGTTTTTTGAAAGCAGTTAGCTGGTACTGCAGAGAGAGTGTTGGACCTGAAGTCAGGAGAGACTAAGTTTGAATCCTGACTCAGGAACTAAATAGATTTGTGACTCTGGGCATCTTACTAAACTTCTCAGTCTCAGTTTCTTCATCTGTTAAATGAAGGTAATCATTTAAAACATAAATAAAATATGTTCTAAAAATAAATAAATAAAATTAAAAAAAATAAAACATAAAACAGCACCAACTTGATCGGATTGCTGTTAGGATCAAATGAAATAATTTTGGTAAATCCCTTAGCAAATTGTAAAGAGCAATAGAAATGCTATCTGTTCTTTGCAATTTTCATACGTTGCTAAACTGAAGTTCAAAATGAGTACAACATTGAAGAATTTCAGTTTGAAGTATCCCTCCTTGGTAAACTCTAGATAGCAAAATAAAGACAGGATAAACTGGTTCAACCAAAGTAAGAAACACTAAAAATATCTGCCCATCCATCAAAGACAGGCTTGTTTGTGGTTTGGTTTGGTTTTATGGGAGGACAGTTAAGAATCTGAGAAGTTGCTGAACTAGAGACTCCAACACAATTGCTTGCCTCTCAATTTTTAATTACTTTTTTAAAAAAAATTCAGATTGATAGGTTTCCTTTTCAGCATTTCCTTACTATTCTTTAAATTAGATTTTTGCATGCAAGAAGAGAATTAAATGTCTCCCACATGAGAATTATTAGCAGGCTCAAGATACACCCCTAGATCATTCTGTTAACAAGCAACCCCATGGAAACATTTACTTGATTAAAATGAGTTATTTCTCTGAAAAAACACCTAATTTGACTGTATTGCACATTTACAAGACAGTAAGAAAATTCCAAAGGAAGAAGCTTATTTACTGATAAAAGACATTCATAAAGTGTGGTATTCAAAGTGTATCAAACTACCTTTCCAGAGATATGTATAAAAATACTTTTCCTCCAGCCACAATGGGATGACCTAGTATTTCTACAGCATATCCTGGACACGCTATCTTTTCTCCATGAACTGTCTGATTCTTATTTCTCATTTTTCCCTTTGACCATAAGAAGGCCTCATGGTGGTTCTTCAAACACATGAGCTGTTCCCCTCATTGAACTTTCCTTCATTTTTAAAAAGTATTATATCTATTTCTTGTGACATTGAAATGAGTATGGCAACCTGTACTGCTATTGTATTTGTCTTCCCAAGTAGAATAGTCCAGAAACAAAATATTTTACTAATAACAATCATAGATCCCCTAGATTTTCCAACATAGTTCCAAATTTCAAATAGTGTCCTAAGCTACCAAAAGTTTAGGTTCAAAGATAGGACTTTATGTTTCTCCATTTGAATTTTTCTGTGCAGTTGACAAGGATCAATAAATATGCTTGGGGTGCTTCAAAGAATGTAGTTAATAAATTAAGGAACAAACTTCTATCAATTTTGTTTTGCAGAATCCAAGGAGTCAATATTCCTCCATAACAAATCAGCAAATTCATAAAAAAATCAACATATCAAGCTTCTAAACACGTAGCATGTTGTTTTAACCCAATCAGACTAGCTGATCAGAGGTCCACTTAAAATTACTAGGTATCTGGATTAGTGAATGAATTAAGGTTCACTGCAAAGATATTCAGTAAGAGGTCTCAATAACACTAACAGCTGTAAGAGTCTAGACTACTTGTATAACTTTGTAGAACTACTGGTTAGAGAATGAGAAATATAGTTTTAAGTCTCTATCTAACTCAGGGGCCAGTCATCTAGTTTTCTCCTTCACATGCTTGCAGGGCATTATGCTGGTAGCTCTTGGAGTTTTATACTGGGGCAATAAGTGGTTCAGTTTGTCTGAATTGTGTGGTATGTAAAGGCTAATAGTCTAAGAATGACATGACTAAATTTGTGCATAACATAATTCATGAGGCATCATAAATTTGTTGAGGGTTCAGGCAAGAGAACAGGCAGAAATTGAAGGTGTTCTTAAAAAGATCAGTAAAAAGCCTACTATAGCCACATGACAATGTGGCCAAGTTCTCAAAGGAAGAATTACAAATAATTAACAACCACACAAAGGGTTGCTTGAAATCACTAATAATAAATAAGGTACTTTTTAGTAGCAAAACAACTGCTAAGAAAGCAGATGCTTATCAACTGATAAGTAAATTATGGTATCTGAACATGAGTTATTCAATAAGCATTCATTAAATGTTTGCTAAATGCTAGATGTGCTGAGGGTGGAAAGATCACATTTGGGTCAGATGTTGGGTATGTGGAGTTAAAGAGAGTGAGGAGTCAAGGATGACATCAAAGTTATAAATTTAGGCACCTGGAAAGAAAAATAAAAAGAAAAATGATTTGGTTTTGTAAGAAATAATGGGTAAGGTGAACACAAGCATGGGAAGACATTTGAACTGTCTTTGTACTGTCATTAGAATCAGGGGAAAAAACATGTACATACTAACTACAATACAAATGAAAAGATCTACAAGAAAATACTCAAGACTAAACATGAATTCTAATGACCAAAAACATCACTAGGCCCTAGCCCCTTTCCCTCACTTAAAATGAAAATGTAGCTCCCTCCATTCTACCTTTGTAGAAGTCAGAGGGCAATGACTATAGAACATTGCCTATGCTACCAGACTTGGTAGATGGTTAGTTTTGCTGAACTTTCCTCATCTCTCTTTTTTATTCTGTGTTATAAGGGATATATCTCCCTCATTAAACTCACTGGGAGGTTGAGGGGATGGGAATATAGTGAGAAATACAGATGATATGAAAACTAAAGATGTCATTAAATTTTTTAAACTCCAATTGCAATAGTACAATAGTCAATAATACCAAACAAAACTAAGTAAATGGACAGCAGAGATGGACCATGAAGGCATCCTTGAACTGCTGGGGATAACCTCCTCTTACCAGATAACCTAGAAAATTTCAGTCAGCTTTTGTATGAGCGATGGTCCCCCTCCCTTGTAAATCTCAGCTGGAATAGAATCAGCCCCAGGTGCTTTGCCACATGAAAGAAGCCTAATGGCCCTCAAAACCTCTTCTTCTGTTGGAAGTTCAGCTAAGGGGGATTGACTTCAACCTGAGGTAAATGGTCAATGGTCTCAATACTGATTGATGATGGTCTGTTGAGAACACTATGGAAGTGTTCAGCCCACCTCTCTAGGATCATGTCCTTATCACTAATCAATGTGGCTCCATCACCACTGAGTAGCTGTGATGCACCATAGATTTTTGGTCCATAAATAGCTTTCAACGAATCATAAAAATGGTTTGGATTGTTACTCTCAGCATAAAACCAAATTTCATCTGCCTTCTTACTTAGCCAGAAATCCTGCATCTCTCTAAGCTTGTACTTTGCTTTGATGGCAAAATCATTGAAATACTAAGGATTAATGTGTGTTGGTCCTTCATTGCGGAATAAGACTATGCCATCAGAGAAATAATGACATGACTTGCACTTGACTTTGTTTTGAGTGAGGGAGGGCTGTGCAGGTCACCAGCCTCACTTCTCCTCCAGAGCCATCTGAATCCAGTGAGCAGATATTCATCAGGATGACTGGAGATGACCCAGGATGAGGCAATTGGGGTTAAGTGACTTGCCCAAGGTCATACAGCTAGCAAGTATCAAGTGTCTGAGGTGAGACAGGTCCTCCTGACTCCTGCACTGGTGCTCTATCCACTGCACCACCATATGTGTCTACTGAAACTGAGGACAATTGAAGAGAGACTAAGGAAGAGCAACTACATGGACTTAATGAATACCCCAAGCCCTCACAAACTACATCCAAGGAGGACAAAAAACACTAACAACCAGGCCTGCTGCCACATAACTATAATCCCAGCTTGAGGAGACAGGTTGGTTGAGGGGAGGGTTTGAGCCTTGTGGATCTCTTGAGTTTGGAAGTTCTGAGCTCTAGTGACAGGAGATCAAGCCCATATGGTGATATCACCCTTTCTCCATGATGATATGTAGTCAAAGGTCCCAAAGATCTATTCTTGGGCCTGTGATGTTTAATATTTTTAAGAGACTTTCATGCAGGCATTGACTGCACATTTTACTGAATCTACTGATGACAGAAAGAAAGGAAAGAAGGCTATCATACTGGCTGACATAATTGGGAGCCAAAAAAATAATCTTGACAGATTAAAGGACTTGAAACCTCATAGTATTATATTTAATAGGGATAAATGTAACATTTTGTTCAACTTAAGAAATATTTTATTATTTTGTCAGCACTCCCACTGGGCAAACTAGTTTCACTAGCAAACTTCAACCTTTTTATAGTTTAGTTATAGAGGTCAGCAAAGTACTGGCCCAAGGGCTTACCAGGCCCATGAGCTAAGAATACCTTTCTTTATATTTTAAAGTACAACAAATCTATTTAAAAATGTAAAGATCATTTTCAATTTGTGGGGTTGTACAAAAACAGTCAGATGCTAGATATTTGTGTAGGATTAATAGACCACTTTTGGAAAACATCATGGCGGGGGGAAAGTGGGGAAAGAGATACCATTTTGTAATGGGCAAGAATTAATAATGTGATGCATCACTAATTATGTTAAATCATTGATATAGTTTTAAGGAATCAATAAAGATTTATTATGGTAAATAACAGTGGGATTGTCTGATTTAATCCTATTGAAGCAACAATATTAGTGTGCAAAAAAGGTTTAGAGTTAATTATCATACATAAGGATGGCTTAACAATAATCTTCCCCTCTTCCAGTAGGACTGAAATACACTACTAGAGATATCAATGAAGAGGCCACCCCACTCAGCACCACAAGAGAGGCAGACAGTCCTAAAATGCTTGGGAGAGGTCATCAATAAAGTACAGAGAAGGGAAGAAAACCAGTGTTTTTTGTACAAACAGCCTAGTGAAAAAGAATTCTGTGAAAAAAAAGTATCCTATACACTAAAGAAGAGCTTCTCCTTGATATTACCAGGACCCTTAAACACCAGATAATTCAAATTGCAATCAATTCAACAAATATATTTTAACTATAAATTATGTGCTTGAGACACAATGCTAGGGGATTAGGATGAAATGAAAAGCATACTCTCTTTCCTCAAGGAATTTACAATAAATAAATAAATAAGGCACTAGGGACAAAAGGCACTTGGCCTCTCAGAACCTTAGTTTCCTCCTCTCTAAAATGGAAAGAGTAATAATTAAACAAATACTTTTTAACACATGGGGGAAGAGCATTGAAGTTTTTAATAGCAATATAAGTGAGTTATTGCTATCGTGTCAAGCACAGTGCCTAGTGCATAGTAGGTGCTTGATAAATGGTGATTTAAATCAAATTAATAAGGGTAAACAGATGATCCAAATAAAGTAAAAAGTGGAAATTTGGGCAAAGAGAGTTTGAGAGAGGAGGGAGCATGGAAAATATGTCACCTTTACAGAGGCTGGAAGAAAGAAGGAGAGATGGGGAAGGAGATAATTACATGCATGGGGGAAATTTCCACAAATATGTATAGTAACTATAGTGTAAGACAAAATCTATTTTGACTTTTTCCAGAATGGCCCTTGCTAAGCCCTTTACAAATAATATCTCTTCTGATCGTCACAACAACCCTGGGAGGTAGAAGCTGTTGTTATTCCCACATTCCAGTTGTGAAAACTGAGGCAGCGGCTAAGTAGTCTTACACAGCATCAAAGAGCTAGTTAGTGTAAAAGGGCCTAGTCATTAGACGAATTTATCATCTGTATGAAGGAAATACCAGAGAGGGAAAGTAAAAACAGGAAATTCAGTTTGGATACTAATACAATACTCCAGACAAAAGACAGTAAACATCTTAAATAGTGTCGCGGTATTGTGATCCAAGAAGAAGACAAACTCAAGAGATATTGTGGAGGCAGGACTCAGAGGACATGGTAATTGACAGGACATGGTGGCTAAGGGTAAAGAAGTTAAAACACAAATCAAATAAAATGAGAAGTCAAAGGCTAAGGCAAACTGGAAGCGGCAGTAGGAGCTAAAATGATCTTCATTTTGCACATACTAAATCTGTGGTCTTACTATGACCTACAGGTGCAGATGTATAGTAGATAGCTTAAGAATGATAATTTTATAGAAGGAGAAGAATCAGGAGACAGTAGTGCCTAAGAAATCCAGGGAATTAAGATCATCAAGGAGAAGAGATTAGTCAACACTGCCAAATCCTGCAGAAAGATCAAACAGAATATATAGACTGGGGGGTTGCAGAGACATGGCATTTGGCAATGACAGATTGCATCACAACCCCTGTGACCCTCAGTTTCTCCTTCTATAAAATGGGGATTATACCTGATGGTGTTTTGAAAAAAGTGTTATGTAAACATGAGCTGCTGATATTTTGGTTGTAAGTCTCCAATCTGTTTTTCGTGACATGGCTACATGGTTATAACAACAATGAAATTATGATGAGTCTCTTAATTGTGTTTCCTGCTTTTAGTCTCTGACTCTCTCCAATCCATCCTCGCAGATGCCAAAATAATCCTAGAAAAAAAAATCTGCTCATGATATTTAAGAGAGGCAGCCTGGTATACTGGCTTCAAGTCCCTCTTATTCCTTTCTGTTCTTTGTTGCAAAAAAAATAGTCAATGTATTAAGAGGGGTGAAGGGACATACTCGGGAATGACAGTAGGCTAAAACTAATTTTTATAATTAAAATCTATAAATGTTCCTTAAATTAAATTCCGATAGTAATTAACATCTATACCGTTCTTTCAGATTTGCAAAGAACTTCAATACAACTACCATTCCATTCTGTTCAGCTCTCTTCTAAAACAATGGTTAGCACACCAGAAGTATTTAATAAATATATGATAAATGGAATTGTAGCGACTAACCATGGCAACTTAACTGGTCTGAGTAACGTTCCCTAGCAAATTTCCAACCTTCCATTTAGAAAAAAAAATAGATAGAGATTGAATTTGGTTAAAGGCAGAGGCTCTACAATATATTCAGACTATGGTGTAATAACTGCCTTATACGTTTGTTCTTTAAACAAGCACACTGAATTTGGAATACTGGTCTAAATAAAAGCCATATTTTTTCCCAAAACCAGCACGTAAAATGCTCAAGCATGCCCTAAAATTTTGTTTGCACTCACAACAGATTTGAGAAGAGCATTTGGGTCACACCTGAAGCCCTGGTCCACTTCAGTGGTTTTCTGACAAAGATCACAGTCAGGTGTCAAGAGCATATCTGGGATTATCCATTTTTTTAAGATTGTAAAATTATGGGCAGCTATGTTCAAATTAAAAAAGGATACAATTTAAATCTTAAAGCAACAGTTAATTACTCTATTGTTCCCTGCAAAGATGTAGGACATCATTAGCTCAGCAACAGTCATTTTGTTTAAATAAGAACTTGGTAGAATACCAAGAATATTTCCTTATCTTCGGAAAAAACACAACTGTCAAAGTAGCCATAATGGAAATGCTTATGAATCCCTCACATTCTTTGGATAGTCTGAAAAAATTCAATCCATCCTGTTAAAGAGCAGAAGGAACTTGAGGGGGAGGAAAAGTTTTATAACAAGGTTGGCTGTTCCAGTTGACAGTTAGAAACTGTATGGGATAGGGACAGGGAAGGGTTACAGGGAACTAACTCCTAGGTGAAGAAATTTCATTTACCAATGCAGCTCAGCATTTTGTTTCAACTTTCTCTTCTTAGAGAATTGCCTGGGAAACAGAGAGGTTAAGTGACTCGCCAAGGGTCCTATTAACAAGTTTTTTTGAAACAGAACTAGAACCGAGGTCTTCCTGGTTTCAGGGCTGGCTTTCCATCAGTTAACTATGTGACACTGCTGCTCTAATATGATATACACTAGGATGAAAAATGCTTACAAAAGTACACTCTCCAGTCAAATAATTGCAAGATGCCAATAAAGGGGCTGGATGACAACTAAATTAATGACTGGTTTTTAAAATGCATCAAATAGGAGGCCAAGAGCTCTACTTCAAAAAGGGACAAAGCAAAATAAGGTACAATGCATTTAGAAGGCAACAGATACATGAAGTTAGAAAGATGGCAGCATCAAAATAAGAGTGAATGGTTATCTCCAGGTAGAATGACATCAAAATTAAAATCTGCCATTCATTAAGGATAGCCCCTTGACAGACACCCTCCAAAGGTAGTATTCCATGAGGGTTTGTCCAGAGATCATTCAACTGGATTTTATGTGATCCTAAATCTACCATCCAGGACTTCAAAAATAATGTATTTCAAATGTAATGAACAACAGCAAAGGTGCCATTTTTTGAAAAAAGCTATATAAGAAAGAAAATGGGAGAATAAAGATAAAAATTAATGAAACACATTTGATTTTATTAACATTTTTACACAATCCCATGACAGTAATTTCCTTCCATACTGCTTTCTTAAAAAAAAAAAACAAAACAATGAACCAATAGTTAACTAAAACAATTTGATACAGCAAATATGACTAAAAGACTTGAATAAAACTTCATTTAAATTGAAAGACCGAAAAAGTTAACTCAAGAATATCTACTATATTGCACAAACATCCTATGTTCCACAAAATGATCGTTTTGTACAATTAAGAAATACAGGCCTTTTTTCTTTTCAAAGAGATCTTATTTTAGAAATATTGCCAACATTCCTCCATAAAATTCCATGTGTACTCCCATTAGAAAACATCAATGGATAGCATCATCAGTTACCAACAATACGTCCTAAAACTTCAGGAAGGGGGAACCATAAATATCGATTGAGTTGAACCAGGATTTCTAAAAATGCTGCACAATTTCTCAAATGTAATTAAAAATAACATCACACAGTGGAACTACTACTACAGGCTCTGTATTCAAAGAACCTGACTTCAAGACTCTGACACCATATGGCCTTACACAAGTCGTTTAACCTCTCTGGGTCTCAGTTTCCTCCTCTATAAAAATAAGGAGACTAGCTGGCTTCTGTGGTACCTCCCAGGTCTAAAAATAACATCCTATGAGTCTATGAATTATGCAATCACCTCTTTGCCTATCTGCAGTCTGACTGAAAAAAAAATCCACCTATATTTTTATACTATAAATCACATCATATCACAGTCTCAAAGAATAAGAATCACAGTTAATCCAAAGGACCCAAAAGTATAAATAAATTGCAATATATCAACAATAAGAAATTTTTAAAGAGTACAAAAAGATAACACAAAGCTCTATAATGTAACTCTCCTCACCACCCCCAAAAAAGAAAATAGCCAATCTAGGAATAGATTTAGGCACAGCAAGTAGGTAGATAGTGCCTCTGCTGCACTGGCACCTATATAATGCTAAAAGAAAGTTGCCAGACCAATGGATGGAACCCCTTTGTAGCAAATACAGGCTACAGAAAAAACTCTAAGGCAATGGGGCTGGGAGTTGTTATAGTCTCCACCATCGGAGAAAGTGCTCACATCAGTGAGATCACAGATCTTTTCAAGAACTACAGTATAAAGTAAATCTTTGAGACTGAATAGCAACTTCCATTTATTTTTCTTCTTCATTATGTTTCATATTATCATGATCAGGTTGTTTAATTAAAAGACAATGTGTTCTGGGGGAAGAGGGAACTGTCACTATCTACAATGTGTGTGTGTGTGTGTGTGTGTGTGTGTGTGTGTGTGTGCATGTGTGTCTGGAGAGGCAAAATTGGAATTAATTGTGATTGAAATACAATTCTCATTTTACCCCTTCTGCAACAGAGTTGGCTTTCTTAACAGAAAGAGCTCAAGAATATGAAAAGTGGATACTGTCTTTTAATACTTTGAAAATGAACTGAATAAATGAAAAATTAACAAGTTCTTAGATAGGAGGGCATTTTAAAATGAAATGCATTTGAGTGTCCAACAAACGAGTCCATAAACTTCCAGAGAAAACTTGGGTCAATGGAATCGCTGGGTATAAGAGAGTTAACAGTAGAGTGGAGTCAGGAATAGCAAATCTGATCATTTTTAGCCATTCAGAAACAATCCATCAGTAAACATCTGTCATTATTGTTATTCAGTCATTTAAGCCTCATTTGACTCTGTGACCCCATTTGAGCTTTCCTTGGCCAAGACACTGGCATAGTTTGTCATTTCCTTCTCCAGCTCATTTTATAGACAGGGAAACGGATGCAAACAGGGTTAATGTCTTGTCTAAGGTCATACCGCTGGTAAGAGCCTGAGGACAGATCAGAGAAGGAGTCTTCCTAACTCCAGGTCAAGCACTCCATCCACTCAAACTTTAAACATTTTTAAGCATCAACTGTATGCCAACAAGGCACAGTACTACTAACTAGAGATAAAAAGGAAAGCATAAAAGAGTCCTTGCCTACAAGGAACTCACACTCTGATGGGGGAAGACAGCACATTAAAAAAAACCCAAAACACTAAGAGTTGGGGAAGGGTGTGATGGATTCTAGAAAAGTGAAGCCAGGTGGAAAATGATGAGATGGCTACTCTGGGTGCCCTCCATAAATGGAGGATCTGGGAGGAGCCCTCCATGATGTCAACTCTCCAAACAGAGGGAGAAAGAGACCCCAAGAGTATGTAGGAGGTATGAATATAAAGGCTGATGTGACCTTGCAGAATTCTAATGACTCAAACCAAGGAAAAATCCAAGAACAAAACACCTAATTTCAGGTTATAATAGGAGGATTCCACAGTATGACACATTAGAAGGAGCATTGCCTTTGGAATCCTTACAAGATGAGGATTCATGTCTTCCAACTTCATTCTTCTCCAGGTTACATCAGTGACTCATCCCTACTGGACTACCTCCATATGACTGTCTTTGGCCATAGGATTAAATACATGGATGACATGTTTATAAAATTTCTGGGTGAGTGGACTTTGTAATTTTCTTGCTAATTCTACATGTCAAATTCATCAGTGTACTATAGGCATTTGGAAATGCAAGACTGGAGGTCATGAGAAAGGTTAACTCCAGACAAATAGATCCAAGAATCATCTGAACAGAAATGATCACTAAATCAATGGGTGAAGATAAGATCACCAAGAGAAATAGGAGAGGGAGAGAGAGAAGGAAGGAGCAGAGGAGAAGGGAGAGAAAAGTGACTAGGCATGGCCTGGATGAAGATTGTGATAAGGAACTATCCAGCATATAGGATAAGGAGACAATGGTGTCACAAAAACTTAGAAAGAACAATGTGTCAAGCAGATGGTGGGTAACAATAGCAAAGGCTGCAAAGATCCAGAAGGATCATGATTAAAAATAGTCCATCATTATATTTGGTAATTAGAAGAACAGTGGTAACTTTAGATAGAGTAGTTTCAATTAAATGATGAGATCAGAAACCAGATTTCTGAGTTCAGAAGATAATGAGAGAAATGGAGGCATTGTTTCTAGACAGCCTTCTCAGGGAATTTAACCACAAAATGGAGGAGAAATATAATAGTAACTGATCATTCACATAGGGCTTCAGAATTTACAAAGTGCTCCTACCTACACCATCAAGATAAATAAAATGAAGCCAGGAGGATTAAAGGCACAGCCCAGAGTCTCACAGCTTCTAAATACAAGGTACCTTCTCTCCCAGCTCCATTCCTGACTCTTCTGAATTTTTACCAAAATCTTTGCCAGCAGCATTCTCAACTCAGAAGGGCTTTCTTCCCTGAAGTTCTCTCCTTTGATTGGTGAATCTTAACTTGGGACCACCATTTCCTGGAATCCTCAATTCTTTCCCTGGCCTTTTCCACTCCTTTCCCGGCAGCTTTGCCACTACATGGCTACCTTTTCCCTCTCCTTCACCTCCCCAGCTCCACTAGATTATGTGAGGTGAGGAAGAATGAGGATGCAAGGTTCTGAACCTTGGAGACTGTTGTCTTCCGGGTCACTGAAGTCTTTTTTGGTCATATTTTTCTCTTCAATGCTTAGCACAAGGCCGGGCAGACAGTAACTATTTAATAAATGCTTTACTAATTTATCTGCTTATCTACTAATCTATCTAGAAAGAGTAGAATTTGAATACAGATCCATTCAGAAGATCAGTTTCAAATATAACAGCTTAGTTTTCAGCTTGTCAAAACTAAAGAGTAAACTGGGAAATGATCTCCTTATGACAGAACATGGACTGTGCTGGTCAGTAAGTCTTTGCTCCACTGCCAAAATCCATTCAGATTATTAACTAGAGGACTATATCTACTTACTCCTTCTTAAAGGCAGAAATAGTGCCTAATATTTCTATACCCCTATGATGCCTAAAGTGATGCTTTTGCAAGTAGGTATTCACTGCTTTCCTTTTGGGGGGGATGGGGGAGGCAGGGAAAATTGAGCTTTCACCTCTACTAAAATCCAGTTCATCTTGTACTGGAGGTAACTTAAGGTTTTGCCAGGGGAACAAAAATTCTGATAGATTAGAACAGCTATGAGCCTGGTGTGGCAAAGGACTGAATGTCTGTCTCCTGAGGACCAGCACAGCTACATATACTGAAGCATATCCCAGACTCTTAGCCAGGAAGTAATGATGCTTTCTTCAATGACTGAAAATCAGAAATACCCTCTCGTACCAACAGGTCGACTGTATAGGTGGAAGGAGTACTTACGTTATCAAAATTAGGGATCCTTGAAATGCTTAAGTAATTGAGCAATCTACTTAGATTACATGAATGGAGCAGGTGGTTAATTTTGACTGCCTGCTGGGTGATATCCAAGATGGGATTAGATCAATCTAGCGGGTATTTATTTCAGTATTAAGTGCCAAGTCACTCTTCCTTTTCCATTCCTTAAAACCACATATTTTCCTCTGTGCTGCCATGCACAACCCACAAAACCTTATGCAGCCTATTTTCAAGGCTAGACTCTCACTTAGAAAACTTAACACTAAATTGAATACCTTTCTCCTCCCCACAAAAAACAAAACAGTTGCAATCAAACATAAAAGTGTAAAACCAAAAACCTAGCTCTTAATCTGATAAAGACTTAAAATGCTCAGTTGAAACATTAGTTGATCAATAAGCAAGAATGAATAAATGGCTAGCAGATGTCCCTTTGACAGCAAAGGAACAGAAGAGATAAGGAAGACAACATATTCTGAAGTAATCAACCAAGTATTTAGTAATCACCTACTACGTGCTAGACAATGAGGATAAAAACAAAAACAATGAAACCTCCCTACTAGGGAGGAGTTTGCATTCCTTCAGAGAAGACAAGTATATATTTACATATGTGTGTGTGTATACAGAATAAAAATAAAGTTAAATACAAACTCATACAAAATAGTTAAATACCCAATAGACTAGAAGAGCGTGCATTGGAAGTTGAGGGGATAAGGAAAATCCTCACTTAGAAGGTGGTGCTTGCTTTATGTGTCAAAGGTAAACAGGAACTTTATTTAGCGGAGGTAAGAGGATGATATATCCCAAGGGAGATGCCCAGAGCTGGGAGATGTCAAAAGATGGGAAGTCCTGTGTGATGGAAAGAGAAAGTTTTCCTAAATTGAGTCCAGCAGAGGGAATATTTTCCAGTGAGTCTGGAAAAACATATAGGAGGCAGATTGTTTGGCACTTTAAAACCTAAACAGAAGAGCTTTATCTTTTACCCTAGAAGCAATAAGAAGGCATTGGAGTAACAAAGTTACATGGTCAGATTCGTGCTGGAGGAAAATTATTTTGGCAGCCGTGTTGGAGGATGGAATGGAGCAGGAAAGACTTGAGGCAGGGAGATGGATTAGGATGTGGTTGATAATCTGGGAGAGGGTAGGTGAGAGGGTAGATGAGAGGCTGGGCAAAAGTGGTGGCTGTGTGAGGGAGGCAGATGCCAGAGAAATGAAGTTAGAGCGGCAAAGTGTGACAACTAATCAGTTATGTGGGGAGAGGACAAGCAAGGAGGGGTTCTCAAGATAGGAGATTAGTATAATGGCGGGATCAATAACAGAAATGAGTATTTCAAAGGGAGGAGATTTTGATGCTTAAGAAAATGTTTGACAATTTGGAGCTAAGAGAAATTAAATTCATAATTTAAAGCATAATCTTTAGCACTGCAGTGGCTGAATGGGAGTAAAGACAGCAATATTAAGAAACTGAAGTGTTTTAAGTAAGTGCAGAATAGTTATGATGGGGTATTCCTAGCTAATGCTTAATATATTCTGAAATAATTATCTTAAGAGACAGCTTTGGCAGAATTCAGCACTTCAAGTTAGGTAACCTCAGTTCCAAACAACATTTCTCACATCTCCCTCCAAGCTTTGGCTAGCTAAGATTGTGGTGGTGGTGATAGGGGTAAAATTGTCAGGAATTCTCAGAGATCTCAAAGATCTCTTTGAATTGTTCATATTAACCAATAAGATTCCTAATGCCTAAACATTTTGTTTTTTTCAACTGTTTCTTTACTTACAGATGTAATTCCTACAAATTCTCTTTTGGATTAAGAAAGACCATGTCATGCCAAGAGAAAAATGCTACAAGGATTTAATAACTTGAAGATATCTGTAACTGGGGTAGTTTTTCTAATGCAGGAAAGGCTATTGTATCCCTCTTGAAAGGTCTCACAGGTCGAGGCTACAAACACATTTTGGTCTAGCTATTAATAGATCAGGACTCATTAACATGTGCTGAGTCTTACTATTCCTCCTTCTCCCATTGGGAAGTTTCTCCTAGGGATTTCATAAAGAAAAGGGGGCACAGGTGGGCCAGCCTTCATTCCCTTCCCAGCCAAGTTTCTGGACTTTCCAGGTTTCAACTCCATGCATTCACATGTACCATTCCGTATTAGACTATAAGCTCCTTAAGGGCAAGTACCGTCTTCCCTTTTTTTTTTTTGGTAGGGATGATGATGTATTTTCAACACTTACCATAGTGCCATCAGGTAGTAAGGGCTTGATATGCTAGTTGCCTTTGGGAATAGTGAATTCTGTCTCCAATCTTTGCGCCTTAACACAGAATGCTTCTAATTTTCTAAATGCACTACTTTTGCCTGACAGAATTCCTAACTCTCCTAAAAACCTAGCTCAAATTCCATTTCCTATAGTAAGCCTATATTGATCCCTCAAGTTGCTAGTGTTCTCCCCCAGACACACCTTTCTTTAATTTACATCTATCTTGCCTTCTCTGATTGGACATAATATCCTTGAGAGTAAGAACTGTTTCATTTGTGTTTTTCTATCTGGCAGTTCCTACCACACTGCCAGGCACATCGTATTTACTCAACATTGAATATACCGTTAAATTGGGAGGTGATCACAAAAGACACTTCCTAACCAAAAAAGAGCTTACAATCTACTGAAATAGAATGAATAAGGCAACGGTGACTCAACTTTACAGGAGGCAAATGAGAAAGAAATAGCTGTACCAAATGCTTTAAGCATTTAAAATTTCATTGATGAAGACAATTATAACAAAACCAAAATAACTACTAGCTGGGGATTCACAATCATGACTACCTTGTACTTATTTTTAAACAGTTCAATTTCCTAATGTTAATGAGTCCCTTTGCTTGCATGGACATACAATTTGAAAATCAAACCCCTGGAATTATAAATATATTATTCAACTAATTAATGAAATTAATGGATTTTCTTGTTCTGTCAGAAAGCTTTAGCCTAAACATGTTGGAGCTCTCAGGATAAATGCTTTGCAGGATGTGTAAAGTATTCACCTAGTACCCAGAAGAATCAGATTGTGTTAACATCATCAAGGATATTCTCATGAGAGACAGTGGGATCTCTAGTACAGAATGATATTACAACCTCCAAAAGTGACATTTAGAAGGATGAAGGGCTAGTGCATTTATGTCCTTTTGATATAAGATTGAGGAAATAATAAAAAAAAAAATTTGAACTTAAACATCCCAAAGTCAAAATGGTGTTTTTACATTTATTTTAATTGAGTTCTGAAACAAGGTCACTTTATCCCCAAATATGTATTCATAATTAGACAATCTGCAATTGATTAAATCAATATGCCAATGAACTTGTAATATTAACTACTAAATCTGTCTACATCATGTTGAAAATTACAAGATATTGGTGAAAAAATACTCTTAGATAATACTTTAGCAAAATCTTTCTGAAGGCATCCAGTGAAGGTCTGGAATTTCTACATCAAAAGAAATAGCTGTGGTAGTTAAATAAAAAATAAAATTTTATTTATATATATTGATGTATATGTGTATACACACACACATATACACACCTTAAGTAAAGGTACTTAATAAATGCTTATTCACTTGATTTCCTAAAGCACAGAATTTGCCATGTCACAATCACCCTCTTGGTCTATCACTTTTCTGTTTTTGGGTACTCAAAAATGCACATAATTTATTTGTATCTTTGGGGGATTGGGGAAAGAGCACCTGATTAAGAACTATATTCCAAATATACCTTTATAAGATGAAATAGCATTTTTTTTCTTCTGCTTAACAAAGAGAACCTTTTCCTCTTTGATTTTGCTTTGAAACACAAAAGTCTCACCTGAAGGTCCAGTGAATAGCCTGCTACCCAATAGTCAGGTCTAATCGGCAGCCTGTCAACCTTGAAGTTAATTCTCTTTACCTCTCCTCAATTACTCCTGCATTGGAGATATGTCTAAATAGGCCATGAAAAAAATCATGAGAGCTTCAAGAACAATCTGTTTTGTTTAAATTCTAAAAAAGGATGGAGTAATCAAAGTTTTTGTGAAGAGATAAGAAAAATCATAGCTAATTGGGTTACTAATGAATAAAAACTTGTGGCACACACAGCATAGGATAGGCAGAACTCCTCTTACATGAGAAGGAAAATGAAAATCCACCTTGATACCTAAGTGTGCTGGTAATTATTGACTATTACAAACAGAAAATTCTCTATCCACCCTCTCTTATGCAACACAAAAAGGTAATTAAAAGTGAAGAAAAGGAAAAGAATGTGAAACATTGAGAAGTATTCTGAACAATAAATAGGGAAAATTCTCCTAAGTTTACTGAGGATTGAAGCGGGGTAGGGTGCACAAAAGGAATATAAACCCATCAAAAAGCCAAGGACAATGTGGTAGGATTATAGCTTAACCAACTTATAAAATCACAATGTTACTATTCTCCACACCACTCTCTTGCCTCATTCATATCATCAAATGTAAGCACAAAGCAAAGAGCAGAAATGAATTTGTTCATAAATATTCCCATGTGGTTTTCTATTTAAGAATTAAATCCCTCCGATAGTGGTCTATAATTGAATGTACCATTGCTGATAGATGAGAGATTGCATCAATGAGAAAATGTAGAAATTTGTTCTGGTTTCACGCCTCCCTGAGCTCCATGTTCTTCACATCTTCCTCTTATGAATCAAATATAAATAAATGAATAAATGAAAACTTGAGGTGAGAGGCCCAGTGGGACAATTTAGCTGTAGTGTATGCTATTATCTTGCCTCAGTTGACAGAACAAATCTAGAATAGTTTCACAGAGTATATATAAAAGAAATTTCTCATTCTCTCTTCCTCCCTCCTTTCTCTTCCATCCTTCCTCCCCTCCTTCTCTTGCTCCTCTCCTTCATCTTCTCCTCTCTTAAAAAGAGATTAAAAAAAAAACTTTTTTAAAAAAAGAAGTTGTTGTTAAAATTAGCAATACCACTATAGAATAATGTACTTCACAATTTGCAAAAGTTTAAGATTACAAGGCTTTAGCTGTTCCATCAAAAAAGGCAAATAAACATAAAAGTTATGTGGATTACTTTGAAACATCTTAATTTTGTTCTAAGGACTGTTAGTTTTTTTCCTGGTAGGTCTATAGGGTTAGAAAAGGAGAGGCTAAGGAAGATTTGGGAAGGAGGTATCTTTTTAAGTTCATGAATAAATAAATGTAGTTCTACAATATCCTAAGGCACAAGACAAAAAGGTCTTATGCTCATCAAAATATTCATACTAAAGTTTTCTGTAGTAGCAAAAAAATAGAATACTTTATTATTGACAAAGTACTCTACAAATGCAATCTGATTTTATCCTCACAGCTCTGAGATGGTATTATTATATGTTGATATTCTTATCCTTTTTTATTGTTATTTAGTCATTTCAGTCATAGCTGACTCTTTGAGACTCCATTTGGAGTTTTCTTGGCAAAAGTCCTAGAATGGTTTGACATCTCCTTCTCATTTTACAGATGAGGAACTGACACAAACAGGACTAAATAACTTGCCAAGGGTCACCGAGCCAGTATGTGTTAGAGACAGAATTTGAACCCAGATCTTCCTGACCCCAGGTTCCATTCTCAAATCACTGTGCCAAATATCCATCAATATTGGAATTCCTAAACAAGCTGTAGCATATACATAGAGTGACATGTTATTATGCCTTTAGAAATGATTAATATAAAAATATCAGAAGCATATAAAGATTAATATAAAGAGAATAAAAAAAGTAGAATCAACAAAACAGTATGCTCAATGACTACCACTATTTAAGTTCAAAAATAAAACAAAGAAAAATAATATATGAAACTGAAGGCTGTAGAATTGTAATGCTGACCTCCAATATGAGATGAGAAAACGTACCATTTCATTCTTAGAAGAGGGTGGGGACTATGGTGTGAAATATTGCATACACTGTCAGACTTAATTGATTTATGGATTTGTTTTGCTTAACTGTTTTGGTTTTTTTTTTATTTTTTTGTTATAAGAGATAACTCAAAAGGCAATTTATCAATTGCTAACTATTTTCTAGGTACAATTCTAAGTATTTAAGGTACAAAGGCAAAACCATAAATAGCCCCTTATCCTCAAGAAGTTTGCAAATATAATGAAATACAAAGGTGAGATAAGAACAACATTCTAAATCCCTGCTCCCAAGCAAGTTAGGCCAACATTTTTTTTAACTGCTTGGAAACCATCCTTGAACTTCAGTTGGCACAAGGAACTAAAGGCTCAGACCCCTGAGGTTACTTCTTCATTGCCTGAATAAGAGAAGACATAAAGAACTCTAAGAACATTTTCAGTTGTGCATGAAGGTAGCCTACAGCTGAACTGTTGAAGACTTTTTGCAAAAAGATGGATTTGTTTTATCTTACAAGTAAGAGAAAGTAATTAGAGATCATTTGCAAAACATAAAATTATGGAAATACTTATCCTGTCTACTTCAGAGTTCTGTGGTAATTCATCCACCCTCTCCCCTCATCCTATAACATCTGCACCTGCACTGACTCAGTTTTGAAACAAAGAAACACTTTTTTTTCCTTTCTTTCTTTTAATAAATATTTATTTCTTTCAGTTTTCAACATTCACTTTTATAAGAATTTGAGTTTTAAATTTTCTCCTCCTCCCAATCCTCCCCTCTTCTCAAGATGGTGTCCAATCTGATTAGGTCATACATGCACAATCATATTAAACATGTTTCTGTATTATTCAGTAGGTATCTGTATTCAGACTCCATAGTTCCTTCTCTGGATGTAGATAGCATCTTCCATCATGAGTCTTTTGGAATTGTCTTAGATCATTGCATTGCACTCTGAACTAAGTAAATCAAAGTTAGTCACTGCATAAAGTTGCTGTTACTATGTACAAAGTTCTCCTGGTTCTGCTCACTTCACTTAACAGTAGTTCAAGTAAGTCTTTCCAGACTTTTCTGAAATCTGCCTACTCATCATATCTTATGAAGCAATAGTATTCCATTTCATTCATATACCACAACAAAAAAATTCTTATTAGCATTTTATTTATCATAGATCTCTCTCCTTCACCCAAAACTGTGTTCATTTGTAGTTGTTTCTTCAGTCAAAAATAAGGGCACTGAAACAGCAGATATCTAACTAGAACACAAATAAATATTAGAGTAACATTTTTTTCAGTTACTTTCTAGAATAACTCTTGCCCTTCCACTTCCTCTCCAAAACGTGTCCTTCTTCTTCTTCTCCGAAACTGGATCCAGCCTACCTGCTGTTTGTTACACAAGATACTACCAACTTCCCAACTCTGTGCCCTTTTGGTGTCTGTTCCCCATGTACATCCTCTTCTCCTCTGCCTCCTGGCTGCCCTGGCATTCTTTGAAATTTGCCTCAAATCACACCTTCTGCAAGAGGCTTTTTCCCAGTCCCACCCACTATCAGTTCCTTCCCATAGAGAATTATCTTCAACTTTTCCTGCATATGTTTGATATATACTTAGTTTTTTGCTAACTCATATTTTTTGCCTTTCTTTGTATCTTCACCACTTAGCACAATGCCTAGCAAACAATAAGCATTTTTAAAAATGCTGTCTGCTGACTGGGCAAAAGCACAGACTTAGCCTCTCTCTACAGCTGCAGCTCCTGAATCATGCTAGCACTGAAGGAACTTCAAGAAAATTGTGAATAATTTGTTTCTCCAACTCAGTCCCATGTAACCAGTCTTCCAATTTACATATGAGGAAATTCATATTATCTGTGTGTGATTCTTGATCGCTATGTCTCTGCAGGTCCCCAGGTCATGTCACAACTACACTCCATAAGCCCAGTCAAGCAGGTTTCTTCTTCCTGGGCAAAAAAGTGAGGGGTAGATGGAAGACTTTTGGACATGTTGGCCCATCCTCTGAGATAGGTACATAAGGATTAAACCAGTCAAAAAAAATTTTTTTTGAGGATAAGAATTTTTAATTTATTTTTAGATTTTGAAATTCATTTTCACAAAATTTTGAGTTCCAATTTTTCTCCCCATCTCTTCCCTCCCCCACCCCATAACACCTTGCATTCTGATTACCCCTTCCCTCAGTGTGTCCTCCCTTCTATCACACTCCACCTTTCTCTTATCCCCATCTTCTCTCTTTTCTTGTAGGGCAAGATAGATTTCTATATCCCATTACCTGTATTTCTTATTCCCCAGTTATATGCAATAACAATTCTCAGCATTCGTTTCTGATACTTTGAATTCCAACTTCTCTCCTTCCCTCCCTCACCACCCATCCCCACTGAGAAGGCAAGCAATTCAATACAGGCTATGTATGTGTTGTTTTGCAAAAGACTTTCATAATAGTCATGTTGTGTAAAACTAACTATATTGCCCTTCAATCTACCTTGTCCCCTTCCTTTTTTCTCTTCTCTCATTTGACCTTGTCCCTTCCCAAAAGTGTTTACTTCTAGTTACTCCCTTCTATCATTCCCCTCACCCCATTTGTCCCCTTCTCCCCTACTTTTCTGTAGTGTAAGACAGATTTTCATACTAAATTGAGGGAGCATGTTATTCCTTCTTGACGCCATATGTGAAGACAGTAAGCTTCACTTTTCCCCTCTCACCTCTTCCATTTTTGCTTCCATTGAAAAAGATTTTTCTTATCTCTTTTATGAGTGATAGTCTTCCCCATTCCATTTCTCTCTTTCTCCTCCCAATATTTTCCTCTCACCACTTCATTTTATTTTTTTATGGCTATCATGTCTTCTGATTCAACTCAACCTGTATTATGTGTGTGTGTACTCAAACACTGAGAAAAGTCTCAAGAGTTACAAATATTATCTTTCCATATAGGAATGTAAACAGCTTAGCTTTAGAAAGTCCTTTGTGATTTCTCTTTCCTGTTTTCCTTTTCATTCTTCTCTTGATTCTTGTGTTTGAAAGTCAAATTTTCTATTCAATTCTGATCTTTTCATCATGAATGCTTAAAAGTCCTCTATATCACTGAATGAACATTTTTCCCTTGAAGTATTATACTCAGTTTTGCTGGGTAGATGACTCTTGGTTTTAATTCCAGGTCCTTTGACTCTTGGAATATCCTATTCTAAGCCCTTCGATCTCTTAATGTAGAAGCTGCTAGATCCTGTGTTATCCTGATCGTATTTCCACAATACTTGAATTGTTTCTTCCTAGCTGCTTGCAATATTTTCTCCTTGACCTGGGAACTCTGAAATTTGGCCACAGTATTCCTTGGAGTTTCTTTTTTTGAGTCTCTTTCAGAAGTTGATCGGTGGATTCTTTAAATATTTATTTTGCCCTACCAGTCAAATTTATATAAGAAGTAGTGCAATTAGATCTCATATTGTAGAAAGTGTCTACTATGTCTAGAAGTTACAAAACCCAAGAGATTATTTATCACTGCTACATCTTAAGTATCCAGAGAAAAGCTGATATGTGCATCACAGACATACAACTGGAAGGACCTTCAGTAGTTCCTCATTTTAGAGATGAGGAACCTGATACCCAGGGAAGTTGAGTGTCTTAATAACTGGAAGAGACAGAATCTGAATCTTGAGTGGTCCTCTCATTCGTGTCAGTGTTGTTTATACCAATAACCAGCTACCTGCCTGTAGAACTGGAGAGAGAATAGTAGATTAAACTCAATTTCCTGTCAGAAAAAAGAGATTAAAAGATTAGCCTCAAAGGATAGCTCTTAAGTAATTTTCTCCAACCAAATATTACCTAAACCTTCCCAATAGTTAATTTTATACCTAGTTCATATTAAAACCACAACTTAAAATTCTGACTAAAAAAAAAAATCTATCAGTAGATATCAAATAATACTTTCCAGTATGTCATTTTCAAACGAAAGTAATTTCAATCAGTCAGAATATCACATGACTCATTAAGTTATCATAGAAAACATTATTATTATAGGGAAAAATTCCTTAAATTACACATTTCATCTCTCCAGACTAGCACATTCTCCATTTCAGAATTGTGGTTTGGGAAAGATGCCCATTAGGCATATTTTTTATCTCAAAATCATACGCTTTGCCAATGGAACAAGTGCTTCTTCAAATAATGATTTTTAAATCTGAATCATGTCTTTCTGTTCAAATTTAATCCCACTGAAAATAGAAATATGTACAATAAAGACATTGAAAATCTGAGATCATCTAAAGTTCAAAGAGTTTTGAATGAAAAAGAACAGTTTGAAAGAAAAACAACCCAGATTTACATAAAATTTAAATTAATTTTCTTTGGACCAAGCAACTTTGTTTCAAATCTTAAAACATTAGGATTGTGCTAAATAAGTCTCAAAGATTTGTACTGTTCTCCAAGGAAGAGTTTTCCCCTTTTTTTACTACATATAAAGATGGCCAAAGGAGACTCAGTGAGAGTTTTCCAATAATTTTGGTTTCTCAGATCTAAATATTTAATTCACTTAAACAAATATTTGTTAAGTACTTAAGATGGTCAAGAGACCATTCTAGACAAAGACAACAAAAAATGTTTCTTCCTCTTAAGGAGGTTATATTTTGCAATACAACAAGAAAATAATTTCAAAAGAAAGAAAATAACTCTGGGGAGAGGAGGGACAAAGCTAGGTCTATAAGAAGTGACATGTGAACCATGCTTTGAAGGCAGGTAGGGATTCTGGAGGGAAGAAGACAGTGACAGTCAAAGCGTAGCAGTAGGGAGATGGGAGGTTTTCTGTTAAGTAAAGTTTAGCAGACTAGTTGGATTGGAAAGGAGAATTTGTAAAAGGGAAAAACATAAAGTAAGATGGGAAAAGTAGGTGAGAACTGTACTGTGGAGAATTTTAGATGCCAGGCTGAGGATTCTGTATTTTACTTAAATATGAAGATATTTGGCCTAAAGGAAAATATTGACAAACCTCTAAGAAATCAAAAAGTGGTAGGTGACTAAAGAAAAGTGCCCAGAAATGATGCAATCAATCAGCTAACATTTATTTATTAAGTAAAAAACAGTCCCTATCCTCAAGGTCCTTACTAATATACTGAGAAAGATAAAGTAGAATGAACACTACAAAGCCACGAGAACTAAATTTGAATTTAGGCACTACATAGAAAAAATCTAGGCACTACGTACAAGATGTGTGTCTAGGGGCAGAATAATCAATCTCAAAACCTCAGTTTCCAATAGTAGAGTAAAATACTCTACTATTCAGAAGGGCCTTCTCTTCATATTAGCCAGGAGAAAGGGATTGATAATTTAAGAAGGCATCTGAATAATATGAAATGAAGAGAAAGGGCAAAAAAATCTTTCTTGGGTCTGAAATTAGAATAGATGACTAGTGATTTGCAAATCTTAAATTCTGTACATATATATTTGTTGTAATCATTAAATAAAAGAATGGTCTTTAATTATCATACCAAGCTTAAGCTTCTTCTAATATTGAATTATAATTCTATTACTAAAGTATTGAAATGGGGGTAGAAAAATTCATCTACACTCCCAAAAACACAGGAAATGAAGAATTTTAGGACTAAGAAAATTTGGAGACTTCGCTTGTGGCATCCCGTGAAGCCTTAATGAAAAGGAATGAGCTGAAGCTGCTTAGCAAACCTTTCTTCATAAATAATGAAAAAGTAAATTTCAGTCCAACTCCTTTCTCAATTATAATAAATACTGAAAAGAAAGAACCCCAAAGATTTGATTTTTTCCTTTTCTATGTGCCCCACTATTACCTTAACTCCAACAATATTAACTGTTTTAGGGAGGCAAATATGAAATTCTCTCCTCACTTACACTTAACAACAGCAACTGAGAATCAAAATGAAATACAATAATCTAAAAATATTCATTTTAAGTAAATGGCTTTCACCTTTTTATGAACAATTTTTTTTCATAGTTAAGAACTATTAAATATTGCTGATTTATTTACTCCCTAAATCTGTTCACCGCACATATTCTTGGAAGATATTCAGACGTACTAAGATGTCTACAAGGCAAAGTATGAAACTAGAGAAAACTAGGAAAAGGAACAAAAAAGGAAAACCATAACAAAATATTTGAAACTGAATGCCTCCAGTAAAATCTTTGAAATCTTTAATGTTAGACAATCACCAGGAGTAAAACCCCTCTATTACAGAGATGAAAAACTTGAAGCCCGCAATACCTTAAGACACATAAGTTGAATAGGAACTAAAACCAACATCTTCTGACTTTTCTTAGACTTAAAATAAACCCCCTGGCTTGCCATGTTTCATTGCAAAATTCTAGAAAATCTTGAGGGGAATCTTGAAATCATTGTGGTTTCAGGATGACTATCTTCTAAATCTGTATGTCCCCTTTAGGATGCTACAAAGAATGGGTAATTTCTAAGTAAAAGACACTCTTTTACCTTTGAGACTGTGCATCTCATCCTCTCCCAGCATTGCTTAATGAACACAATGGGAAAAGCTAAAATATACAGAATATACCTACCATATGCTCATATATAAAAAGACCATCATCACAGTACCGAAATGGTTTCTAAAACTAGTCAAATAATGCAACAATCCACAGTTCCCAAGGTTACTATTGAACAAAACCTTACTCTTGAGATTAAACTGTGCTTATTTACTCCTGAAAGATCAACTAAATCCACTTAACAGTTCTTAGTACAATTTTAGGAACCCAATGTGCACATAAATGTTAAGTAAAGGTAATGTAGATAACTATATTCTTGAGATTGTTCAACATCATGTTTTTGTCCCTCCACACTGAATCAGCCCTTTCCTCTCCTATTTTCAGGCTTATTTAATTGCTAACGATTTGAAATGGCTTAACTGGATATGAATATTGTTTCATATATAATAACCATATAATTATAAGATTGATATGCTATCAATTAAAAATAGTTTAATTGAAATATATATAACAACCAGATTGACAGAGGCAGACATGGGATTTATGAATTCATTGATATTTGGAACTCATCAAGTGAGCAAATTCTTTCCTTCTGTGGTATTCTCAGCAACCTCTAGTCTTAGATAATTGTCTTGGGCCAGTCAAGTGATTTACCCAGGGTCACACATCCAGTATGTGTCAAAGGCAAAAGTCCAAGCAAGATTTTCCTGACTCTCAGGTTGGTTATATACCCAAAACACCAACCCAAAAAATAAGAGCCCAAATAACTATGTAGAATGACTGAAAAAAATGCCAAAGAATACAGCTCAGCCAAGCAATGGAGGACCTTAAATAGCAACTAATGACAACCGAGCTGTGAAATCAGTGTTATTTGGTTTCTAAATTTAATATTCCATTTATAATTACTCTATACTTATAATAAAAGCATGACATTAAGTGATTCACTGCCTAGTGAGGGTAACACTGAGGAGATTGGCTTAAGTGAAGTTCAGGCTCATCGGGAAGAATTCAAGGAGATACGGTTGGATCAAAGAGATAAGTGTGATTTTGGAAGCTCTGGATTGCCAAGCAAAAAACTTCAGGCTTAAAGTCTGAAGAAACAGAGGGAGGCAGAAAAGAACAGAGGAAGCAGGGAAATGGAACCACAGATCTAAAAGTACAAGGTACCTTAGAGGACCTCTCATCCAAAGTCTTCCTTTTATAGATGATATGATTAAGGCCTAGGGAGGTTAGATAAGGGAGTTAAGGAAGCAGAGCTGGAAAAGGAAACAGCATCCTCTCATGCCAAAGTTAACACTTTCCACTGGCCCTTATGAGATCAGAGACCTTAAGTGAGAATTCCCATCTATCCTACTTTTTGTACTGTTCATTACCTAGGTATCTCCCAGATCTACTATTCAAATATCTGTGTAAAGAAATTACTTAGGATCACAGAATCATGGACTTTAAACTAAGAAGGAACCTAGATCACAGTACCATGGATAGGGTGGCAGGGAGAGAAGTCATAATCCACTAATCCAACAACATCACTGGGATTGGGCAACTGAAGTCTAGGGACAGTAAAATGATGTACAGGTAGGTAGCATAGGGGATAGAGCACCTGCCCTGGAGTCAGAAGGACCTAAGTTCAAATCCTGTCGCAGCCATTAGCTGTGTAACCCTGGGCAAGTCACTTAACCTTTGCCTGCCTAAAAACAAAAAAAGCGAGGGAAAAACATAAAGGTCTTCTGTCTTGATTCCAAATCCAGTGCTCTTTCCACTACATGAACTACATGTCTTCAAGTCTTCGTTTTATTATCTGTAAAATGAGTGACTTCAACAAGAGAGTTAACAGCTATCTGACCTAAGCTGAGGTAGGAGGGGAACCACAACGGACCTCTCTTTAAAAAAAATTTAATTCAAGTTTTTAAGAAGGGAAATGTCCCCTAGTAGTGCCTGTCAAAGCTAATCACAATCTCAATAAGCACTACTTAAGGTACACAGTCATTTCCCAGTGACCAACTTCTGCCTGCCTTCCAGTCTCACCCCTCAATTTGATAGCATTCAGGAGGGAGCATGGAGACTTGGGAAGGAGCTTGGCATAGAAGATGGAGAGCTGCCTTTGGAGTCAGGAAGACCTGAGTTCCAAACCTAATTCTAACTGGCTACCTGCACCTGCACAAATCACTTGTCCTCTCAGTATCTGAGGGAGCTCATTCTAAGTTGCAGAGAAGGTGTGGGTCTGCAACGATGGAGAGGGAACAATAAAAAAGTGGCTCTAGACCATGGTATAATACGGAGGGCATAAGACTTGGAGTCAGAAAGACCTGCATATAAATTCTGATTCAAACACTTCCTAGCCATGTGACTCTGGGCAAATCACCTAACTTCTTTCTGCCTCCATTTTCTCATCCATCAAATGATGAAAATAATAAATGTAATATCCTCTTAACAGTAGTGTTATTACGAGACTCAAAAGGCAATGCATGAAAAACGAGCTACAAATTCCAAACCTCTAAATTTGTTATTATTAAAACAATATAGTTGAAAGGAAGAAAACCACATTAACATCTTTAAGCATCTTTCCTCATATATAAAATGAAGAAATTGTAAGGTTCTTTTCGAGTTTAAATCTAAGACCCCCCCATCCTAGGACTCCAACTTCTATACAATTACCAACACATCTGAATGTATTATCTTCCCACCAGCAGCAGCACCAAACCCTCCGCCACTCTTCCAAACTTTCCTGAGTACCACCATCCTCCCAGTCTATTGACTCAAGCAAGCAGCTTCGGTGTATGTAATCCTCAAACCATTTACTCTCTTCACTCCTACATTCAATCAGTTCTCAAGTCCAGTTGATTTTACTTTTATAACATCTCACATATATGCCTCCTTCTCTCCTCTGACACTGCTTTTACTGTGATACAGTCTCTTATCACTACTGCAATAACTTGCCGGTTGTCCTATATGCCTGAAGTCTTTCCTCACTTCAGCCCATTCTCTTCTCAGCTGTCATAAGTCTGACCAGGTCTACCCTATTCAATAAATACTAATAGTTCCCTTTTTCCTTCAGTATCAGATATAAAATATATGCTTTATTTGGCTTTCAAAAGCCTTTATAACTTGGCTCCTTCCTAATGTTCCAGGCTTCTTATACCTCAGCGCCTTCCACATACTTGGTATTCCAGTGACATCAGCCTCCTCAATGCTCCTCACACCACAAGAAATCCATTTCCTGCTATCAAGCACTTTCTCTGGCCATCTCCCAGGCCTGGAATTCTCTTCCTCCTCCTCTCCACATTTCCTCTTCCCTGGCTTCCTGAAAGAGTCAGATCAATTTCCCAAGCCTCCTTAATCTAACAGTATCTTTCCTCTGAGATTAATTCCAATTTATCCTCTTTATGGTCTGTTTTGATATGTTGAATGTTATCTCCCCTAGTAAACTTTGGGTTCTTTAGAAGCAGGGACTGTTTTTGGTTTGGTTTGGTCCTTCTTATATCCCCATTGCTTACTACAGAGCCTGATGATTAGTAAATATTGCTTGAATAATTTATATCTTGATATCTCCCTAATTCTAAAATGTTTCAGGACCTCAAACATTATAGCAAAAGATTTTTTTCCTTGATAAAGCTAAAAATTCTCATTTAATGATATCAGGAATTATTGAGCAAGTGGATTTGGGGGGGGAGGGGGCACAGCAGAGCTGATGAAATCATCCCAGACTAATGTAACATTTTTTTTTTTGGCAATGTCTTAAGGTTATTAGGGTGATGATTTCAGAGTGAGAGACATAAAAACCTAGAAGAAGCAACATAGAGAGCATTCTTAAAACCCTGCCTTTAGACCCTTTTCACTAAAATGCAGGTGACAGATAGATAGGTAGATAGATACATGGATAGATAGATACATGGATGGATGACTGATAGGGTTAGATTTCTTACGTATTTTACATTACTAAGTATGTAATTGCTTTTTGATACAATAACCCCACTTACCTAGCATTCTATCATGCATAAACACCTGTGTCTCTTTCATTTATAAATAGAATAAGAGCCTGATGTTAGACTTAAGGACAGGGCAAGTTGGGCTAGAATCCCTGCTCTTATACTTTCTTTCCATTTTATTTTATTCTGAACATAAGAAATAAAACAATCATTTTCATAACACAGTAGACTTCTTTTTAAAAAGATGACCGTACATAAAACTGAAATACAGTGAACAATTTGCTATTCCTTTTCAATATACAATAGTTACCATGTAACTTTTTTTCTTCCCCTTCTTGCCCTAGAGATGGCTACTATTAAACATAAGCGTGTGTGTGTGTGTGTGTGTGTGTGTGTGTGTGTGTGTGTGTGTGTGTGGAGGAGGGGGGTGTATTACAACACTCTATACATCCATTTATCAGTTCTTACTCTGGATGCAGACAGTATCTTCTTTCTTATGTCTTTTGTAGTAAATTTGGCTATCTACAGTCATCAAAATGACATAGTCATGCAAAGTTATTCTTAAAACAAGATTACTGTTACTGTATACAGTGTTCTCTTGGTTCTGCTTATATACTCTTCATTATATTGTGGCAAGTCTATGCTGAGTTAAGTGAGCAAAGATGAATCACTTGGCTTTTCTAAACTCCAGTTTCCTCATCTGTAAAAACATAAATAGTATCTGCAGTATTTACTTCACAGGGCATTGATAAAGATCAAAGAAGATATCATTTAAATAGATCTTTATAGACCTGGAAATCTGAAAGATATGGGTTGATTCTCACCTCAAATATTCTGTAGGTTTGTTACTGTAAGTCACTTAACCACTCAGCCTCAGTTTCCTCTTCTCTAAAATGAGGAAAATTATAGCATCTACCTAAAAGGGTTTTAAGTTGGTATCAAATGAAAAATTTACGTAAAGCATCATGAAGTATTCCATAAATGCGAGCTGGAAGAACTAAAAAAATGTCAGTTACTTTTACTGCAATTTCATCCCAAGACATTAAGTTATCCTGCTATTACTTATTTTGTATTTAGCCTTTGAGTGAACAATTGCAAATGCAGAATAAATGACTGATTATTGAAACTGAATAAATGCTCTGAAATGTAAGCCCATTAGAATATAAGCTTCTAGAGGGAAAAGAATCTATTATTTGGCTTTTCTAGCCCTTAGCTCAGTGCCTGGTGCATGAAAAGCAATTTTAAATGCTTATGGACTGACTGCCTTTTCTTCAACAGGCTCACTGAAAGTTGTTTCAGGAAATTCCAGGAGCAGAAGGGATGAACAAGGACAAACATCTTGTTCCCACATGATTTTGAGATCTTTTAACTTTTTAAAGCTCTTATTCCATATAAGTTGGAAAATATGACTCCTGTATTCAACATGACAACAGCAAATACAAATGTTCTCAATTTTTAAATCAATATTAAATCTGAGTGATTTGAGGCACCAGTTTGTCTGTCAAAAGGATCTGGTACAGTTAATTTGTTGAATTCTCAAGTATACTTTGGCATCTGTATTTGTAATATGGAGATCTGTCATCTGTTAGTTGAATGATATGAATGGTAACAAGTTTCTGGCTTACAATTCTCACCACCCAATCATCTTTCTAGTTATTTGGTGGGAGGTCATTTTTTTTTTGCCATTTATATGGTGCTTATTATTATTTCTATATTTTGCTATATCCTGCATTTTTCTAAATTATTTCTACATATTTATGAAGTTTCTATTTTAAAAAGTGTGTGGTGGCAAGAACAGAAAGAATACTCTTCACTGAGATATTACATTTCTCATATATTAATGGAGAGAAAAACTGTACTCTGAGTGATGAAGGGAACAGAGCACTGGATTTGGGGTCAAAGGACCTGTGCCAGTTCACTCCTTGTGTGGTCTTAAGGAAATTACTTAACCTCCCCTGGGCCTCAGTCCCTTCATCTGCCAAATAACATGTGTCTAAATCTATTATCCCCTAGAAATCAGCCATGGAAGAACTATCAGGTTCCCCAACCCCTCCCTTTGAGTCTAAGCCTCTCTATGTACAAAAAATTTCATTCTGTACATATGAACCTTTCCAAGATGAATTTAAACAAAGGATTGTTTATGAGGCAAAGATTGACTGGATGTTTGGACACTCCACACCAATCTGCCTCAGGACCTAACCTAGAAGCAAGGATGATAGCATATCTACTTTCCTTTAGAATCAAGGTTTCAGACAAAACTCTGGCACAGAAAAATGATCCACAGAGTATAAGACATTCTTTGGGATGTGCCTACATCATATCAAACATGAAATCTTTCCCCTAGTACCACTGTAAAGCAGGTATAAATAACCAATGCATCCATAAAGTAGAAAACAAAATGCTCATGTGTATTGTTAAGTAAATAAAAGGTAATTAGAAGAAGTTTGGGAATATATGATGAGAAACCTTGGAATAGTTGTGTGTGTAAGTTTTAAAAAGTAGACTCAGGATTATATAGAATTGTTGCATCCATCTAGACTCCCTCCTTCCCCCCACAATGAACCCACTTGTACGCAAAAGAGTAAGAATATACCATTCCTTTTGATTTTATTTGCACTTCAAGTCCTGGAATCCATATTCTAGTACTATCAAGTTAATGCTATCATCACCAAAAAGTGTACATAAGAACAATAAAGCATATCTTGATGGTAATATCAATTTGAGCCACAGTCCCCACTGTTAAGTATATGTAAGTCAAAACACAAAGAAAGGTTCCCTGTACACTAATATATTAATATCAACATTTTTATGGTAAAAACTGGAAAGCCATCTATTTGTACTATCTCACCCCAAATGTCCAATAATGTGCCAATTTCTGTCATTTCTATTTGACAACAGCTCTTAAACTGATCTCATCTCTACTCATTTACACTAACACAACCACTATTCTATTTCAGATCCTCATCACTTTTCATCCAGACTTCAAATTAATTTCACCTAGACTTCTAGCTTCAAGTCTCTCCTGTTTCTTATTCATCTTATATACAGGTAATAAAATGGTTTTCTTAAAATTCAGAGCACATCATTTCACTCCCTTACTCAAGAGCAAAAATTTCAATGGCTCCCTATTGCCTAGGGGTTTAAATATAAGCTCCAGCTTGGCTTTTAAAGCTCTTCACAATCTGGTGACAAGTTGCTTTTCCAATCTTATAAATTACTTCCCTTGCCAAACTCTACAGATCAGGCAAACTGGTTTTCCTGATACTTTATCCTGATACAAGATACTTTATCTCTTATCCTCCCGCTTTTATACAGGCAGTCCATCACCGTCACCATCACCACCCCACTCCACCCATGCCTCGAACGTACTCCTCCCTCCTTACTTTTAGAAGCTTTTATTGCTTTAAAAACTCCACTGCAGGGACAACTTCCTACATACAGCCTTTCTTGATTCCCTTTACCTTTATAATGATCTTTTCCCAAAAATGTTATCTTGTATTCATTTATATTTTATACTACCAATTAAAATTCCACCTTCAGCAAAAAACCTTTCCCAGTCCCTCTTAATTCTAGTGACTTCCCTCTGTTCATTATTTCCTATTTATCTTGAATATAGCTTGTTGTGTTTATATTTGTTTACAAGCTCTCCGAGTTGTAAGCTACTTGGTGACAAGGAATATCCTCTGTATCCCTAGCACTTAGCCCAGTGATGGGCACACACTAAATGTTTATTGTCCCTAATTGATGCACATGTCTTCCTCAATAGAATTCAAATTCTTGAGGATATCAGAAGTGTCATTTGTCTTTTTAACCCCAGTGCCTAGCACAAAGCCTGATACATAGTAGGCACTTAACAAATGCTTGGTGATCATGGGAAAAGGTAAACTGTGGCATATGAAAGTCAAGAATTTTGCTTAAAGAATATGAAAAAGAAAGAGGAACACAGGAGTCTACTTACTTTCCCAAGTAACTATACTTGGGAAAACAAAATAAACAATGAGAACTACAACAATGAAAATGGAAGAATAAAACATTTCAAAACTAAAAGCTGAGGAAATACAATGACCAAGCTTTGTAGCAGAAATATAAGAATGTAATTTCTCCCTTTCATTGCAGTACTAGGGGATTGTATGGATATAAAATCTTTTATAACTTTTAAAACATAGTTGATATATGCCAGCGATTCTCAAAGTATGAGCCAAGAAACACTAAGGGCTCTCAATGTCCTTTCATGGGTTGTCATAAAAAAAAAAAAAAACAAACCAGGATACCATGAGGTCAAAATGATTTTCAAAATAATACTAAAACATTTTAATTTCTAATTCAATATTTACTGAACTTATTACTATCCATAGAGAGAAACGACAGGAACAAAAGCTCTTTGGAATCTTCAATAATTTCTAAGAGTGTAAAAGGATCCTAAGATTCAAAAGTTGGAGAACCACTAATAAATGATTTAGTTTTGCTGAACTCCTTTTTTCCCCTCCTCTTTCTTCTGTATTGTTTATTAGAAAGAGAGCCTTTCTGGGTGTGAGTGGGGAAAGATAAATAAAGGTGATTCAAAAACAAAATCTTATCAATATATTTCAGAAAAAAAGAAAGAATAAGATATTCCAGAGGCTTATTCCTCTCCCCAGAAAGTGACCTTAGTAATCCTCATTGCAAAAGACCTCTTCTTGGGGGCTGTGGCCAAGATGGCAGAGTAGAAAGATGCACATATTCTAGCTTTTCTCCCACAGCCTATAAAATACCTGTAAAATTCTACAGCAGCCGAAGCAACATAGCAAAGGAGTGAGGGACATTTCCAGCCCAGGGTAACCTGGAGGGCTGACCAGAAAGGTCTGTCACATGGGACATGGAGCAGAGTAGAGCCCAGTCTTAGCCACGTCGCACCAGCACCAGGAAGAACAGGACCAGAACAAGCCCCCAGGTCAGAATCCCTAGTAGCAGCAGAGGGCTTCATATCCCTCAATCTACAAGTGTCAAAAAAAGTTCAAAGGTCAGTAAGAGGGCTTTCCCAACTGGGCAAGAGGAGAGTAAGGTGCCCCCTTAGCACTGGCCCCAGGCTGTGGTGGCAGAGGTGATGGCAGCTGCAGCATCCACTTATTAAGCACTCTGCCTAAAGCCCCTGGGGGAACTAAGATGCTGATCTGAATCTCATCAAGGAGAACAGTGCTGGAATGAGGTCCTAGGACCCTTCTTTTGACAAAGGATTTACAAGTCAAGTAACTGGCTGTGAAAATGCCCAAAAAAGGGGAAAAAATAAGACCATAGAAGGTTACTTTCTTGGTGAACAGGTACTTCCTTCCATCCTTTCAGATGAGGAAGTACAATGCATACTGTCAGAGGAAGTCAAGGCTTCTGCATCCAGTACCTCCAGAATAATCTTAGTGATTCTTAGGCCATGGAAGAGCTTGAAAAGAAGTTAACAGCTTGCTAAAGGAGACCCAAAAAAATGCTGAAGAAAATAACACCTTTAAAAATAGACTAATTCAATTGGAAAAATAGATCCAAAAAGCCAATGAGGAGAAAAGGCCTTAAAAAGCAGAATTAGCCAAATGGAAAAGGAGGTTCAAAAGCTCACTGAAGAAAATAGTTCTTTGAAAATGAGAGTGGAGCAGATGGAAGTTAATGACTTTATAAGAAACCAAGAAATTACAAAACAAAACCAAAAGAATGAAAAAATAGAAGACAATGTGAAATATCTCATTGGAAAAACAACTGACCTGGAAAATAGATCCAGGAGAGACAAAAAATTATGGGACTACCTGAAGGCCACAATCAAAAAAAGAGCCTAGACATCATCTTACATGAAATTATCAAGAAAAAATGCCCTGATATTCTAGAACCAGAGGGCAAAATAATATTGAAAGAAGCCACTGATCACCTCCTGAAAGAGACTCAAAAAGAGAAACTTGTAGGAATATTGTAGCAAAATTTCAGAGTTCCCAGGTCAAGGAGAAAATATTGCCAGCAGCTAGAAAGAAACAATTTGAGTATTGTGGAAACATAATCAGGATAACACAGTATCTGGCAGTTTCTACATTCAGGGATTGAAGGGCTTGCAATAGGATATTCCAAAAGTCAAAGGAACTTGGATTAAAACCAAGAATCAATCACCTCTCCAGCAAAACTGAGTATAATACTTCAGGAGAAAAAATGGTCATTCAATGACATAGAGGACTTCCAAGCATTCTTGATGAAAATTTGATTTTCAAACACAAGAATCGAGAGAAGCATGAAAAAGTAAATAGAAAAGAGAAATCATAAAGGACTTTCTAAAGCTGAACTGTTTACATTCCTACATGGAAAGATAATATTTGTAACTCTTGAAATTTTTCTCAGTATTTGGGTAGGTGGAGAGATTATACACACACACACACAGAGCACAGGTTGAGTTGAATCAGAAGGGATAATATCTATAAAAAATAAAATTAAGGACTGAAAGAGGAATATATTGGGAGAAGAAAGGGAGAAATGGAATGGGGCAAATTATCACTCATAAAAAAAGATAAGAAAAATCTTCTCCAGTGGAGGAGAAAAGGGAGGAGGTGAGAGAGGGGAAAAGTAAAGCTTATTTTCTTCATATATGGCTTAAGGAGGAAATAACATGCTCACTCAATTTGGTATGAAAATATATCTTGCACTACAGGAAAGTAGGGGAGAAAGAGACAAGTGGGGTGAGGGGAATGATAGAAGGGAGAACAATGGGGGAAGGAAGTAATTAGAAGTAAACACTTTTGGGAAGGGACAAGGTCAAATGAGAGAATAGAAAAAATGGAGGACAGTGTAGGATGGAGGCAAATATAGTTAGTCTTACACAACATAACTATTATGGAAGTCTTTTGCAAAATGACACATATATAGTCTGTATTGAATTGCTTGCCTTCTCAGTGGGGATGGGTGGTGAGGGAGGTAAGGAGAGAAGTTGGAATTCAAAGTATTAGAAACGAATGTTGAGAATTGTTATTGCATATAAATGGGAAGTAAGAAATACAGGTAATGGGGTATAAAGATCTATCTTGCCCTACAAGAAAAGAGAGAAGATGGGGAAAAAGGAAGGGTGGGGTGTGACAGAAGGGAAGGCACATTGAGGGAGAGGGTAATCAAAATGCAAGGTGTTATGGGGTGAGGGGAGGAGAGAGATGGGGAGAAAAATTGGAACTCAAAATTTTTTGGAAATGAATGTTGAAAACTAAAAATAAATAAACTTTTTTTTTAAAAAGACCTCTTCTGGCAAATCTATAAAAATCCCACCAAAGAACTAAACCATTAAATGGAAAAGGTATTGAATCCCTTAGAAAATTGCTGAAAGGGGTTCATCATTCCAGTTGAACGCCACTTGTGGTTTCTTAAAACTGGGCAATGTTACTCAATCTGCCTTGGTTCCATGTAGTTGTAAAAATCCTTGCACATAAGAATCCTGCATGGAACCATTATGATGACCTGAAGATTAGAACTCTTTTGAAATAACTTTAGATGATGACATTTTCTAAGATTCACAAACAATATTTTTCCCTAAAAGAGATATTTCCTTTCAATTGTAGGTTAGGCAAGAAAACATCATAAAAGGATTGTCTTTCTCTTTTATCAAATGAATAATGCCTCACAAGATCACTGTTCCTAATACTACAAATGGACTCCTCCTTTTAGGAATCCGTCCCTTGATTATTTGCCCTGCATGCATTCAACAAACATTTATTTAGCCCTGATACTGAAGGAAGCTGAGTTGGGGCATTCAAACAGGTTGCTTAAAGGAGACCTAAGAAAATTCTACCTGGTCTGTGCCAGAGTTAGAGGCAGCAATAACACTGTTCCTTGCTTTAGAAAAAGACTGGATATGAAAATGGCATGGGGAGTAGCAAGTGAGGATGACTTAGTAGAAGAGTAAAACTTTATGTCATGCAAACAGCATGGAACAAATGGATGAGTGAAGGGAAAATACATGTATTAAGCAATTATTGTTTATCAAGCAGTACGTAAAGTCCTGTGTATAAAAATAAGTCAAATGGCCCCTATCCTCTAGAAATTTATATTCAAACAGAAGAGACCATATATGAAACACATTTGGCATTTTTTGAAAAAACTAGATTTTGAGTCAGAGGACCTACACATAAATTCTGGCTCTTTTCCTTAGTTCCTCTGTAAACTTCGACAATAATTTCATCTCTGTCTTTACATTTCATCCTCTCTAAAATTAAAGTATGCGGGTTTTGCTTTCATTTATAAAGCAGAAGTTTTGACTAACTCCAGAGGCAATAGAGTATAAGGAAAAGAGTATTGGATTTAGAGAATATACATATAAATCCTCACTCTATCACTTATTTGTATTCCCAGGACAGTAGTCAGTGCTAGATAAGTCACTTAACACACCCTTGTTTGGTCATCCTTTCCTAATTATGTTGAGAGAACAGTGGTTCTTTGGGCTACCCAGTTTTGAATCCTCCAAGTCATTTTGGGGACTATTATCTTTGTCATCTTTGTCTCATCCCTTGTATCCAACCAGTTACAAATTTAGTAAATTTTACCTCCACATTTTCTCTCCCATCAATTCCTTCTCTCCCATCACATAGCCATTTCACTAGTTCAGGTCCTCAACTAGACTACCGAAGAATGCTCCTATCAGGTCTACCTGCCTCCAATTTCTCCTTTTCCAAACTGTCATTCACAGAACTGCCAAACTGATATTCCTAAAGCACAGGTATGACCATGTTACTACACTGCTCAAGAATCTCCAATGGTTCCCTCTTAGCTCTAGAATAAAATGAAAACTCCTTTTTTGGATGGGAGAGGGGGAGAGTCACTTAAAGGCCCACATAAGCTGTTTCCAGACCTTTCCAAGCATGCTACATACTACTCTTCTCCTACGCTGTGTTCTAGCTTTCTGGTTGCAGTGTACCTCTTAGGCACCAATTATTCTGAGTGCATGAAATGTACTCCCTCCTCTCTTCCACCCCAACAGATTCCATACCTTCTTTTAACACTTGGCTCAAATGCTATTTCCTGTCTTGATGCCCTTCCACAGCTATTTGTGTCTTTCCTACCTCAATAATTGATTTTATTTTTACTCCATACACAATTCATATTCATTCTTTTGTAGGCATATTTTCCCTCTATGACACGAGATTCATGAGGGCAGAAAGTGCTTCCATATTATTGTTCTATCTCCAGTGTCTAGCACAGTGCATAGCACAGTTTTGACTTAATAAATGCTAGTTCTAAAACAATCTTCACATTTTACAAATGAGGAAACACACTTAACACACTGCCTTGCAACGATAATGGGTAAAAAAGAATGAAACAATTCCTAATAGCAAGAAACTTACATTCTAATGGGAATGTGTGTGTGCATACACATCGTGATAATGTGTATATTAATTGTACCATGTACACATGCATATATACTATATATACAAATACATGTATATGTACATTTATAATGCATGTATCTATATTCCTGTGTACATATATATGTTTGTGTATGTGTATATGTATAATACGTGCATGTATACACAGCATAAATATAAAGTTAATGTGGGAGGGAGGGAGAGAGATAGAGAAATATTAAATACAAGGTAGTTTGAGAGTGAAGTCACTAGCACACTTCTGGGGTGGGGGGCAGAAAAGGTTTCATGCAGAAGACAGTGCTTAAGCAAGGAGAAAGGCATTCCAGGAATCTGGGATGGCCACTGCAAAGGATGAGAGATACAGAGAAGCTTGTGAGGAACAGAGAAGAAGCCCAGTTTAGCTGGCTCACGGAGGCTGGGAAGGGAGAGATGGGAAATAATGTCCTACACGGCTCAGAAGATAGTTTGGGGATAGATTATGAAGAGTTTTCAAAGCTAAAGAGAATAATTTATTTTTTATTCTAGAAGTAATAGGAAGTTACAATCAGAACCCAGGTTTCCTGACACCCAACTAAATGGGATTAAAAAAAAAATACGTTGTTCCTTCAGCAGACACTTCATCTACTGATACTGTGACTTCACACTGGCTGCTTCCCATGCCTGGAATACTCTCCCACCTCATCTCCACTTACTGATATTTATTTTGGTGCAGTGTCGGGGATTCCTTCAAGATTCAGTTCAAACCTCACCTTCTATAGGAGACTTGTCCATAGTCCCCCAGCTTCTAGTGCCTTCTCTGACATTATCTTTCATTCACACTGTGTCTATCTTGTCTAGAGTTTATGATAATGATGACATAGATAAAATTTAATCATAGTAAGCAATCAATAATTTCTTATTGACTATGACATGGTCTTTTTGACGATGACCATTACAAAAGAAATAGACATAAAATCATTAGATGTATCTGAAGATTGTATTATAATGTGATTGAAATACATCAGCATGAAATATTCAGGTTATTAAAATAAAATTTAATATAAGTCTAGAATTTTTTTCCATCTCCCTGCCACAAGTTCTAAGTTCTTCTGTGACATTTCTCACTAATGTAGATTTGGATTACAATATGTAATTGCTAGACCAAAATAACTTATATCGAAGTACTATGTCCACCCAATTGGTTCTTTGTAATCTGGTAGCTCTTGTCTCTGGGATTCCCTAGGAACTCCCAGGACTTTAAAAATTTGTCATGATTCTCTAGCTGAAAAATACTAAATAAACTCCATTAGTTTCCTTCTCGAACTGCCTTAGTGGAATGAATATGGCTAAATATTAGGTAATTAAAGCTGATGAAGAAGATTTGCACTCCTCTTGCCACCCTCACACACTATTTTAATAACTCTATCACTCAGCACAATAGGAGGACTTCTGGGGGGTATTTCAACTTCTCTAATGTTTAGATATTTGTTCAGCTCTAACTTGGATCACTCCAAATTCACAAATGGAAGGGAAATGAAAAAGAAAACATTTGTTTGTGAATAAGCCTTTCTGCCTGATCTTTGTTTCATTCCAATGTGTAGCTGCTCTTGTATTTTGCTGACATGAATTCAGTTTCCCATGAAGCAGAGTAGCTACAGCTACTTACCTTTCAAGAAAAAATTCTGAAATTGAACAAAACAGTAGGCCAGACAGATAACCATTCAGACTCAACGATAGCTTATTAACATTTTTAAAGTACCACAAAAAATACCATTGTCTACATAAAGGAGAATACAATGCATGATTTTCATTTCCTTAAATTAAATAAAATTTCCACCAAAAACTGGAAATTAATCTGTTAAACACAAAGAAATGTTTGCCAAAATGATTACACAACTGGTTTTCTCCAGTACATGTTCGCCCACCTACATGTTCTCTCATCATTTAGTGTACTGTAATATACAAAGAGAGAAAGCAATATAGTCTCTTCATTTCACAGTAGAAAAGTCATTCTCATGCATTCATAAATTTCCTAGTTGTTCCAGGACTAATATGTACCAGCTTTTCCCATTCCTCCCTTACTTCCTCTACAGATTTGGGTATTTTTTCTTCCTTCCTTCAACAGTAGTACTCTCCCTTAAAAGGAGACAAAGTGATTTGCCCCAGCTTCCCTAATGAACCTTCCTGGGAATAAAATGTCCCACGCAGGTGAGTTTGGGACCTCTCAGACTGATGCACCATATCCCAACCCAAAGACTGGAAGACCATTCGACTCTCATTTGCAGGAGGCAAATGAGAGCAAGGACACTAAAGAGGTGGGATCTACCAAATCTGAAGAGAAGCAGCACTTGCGGCAGATCACTACTGTTAGGGAAAGGACTCTGTGTTAATCCTTCAGTGACTTATGAGTGCCTTCTAAACTGAATTAAGAATTAGGGGAAAAGGCCCAAGTCTAACACTTGTCTTTGTCTTCAAATGAAGCCCATAAGATTAAGCAAAGTTTCTTTTTAGCAAATACCATTTTGGATACTTAGGAAAGAGGACCATAAACTACTCTAAACTCATAGCATTTATTAATGATCAAATATACTCCTTACATACTACTTAATGATCAAAACCCAAAGGAAAACAACTTCAACTTATTTTTATTTCAACATCTTGTCCTTCCTTTGTCATTAACCTGATCAATGTGTGACTGATTAAATTATTAACTTCTTTCTGAAGCTCAGTGTCTTTACTTCTAAAGACTGTGAACTCCATGATTTCTCATCAATCTGGTTCTAAAGTTTTATAGTTCTATTAGATAATCTCCAAACTACTTAGCTAAATGTCATAAGGTTTCTCCATTTCTTTCACCTTTGTTATAGCTGACTTTTTTTTCCAGTGTGTATTCACCTACCCATACACACTCTGAACTTTTATTGCACTGTAACACACACTGTAGGACAAATGTATTTTAAGGAATAAAATCAGTTCAAAAATTCTATAACCTTGGTCTCCTATAGGCATTTCTGGATGACTTTTATTTCATAATTAAGTTCCAGGCATAGTCATAAATACGGCCTAGAGACATTCAAAGGAATCAGCAAGTGAAGTTATCCCACTGTGACAAAGCCTGATTTTTTTAAACTGATAAATAGCAAGAAGACATTTTCTGAAATTTTGCTTTTGGGACTAGAATTTAAATTTGTAAGACAGTCCCCTTGGAAGTCATTTTGTGAGAGGGGATGCTTTCCAAAAGCATATATTTCTGAGCCATATCCATATATCTTAGCTGAGCTCTCCTATTGGCATTTATTCCACATAATTATATTGACCATAGTTGAATATAATTACAAATTCATATCATCTCATTTGTTATGGGTTTGCCACAAATATAGAAATTAATTCCTATTGCGGTCTGTAATTAAGAAATACTTGAAAGAAATTTAATTTTTCTGAAAGGTAATAGATTTGCTTTCTTATTCATTTCCTTAAACACTACACATAAGAAAATTTTATTCTCATACTATTCCTCAGTAGCACAAGGCATTTCCAGGTTGAGGGTAATTGACAGACCTCAGAACTGCTAAATTAGGGGGATGTCTACCCCAAGCATGTGAAGATTTCCCAAAGGACATGACAGTGACTGAAGCAGGTGCCGTGAAGCACTTAGGGCTTGGTCAGGCATCTGTGACACCAAAGTCATCCATGGCATTCTGGGCCATCTCTAGTCATCTCGACTTTTGTCCTGCTATTTTACTTAAATGACTCAGGAAGAGTGAGGCTTAAATCTAATTCACTTGCAAGTCAAGATAGCAATCATCACCTATGATGTCGCTCGTCCCCTTCAAAAATGAAGGATGAGTAACAGGTCTATGGCAGACAATTAAAAGATTTCAGTTCATGTCTCCTAACTCCAAGTCCAGTGTCCTTACCATGATGTGAGCTCCCTTATGGAGCCTGTTACGGATGACATCTTATACATGCATTAAGTTGTTGCAGAGTTGGAGAGTACTATGAGAAGACATCAAGTTGATAAAAGTCAACTCTTGGAGTCAGGAAGCCCTAAGTACCAGTTCTATGTATTACACATAATAGCAGTCTAACCTTAACTCTTACCCACTCTCCCTGCCCCCCTCCCTTCACATACACACCCTGGCATCTCTCTACAACAAAGTTTCAGAAGAGTAGCCAATCTCAATCAGCAGAAGAAGTTTCTACTAAGGAGTAAATCTCTACATCAATGAAATACACCCCACCCCACTCCAACTACCTTTGCTCAATTAAATGGATTGTACTTGGAAAATCAGGAAAACCATTTTTAAGTTGTTATCGCCAAAATGATTACAATTTCTCAAAAAGTGGAAAAGAGCTTGCAATGTCCTACGATCTCTACCACATTCTGATGTGTCTATCCTCTCTATGTTCAAGCAAAATTGGATTATTTGCCAGACCACTGCTTTACCATCCAGAGACCTTTGGGCTCTGAACCACTAGGCCTTAATTACCACATGCCTTGCTGCTGCCACCTCCAGAATACTGGGCATTACCTCTCAACCTAAGGACCACTAAGCCTTTCCATGTCCTGAAGCTGATCCTCCTATATGTCTCTCCCTAGCAGAATCTTAGCTCCTCCATAACAAAAATCTGCCAAGCTTTTCTACTTTTATCTCCAGTACTTAACACAATGCTTTATATAAATTAGGCACTTAATAAGTACTTTCTTTTGACACAGATCACAGTGTTGAGATCACACTGTTGAAATGAATAACTATTTAGTGACTGCTATCAACCTAGTCAAAATTCATCATTAAGGATAGCTGATTCTTTCCTAACCACATACCCTATATAACCTCTGCAAACACATACATATACCATTTTTCCTTCAACAGAGGCTAATTAGGAGTTTATTGTATCTGAAGTATGTGCATGACAGGGCATTACCTAACCTCTTTACCTTTACTGTCAGGCATTTCCTAAATATGCCCAATCTCATTAAACCATGGATTAACAAAACGCATCATTGTAATGTCAATTATGTTAATGAGAGTTAAAGATCTTCTCCATCCATTAATGGGTTTGTCCATGGAGGGAAGTTTGATTAGGAGAGATTTGTTTTGTAGGAAGGCCCATATCAGAGAAGACTCTGGGCAGCCACTAAGGAGCACCCCTTCTTTGAAAACCCAGATGTTGGTGCTTCTCTCTCTGATAACTGTATATATGTAATGGTTAGACAGTTGGATCTGTCTGTTGATCTATGAGGTATATATTTCAGACAGCTGGAAGCACTGCCTCTTGTTCTTTATTTCTCTGAAGTTCAGGGTGCTATTTCCCCTGTACTAAGCGAATGACATATGTGTTTGATTAAAGTGATTGTTGAACCCTTAAAAGTTGCTTTCCTTTTAGAAAAGCAGATCTGAGAACCTGTATAGTAGGTTCTCCTGTGTATGTCAGGGTCCTTGCTGTTACAATCATACAAATAACTAGTCACATATCTATACCTTTCAAATCCTACGGATGCATGTGGTCACAAAGCCTTATGTTTACTCAGAATCAACACACATTCTCATTTTCACTTTCCTGTTATCTCACTATAGCTAAAACAGTGGTTTATCCAGATTCACATCAAATTTATATAGAAATGTCACAAAGTTTTACTCATTCTTGATACAACATTTTGTGCCATTATATTTATAGTTCATACATTGTATTCCGTGATTGATGGTAAGGAAAGAAAGAGAGTTTGCTTTATTTATAAATGAAAATAAAAATAAACTTTTCAGGGTCCCTTGAGAACAGGACTGTGTCTTCTACTTCTTTTAAAAATTTATCCCTAGTAAAAGTTGTATTTTCTATAGACACTAACTGGCAAAGGTCAGGGACCTATTGTGCTCTGTAAAGGAGAAAAATCCACATGGTTCAATTTTAGGGGCAGAAATATCTTCACTGTTACTCTGATCCTGTATAAGAAAAATGAGCTGGTCATCACTGAGTATTTATGCTTCAATACTTAAGTATGAAATACCAGGTTTGATTTATTTTTCAAGGGAAGAAAAATGGTAAAATGGGTAAATTAATGACACAATTAAAAATCAATTTACTAGCCAAAGAAAAGTGAGTGATAATAAAATAAGTCCTCTAGAAGCCATTACATCACCGTGCTCAGTAAAACATCACAGTTCTTCAAAGTCTTTCCCCATTGACCCACCCATACCCAGAAGCATCCCGTATAAAAGATGGTACAAATATAAATATGGATTTAGCGATGTTTATAATACTTCCTACTGATTATTCCTTGGTTCAGATGCCTTTTCTCAATGCTTTTGTTATATCATTTATTGTCCTCTATAGAATGAATGGATTTCCCTCCATATCTTTACTTATAATCACACTTTAAGGTTTGCAAAACACTCTAAAAGTATTTTCGCCTTCTATCCTCACAACAACCTTGGAAGAAAGTGCTACTATTATTCCTATTTAACAGATTAGGAAACTAAGGAAAGTAAGAGGTTAAGTAACTTGTCTAAACTTCCCGACTTCAAGTCCAGAGCTCCATAGCATTGACATAACACTTCAAGATGTAAAAAGCATTTTATAAATGTTATTTGATCTTAAAACAATTCTGTTTTTTAAAAAAATGCTATTATTATGTCATTTTACAGATGAGGAAACTGAGGCAGAGAGAAGTTAAATGACTTGTCCAGAGTCACAAAGCTAGTAAAATGTCTTTTAGAATCGCTCCCTGGTTTCCTTCAAGAATTTGCTTAAGCACACCTTCGGAAGAATATTTTTGCTGCCCCCATTTCTTTGGTTCCTATTTTCCTGTGTCTATAGACTGTGTCTATTTTCTGTATCAGTGGCAGCTAAGTGGTGTAGAGGATGGTGTGCTAGGCCTGGTGCCAGAAATCTAGTCTTACATACTAAGAAGTTGCATGAACTTGGAAAAGTCACTTACCCTGTTTGCCTTGCTTGGTTCCTCATCTGTAAGACAGGGATAGTACTAACAGCATCTACCTCTCAGAGTTGTTTTAAGGATCAAGTGAGATAACACCTGTAAGTGCTTAACACAAAACCTGGCACATAGTAAGTGCTATATAAATGTTTGCTATAACAAACGTAAAAATTTGTGGTTGTGAAGATGATGATGATGACGTGCTATACATAACTACGCATACATGTTGGTGCCACTATCAGCATATAAGCTTCTCAAGAACAAAGATCGTTATTTTCGTTTATTTTGCTCTGTTTTGTTTATATCTTTGTATCCTAAGCCTAGCACGTAGTAAACATCTGATACGTGCTTGATGGTAGGTAGCTTGTCCATCTCAGTCATCAGTAGATAAGACATGGCCTCTAACATACTATACATGCTAAACATTTCTCAGAGGACATTTTAGAAACATCAGGTGACAATGTGGTGATAGCTGCTCTTGGAATCTGAGCACTGAGTTCAAATTGGCCTCAGGCATTTAACTAGCTATGTAACCTTGGGCAAGACATTTGATCTTGGGTTTCAGTTGGATCCAATGGTCCTTTCCAACTATGAAACTATAAATCTATGATGTAATACTCTTTCCCAAGATATCAGCCTGATACAACATTGGGCAGACAAAGGATCTGGAAAAAACCTGAGTAGGTTTAAATCACCTTTATCAAGATAGATTCAAAAATGTCAGACAAAATTCTCTCTCCCTTAGCACAGACCCCCAGTAACAACATAGCTGTGATATTCGTCACACTAGTCTCAAACAACAGATGACTGTGTTTTATGAGGCCTGAACCTTTTTCCAAACACTGGGTAAGATCTGAGCCAGGTGATTTCCACAGACTTCAAATCACTCAGAGGAAATGAGCTATTTGAGGTAAAGAGAGATAAGCTCCTCCATAGAGATGGACAGCATCCAAACCCTAGAAAAACTTGTCAGCCCTAGGGGGTCAGACAGTAAAGGCCCAAAGAAAGCAAGGGAATAAAATAGATCCTCCATCCTTATGAGAACAGTTCATCACTTTGTCCAGCTTTCTAGATGATGAATTGTAGGTGTTGGGTATTTTTGTAAATGTCTTTCTAAAGTAGATACTCACATCACTTAGAGAAAAACAAAGCAGCTTTTCTGGAAAATTCTCACAAGATAAACAGCATTTTTTTTAAAGTTTGGAGTCCTATGGAGAGAAAGCTCAAGGTAAATAAGCCTGCTATTTGGAACAGTTTAATAATATCTACCAGCAGATTTTCTTGGATATTAAATAATTAATTTTTAAATTTAATCAATGATCTATTCACTCTGCTTCTGTTTCTCTAAAGATGCATTGTTCTTGGCATCTGTTCCATTAGGCTATTCACCTATATGTTGGATCACCTAATGTAACAGCTGACAGAGGCAACCCTCCCATTTATGAAGATGTACAATATCCATTATTTAAAATGACATCATTTGCCTGCCACAAGAGATGCTATTTGAGTTGTTTTTCAAAGGATGGTGATAAAACACATTAAGTCAGTAACATTTGGTATGCTCACCCCCCCAAGCAAATGTTTATGATATGGGTATCTAAGAGTTATAGCAATAAAAGTTTGTTGGGGTTTCTTTCTCATACAAGTATCAAATCTGTGATGGTGGCCTCTTTCACATCCTGCCCTTATATTACAAACTGTATGATGAAAGAAAGCATTTCTTTGTTCTTATACAAGGAAGTATTGGATCTTTCAAAACATATTAATATTCTTAAAATTTTAATTATATAAATTTTAAATACTGGATGGATGCTTTAAATGGAGATCTGAAAGAACCTGGGAAACAAATATTCTTTAGTAGCTCAGTTTTACCTAGCAAGGTAAAGAGGGAAAATGGTATAGCAGTAAGAGTTCCAGGAATCAGAAAGTCTGGTTCAGCCAGTCAATAAACATTTATTAAACACCTGCTATTATCAAGTCCAAGCTTCTTATTAGCTGTGTCCTCAAGCAAACACTTAACCTCTTGTCTGTAAGTCATTCCAATCACTAACTCAAGATTATAAATATATGGCAAATCCAGAACCCAATTCTTGATATTTACTTTTTGATGACAATAAATAACAAACTTAAAACAGCACAAAGTAGATACATAATAGCTTTAAGTATTCCAAAAGTCAATATAGGGTTTTTTAAATGTTAATAATTAGGTTCAAATTACAGAAGAAATGGAGAAAAAGACTAGCTTTTATTTTCTTTTTTAGTTGTTTATATACAACTTTCAAAAAATATTTCTATAGTACCTTTAGGTTTGCAAAGTGCTTTATATATGTTATCTCATATCATCTTCCAAACAATCCTGTGGAGATGGCTGCCATTATAATCTCTATTTATCAAAGCAGGAAACTGAGGCTCACAGAGTAAGCTAAGTATGTAAAGAAGAATGATGGATAAAACACCAAACTAGGAGGAGGAGAAACAAAGATTGATGTTTTTGTCTAGTCCAATTCAATTATGTCCAACTCAGTGACTCCATTTGGATTTTCTTGGCAAAGACCACTGGAGTGGTCTGCATTTCCTTCTCCAACTTATTTTACAGATGAGGAAACTGAGCCAAATGGGGTTAAGTGCCCAGGGTCACACAACTAAGTGAACGTCTGAGGTAGATTTGAACTCAGAAAAATAAATCTTCCTGACTCCAGGCCCAGTGCTCTATCAACTGTGCCACCTAGCTGCCCAGGATGCAAAGATATAAAACCCTTTTCTGCCACTGATCTGCTCTTAGTTTAGCAGAAATGCTAACAGCAGGTACAAAAACTTCCTGCTTTGAAAGATTCATGATGACTTCAATGTAGCTATTTTCTCTGCTAAGTAACCTGAAATGCCTTCACAACTTCTTATTCCATACAGATTTTGAAATAAATATCAACAAGTCTTCCATCAACAAATCCTCCAAAATCCACCACTCAGGGCAATCAAAGTCTTCCTCTCATTCAACAGCATACTACTTTCAATGTCCACTGACTCTTTTTCAATCACTAAATGATAAACTCAGCTCCTCTTTTGGTATTACATATTCTTTGTGTTTACATGCTATATCCTGCTTATATCCTCCATACATTTTATCACCCCTTTCATGTTCTTTTTTTGGAGGGTGGGGGGAGGAATTTAATTTTTCAAGCAGGTTGCACATTTTAAAATCACCTACTTGGTGCCCCCCCAAAAAAAAATTCCTGTGAATGTTCAGGTTAAAAGTGTTTGGTTGTTTGTTTTTCCCCAAGGGTTTTTACAAAATAGATTCATTATTAAAGTAAAGTTCTAGCCTGGCCACTTCACTCCTTAGAAGAGAATTTTAAAGAGAAATAAGCACAAGGACTCCATCTCCTCAAAAGATAAATAATTCTACCTTCTTTTGGAAGCCCTTCCCAATTGCCCTTAATTCTAGTACTTTCTCTCAGCTGATTATTCCCAATTTATCCTGTTTACATCCTGTTTGTAAATTGATGTTTGCTTGTTGTCTCTCCCATTCAACAGTGATTTCCTTAACAGCAGGAACTTTCTTTTGCCTTTCTCTTTGTAGCCCCGCCACTTAGCACACTTCCTGGCTATAACAGACACTTAATACATGTGTGTTGACTGACTATTTGACTAGGGGTGGTCCTCATAAATGAAACTAGACTAGAACTAGATGGATTAGACTAGAATATCTCTTATGTTTCTTCTAACTCAAAAATTCTAAGGTTTCCCAAAATATTTTGTTTGTAGTGATAGCACCAACAACCATCAGAGATAGCAATCATCTCAGCCTTTGTTAGTATTACCTGTTGACATGTCTTGTGGCTATTGTTTCTGTATAACTGAATTCTAAGGTTATTTTCTTGAAAGACTTTCTAGTAAATGCTGTGAGCAATTCAATTACAATCAGAGGATGCAATGAATCAGGGAGCCAAACAAAAAGCATTCCTAAACCTGGCATGAAAACTGAAGAAATAACACTGTCATTGCGCTGGTCCTTCCTCTTCCCCAAAAGCATAATGTCTTTTCAATTGGTAAGCAGCCTCTATTTAAAAAAACATATTCTGGACTCCAACTGCAACTGTATGGTCACTGGTAGTCAGCAAAAAATAAATGCCAACTACAAGATAATATGAATAATATTCTCTATTTCAAACCTGAATGAAAAGGCTTGTTAGCATGGTAAGGTAATTTCATATATCCCTATGAATTTTTTTAAAATCTATTTAGAGTTTTCACTACAGTGGTAACATTGTCATTACATAATTGTGAGTCTAAAATTTAAGTTGCTATAACAACTTGAAACTCTGTATGCCCATTACAATCTGTTACTCTTCCTTTTCCCTCCTCCTCATGTGGCAGGTCCCCCAACTTTAACTTTGATTCTTCCTTCATATTCTTTCAGTTAAGCAGCTTCATTAGCTCATCCTGCTGTGGCAGCTGGAAAGGTTCAACTCTAGGCGTCTTGTCCATAGTCCTACTGCTAAACAAACCAAACTACCTCTGACAAACTGCCAGGGGTACTGAACATCTTCAGAAAAGTAGCATTGTGCCACGTTCAATTGCATTCCCCTAGAAATTTTTACCCTCTGAATTCTCGGGCTCTTAATCAACTTCAGACTTGAGATTCTGTGTATTACAACCTCATCTCAATACATAGGCGATTTCATACAAATGTTAACATTTTCAAAAAGAACTATACCTCTTCCTAAGAAATCAAAAAACATAATTGTGTCTTTGTCTCTTAACAATAATGAAGAATAGACCCTTTTCTCTCTTCTTTTGATTACTTCTTTCTAGTCACTAGCTTTGTGTAAAAAATACTTAATGTATTGTTTTCCTTTCAGCAATGGTTTCTTCTTGAAATTCAAATTCAACACTTAAATTAAGCATCTATTTTGTGCAAGGTTTTGTAGTACCTTAAACTGCTGATAACCTAGGAAAAGAAAATTATTTTAATGCCAGCAAAAGAATCTTTATGTACAACCAAAAATAAATGAGAAAGTAAACACAGGTGCTATAGTTATATTGGTGGAAAGGACCCTTGTAAGTAGTATAAGTTGTAAATTGAGAGACCAAAGTTTTATTTTTCCTTTCATTAATGACTAAGCTATGTGACCTTAAGCAAATGAACTATTCTCTCACTTTGCTTCTTAATCTGCAAAATTGAGAGAGAGAGAGAGAGAGAGAGAGAGAGAGAGAGAGAGAGAGAGAGATATGCAGGGAGGGAGGTTGTTCTATGTTAGTCTGGTGAGAAGTTAAGTTCAGATCCATCCTGATTGGTAATGGAGCTTGGACCTTCTTTGTTTCTGATCTTCATCACTTCAGACACCCCCTGTCCCCACTTAATCAATCTAGCAAACACTTGCTCCTGAAGGCTTACTATACTGTTGCCAAACTTAATGCAGGCATCAGATTAGCTTAGCCCACCGCAGTTCAGAACTCCCAAGTTCAAGAGATCTACCAACCTGCACTTCCCAAAAAGTAGGGATTAAAGGTATGTGTGAGTCCCCATGCCTGGCAAACTAGATGACTATGCAAAAGACATTTTCTGGCTTAAAAATTTTTGCCTCTATAATGTGACATAGAAAAGATAACTGGTCTTCCACTAGACAAAAAAGAACAGCCAACAAAAATTTCACATTCATTCATTCATTCATTCCTCCCTCCCTCCCCATCTCCTTCCTTCAACTTTGGAAATGCAACAATATTGCTCCTTCAAGACTGAAATCAGAGAAGTAGATGAAATACATAAATATACAGAATGTACCTATAGGTGCTTGTGATCAGTATATTATACAGAAAACCAGTAATAAATCTACTACTCTTTCTACCACACCACTATGTTCTCACCTCTATTTAAAAATCATTGAAAAAGAGAATGGAAAGGACCTTTAGAGATCATCTTGTCAGTTTTATAGATGAGTGAAATATGAGTTCATTTGCTTAAGGTCATACAGCTAAGTCACTAGCTTAAGAAATGAAATCAAGGTCTCCCAACTTACAGAACTGCATTCTTTCTACCATAACTACTTTGTGATTGAGTCAATTTTTCTCTTCTTTTGGACAGATAATAAGATTGTTTTATTGACATGAAAATAATTTTTTCTAGGTTATCAGCAGAAATAAACATGTGCAAAATAAAAGATTGCTTCTTTTAAAAAGGAACTTAACGAATATAAAATTAGTATAACATAATTAAATCCACATAAAGTTGTTTCAATCCAATGAAGCCAATCACAGAAAGTTTCTTGAAAAGGTGGATTTTGAATCAGGAGAGCACCATCTATGAAGCAGCAACAGACAAGAGACAAGATATTAAAAATAGTTGAGAAAGACGTGTGTGCGCGCACACATGTTGTGGGGAAGGAGGTGGTTATGGTTTGGAAAGTGAATTACTTTAGCTGACAGAAAGGAAAGGTGGTTTGGTATAATAACAGAGAACTAGACATAGCATCAGGAAGACTATGATTTCAGTTCAGCCTCTTGTACAAGCTAGCCTTGGGCACATGGGCAAGCCATTTAACTTCTCACTGTCCTGCAGAAAGTTTTTCTAAGATTCAAAATTATGAGATAATTGATTATTTGCACCAATAGAGAAAGTTTATACAAACACTAGTCCCCGACACTGAAATCACATGTCCAGCACCCCTCCCCCAAAAGATGGACAGGAAACAAACAACCAAAAATTAATTCTCTCTATGCAAGGTGCCATATGCAGCTAGGTGATATGCAGAAGAAAGTGTCATTCCTGGAATCAGGAAAACTGATTTTTTTCTGAGTTCAAATCTGGTTTCAGACACATACTAGATATGACCTTGAGCAAATCATTTAACCCTGCTACCTCAGTTTCCTCATCTGTGAAATGAACAAGAGAAGGAAATGGCAAACTATTCCAGCATCTTTGCGAAGAAAATCCCAAATGGGGTCGCAAAGAGTCAGATACAACTGAAACGACTGAACAACAATAATTTTGCCTAATTTTGATATCGCTACAGATTCAGATAAAGTAATCTACTTGTTGGTCCTTATAAACACTCTCTTACCGCTGTGCCTGAACTCTTAGCAATCTTCTGTGTCTGGAACACATTTCTTAAGCTCTGCCTCTTAGGACTCACAATTTCCTTAAAAATTCAAGTCAAGTATAACCTTTGCTTCAAGTTTTTCCTGACAATCTTCCCACCCCCACCCCTCTCCTCACACAGCCTACCATATACTAGTGCCTTCCACAAGAAAATTACCTTGCATTTATTTTGTAAATACATATACATACATCTATGTACATGTTTGTCTCCTTTGATAGAATATTAAGTTACTCTAGGACAGGGACTATTACATTTTTATCTTTTTATCCTGAGTACTTTGACCAGTTCTTGGAATACAGTACATACTGAATAGAAACGTGTTGACTGATTAACAGAATGAAGAGAAAATAGAACGCAGAGAGAAAAAAAATGAAACAAAACAAAACAAGGTATTAATATGTAACTAAACAAGTAGTGGTTCAGGCCTGTACCAGGAGAATAGGATAATGGTTACTGAAGCAAAAAGTTGGCAAATCTGAAAAGTATACAGTGAAAAAACAAGTCTTAGTGATTTGTTGAAGTTCAAGATACTCATTTATATGAAAAGACAAAATAACTGAAAAAATCAAAGGGAGGATATTGAAAGTCTAGGTCCCATCCTAAATTTTAGGACATATTACTAATTAATTTAACATAGGAAGATAAATTGTTAAAAGAGACAAAGAAATAGGTTATCAATTCCATAGGAGATAGAGACATAGCTTTTCTGCTACAAAAATAAGACCAAGTCTTTTCCATCGGGTATATTCTTGAGTTCCACAAGTATCTTAAACTTTAATTTTGGCAATAGTGTGTCTTGTCAGACTGTACCCCAAAACTCAAATAAGTCCTTTGAAAATATAAGCATCGATTTATTAGCATGCAGAAGTTAAAATATAGATGACAGAAACTTTAGCTAAAATATGCAACTAATTGTTAATCAATAATTTAGTCATTTAACTACTTTCCAAGAAGTCAGGCTTTAACAATTTGTAACTTACATATCGTATGTGGACAAAAGCTACAAAAGAGAAAGGAGAGCTGACTAAGTCTCATAAAAAAGACTGTATGCACACAGAATATTGGGACAAAAGTAGAAGCTTCTATTTTCTAGAAAAATGCCTCTGGGAAGACAGGGGAGAAGAAAAAGGATGCCCATTTTGTGGCCTCTTTGGACGCTATGATATATTACAACTCCTTCCTTTCCTAGAAACTAAGTAGAGACAGAAAAACAATTTCCAAGGCCACAAGAGGAAAAAGTTGCCAGTACTAACCACCAGAGGCAAATAGGAAAGATGGAGAGAATAGAATCTTCCTCTAAGTCTCAGTGAAAGCATAGTGCCATCTAGACTCACCCATCAGGGCTCAGGGATCAAAGTCCCCCCTTCTCATTTCCCTCTTCAAATCCATCAATTAAACATGTATCTACCCTTTAATTTTAAATTCCCATCAACAATGCAACACATGTAGATAGTAAGGATACCCCTGCTTTGCAACAGCAGGAATGTATTTGATGCTCTGTTTTACTAACTTTCTCTTCTAAACTTGGCTTTGCAAACATCTTAATATCTCTTTATATTCAACTCTAATGCTACTTATTCATGTTCTTCTTGAAACTAAGTATTTACTAAGTTCAGGGTTCCTACTTAGAATATTTTGAAACAGTCCCTGAAGCAAGTTATCAACTTATTCAAAGTTAAGGCTGTAGAGAAGATGTGTGAAACCAATACCTATACATCCTTATGCTAAATTCTGGATTATGGAGTACGAATTGACTTTACATATTTTTGTTATTTTTATCTCTTTTCATCCTTTTTAATCCTGGTAAAATTCTTGCCCAGGTTTATCTTCACGGGTACTTACAAGCTTAGTCAACAATGCCATGCTCTCCTCAAATGCAGAGATCTATGGGTCAAGGCCCCCAAGCAACCAGTTAGGTATTGACCCTTCAACATGAGAAAAGAGTAAGAACTTTTAAACATAAGATACTGTCTTCTGGATCATACTTTAAGGGCATAAGGAAGCATTTCCAGTGAAGAGAGTGGAAGCCCTAAGGAGCAGTATCATTTTCTGGACGCAAAGGATTAGGAAACTGGAGGGACAGAATCACTTCTGATCCCAAGGTAGGGGGATCCCTGAAGAGCATTAATGATTATAATCAGATTGATGGACTAAATTTTGATTAAAGAAGAGACAGAAAGCATTATGAAGTACAATATGGATAATTCTGACTACATTAAACTGAAAAGTTTTTGCACAACCAAACCCAATGCAACCAAAATTCAGAGGGATGTAGAAAACTAGGAAAGAATTTTTACAGCTAAGGTCAGTGATAAAGTACTCATTTCTAGAATATATGGAGAACTGAGTCAAATGGACAAAAATCCAAGTCATTCCCCCCTTGATAAATAGTCAATGGATATGAATAGGCAATTTTTTTTTCAGAGGAATAAATTAAAGATATCTATAGTCATATGTAAAAATGCTCTAAATCACTTTTGATTAGAGAGATGCAAATCAAAACAACTCTGAGGTACCCCATCACATCTAGCAGATTGGCAAACACGACAGAACAGGAAGATGATAAATGTTGGACAGGATCTGTAAGATTTGGAATACTAATACATTGTTGGTGGAAATGTGAGCTTATCCAAGCATTCTGGAGAGTAATTTGGAACTATGCCCAAAGGACTACAAAAATATGCATACCCTTTGACCCAGCAATATCACTACTAGGACTGTATCCCCAAGAGATTATAAAAATGGAAAAGGGACCCACATGTACAAAAATATTTATAGCAGCACTCTTTGTGGTGGCCAAGAACTGGAAATCAAGGGGATGCCCATCAATTGGGGAATGGCTGAATAAATTATGGTATATGAATGTAACGGAATACTATTGTGCTCTAAGAAATGATGAACAGGAAGACTTCAGAGAGGCCTGGAAGGATTTATATGATCTGATTCTGAGTGAAAGGAGCAGAACCAGGAGAACTTTGTGCACAGTAATGACCCCAGTGTGCAAGAGTTTTTTCTGGTAGACTTGGAACTTCATAGCAATGCAAGAACTTAAAAAAAAAATTCCCAATAGTCTTCTAAGGCAAAATGCCTTCCACATCCAGAGAAAGATCTATGGAATTCAAATACAAAATGTAGCAGATCATTTGTGTGTGTATGTATTGCATTTTGGTTTGTTAGATGATTTCTCCCATTCATTCTAATTCTTCTACACAGCATGACTATAGTGAAAGTGTATTTAATAGGAATGTATGTATAGAACCTATATAGGGTTGTGTGCCACCTCAGGGAGGGAGGGGGGAGGTGGGTGGGAGGGAGGGAAAAATAATCATCTAAGTTGTGATTGTGGAACACTAAAAATAAATAAAATTAATTTTAAAAAAAGAATTATTGATTTACCCAAAAACCATGATAAAAGAAAGAGCTTCAATACTATATTCCAATAAATTATGAAGGAAAAATGCCTTGACATTCTAGAATGAGTATAAAATAAATAGAAAAAAAATCTGATCAACAAGTAATTGAGATATCAAAATGAAAACTCCAAGTAATACTATGCCAAATTCCAGGACTCCTAGGTCAAAGAGAAACTATTTCAAGCAAAAAGAAAAAAAACATTAAAATACCATGAAGTCACAGTCAGGATCACACAAGATTTAGCAGTCACCACATCAAAGGAGTAGAGGGCATGGAATATGATATTCTAGAAGGCAAAAGAACTGGGATTACAACATAAAATAACCTACCAAACAAAACTGAATATAACCCTTCAAAGGAAAAACATGGATATTTGGATATTTAATGTTACAAAGGATGTTCAAGCATTCCCAATGAAAAGATCAGGAATGATTACAAAATCTGACTTTCAAATACAAGAATCAAGAGAAATATAAAAAAGTAAACATGAAAGAGAGAAATTAAAAGTGACTCAGTAAGGTTATATTGTATATCTTCCCATACAGGGAGATGATAACATGAATCATCAAAGAACTTTGTCATTATTAGGGCAGTTAGAAGGATTTTACATAGGAAGACGGCGCTGGAATGAGATGCTTATGTTGTGATGATATAAAAAAACTGGAGAAAAAGAATGGGGAAAATCATAATACATACAAGAGGCAGGCAAGGAAAACTTTTACACTGGAGGAGGAAATGGTTGGGGAGATAGGCATGTTTGAAACTTACTTGTATCTAAATGTATTTTAAAAGGGAAAAAATATATACATACTCAAATGGTAATAAAAAAACTATCTTAGGGAAGTAGAAGGGGCAAATGATAAGGGAACAGGGAAAAAAGGGATAACAGGGAAGGCAGAATAAAGAAGGCGGGAGTCAGAATCAAAAGCAGAATAAAAAAAGAGAGAAAGAAGGGTAAACACAAGAAAATAGGATGGAGGGAAATATACAGTTAATAAACATAGTCATGAACATAAATGGAATGGACTCACCTATAAAACAGAAGAAGAGAGCAGAAATGTATTAGAAATCAGAATCCAAAAATATGAGGTTTATAAGAAACATACTTGAAACAGAAAGACATAGAGTTAAAAATAAGGAACTGGAGATAAATCTATCACATTTCAGAAGAATTAAAGAAAAAAACAGGGATAGCAATCATGATCTCAGACAAAGCAAAAGCAAAATTAGACCTAATTAAATCAGATAAGCAGAGAAACTACATCTTGCTAAAAGCAACCATAGATTCCTAGTAGTAATATCAGTACCAGACATCTATGCACAAAACAGCATAGCATCCAAATTATTAAAGGAAAAGTTAAATGTTTTACTAAAGGAAATAAGGAAGAACAACTATACTGGTGGGGGACCTCAACTTTCCCTAATCAGATCTAGATAAATCTAACCATAAAATATATAAGGAATAAGTCAAGGAGATGAGGATTATCTTAGAAAAGTTGGATATGATAGACTTCTGGAAAAATACTGAATGAGGACAGGAGTATACCTATTTCTCAGTTATACATGCCAACTTTATGAAAATTTACAACATATCAGGGCATAAAAATCTGACAACCAGATGCAAAAAAAAAAAAGGGAAGAAATATCAAACACATCCTTTTGAGACCATAATGAAATAAAAATTACATTTAACAAAAGGCCATGGAAAGACGGATTAAAAGCTAATTTGAAACTAAATAATCTAATCCTAAAGAACAGATGGGACAAAGATCAAATCATAGAAACAATCAATAATTTAACTGAAGAGAATGACAATGAGACAACATTCCAAAATTTGTAGGATGCAGCCAAAGTACCCTTAGGGGAAATTTTATATCTCTAAGCAAATACATTAATGAAAGAGCAGATCAAAGAACTGGTCCAATGAGGAATCAAAACTCACTCTTTGCAAATGATATGCTGGTATACTTATGGAATCCAAGAGAATCAACTAAAAAATTTGTTGAGATAATTAATAACTTCATCAAAGTTGCCAAATACAAATAAATCCACATGAATCATCAGCAATTCTATGTACTACCAAAAGAAGTCCAGCAACAAGAGAGAGAAAGAGAAATTACATTTAAAATAACTGCAGACAATAGAAAATACCTGAGATTTTATCAGTCAAGACAAATGTAGGGATTATATGAACCAAATTACAAAGCACTTTTCACACACAAATAAAGACACATCTAATCAACGGAAGATCTATTTATTGTTCATAAGCAGGCCAAGCCAATATAATAAAAATGATAATTCTACCTAAATTAATGTATTTACTCAGTGCCATAGCAATCAAACTACCAAAGAATTATTTTGTAGAACTAGAAACAATAGTGACAAAATTTATCTGGAAGAACAAAAGGTCAATAATAGCAAGGAAATCAATAAAAAAAATTAAAGGAAGGGAATCTAGCATTCCAAAGTGCCAGCTACATTACAAATCTGGTACTAGTTCAGGCCAGGGGCAGCTAGGTAATGTAAAGGATAGAACACCATGCAGACTTATGTTCAAATCTGACCTCAGACACCTATTAGGTTTGTGACCCTGGGCAAATCACTTAACCCTGTTTATCTCAGTTTCCTCGTCTGCAAAATGAGCTGTAAAAGAAAATGACAAACCACCACAGTATCTTTGCCAAGACAATAGGGTCACAAAGAATCAGGTTGAAACAACTAAATGATGGAACAGTGGAATAGATTAGATACACAATACAGAGGAGTACATGATCATAGTAATCTAGTGTTTGATAAACCCAAAGATTCAAAATTTGAGGGTAAGAACTCAGTAGTTGACAAAAATTGCTGGAAACATTGGAAAGCAGTTTGTCAGAACGAGGCATAGACCAATATCCCATAATGTATACTAAAATAAGGTCAAATTGGAAAAATGATTTAGACATAAAGGATGATATCAAAAGTAAATTAAAGGAGCATGGAAAAATGCACCTATCAGATTTATTGATAATAAAAGAGTTTTTCACCAAATAAGAGACAAAGAGAATGTTGGAAAGTAAAATGGATAATTCTGATTACATGAAATTTAAAAAAAAAAACCCTTTTGCACAAACAAAACTAACACAGTCAAAATTAAAAGGAAACTGAGGACAAATTTTATACCATTTCTATAATAAAGTTCTCATTTCTCAGATATAAAGGGAACTGAGCCAAATATTGATAAATGATTAAAGGATACGAACAAGCAGTTTTCAGTAGAAGAAACCAAAGCTATGAACAATCACATGAAATTACTACTGCTTAAAAAAATGCACATTAAAGCAACTCTGTAGTACCTCCTCACACCTATCAGATTGGTTAATATGACAGAAAAGGAAAATGACAAATTCTCTAAGGGATGTGGAAATACTGGGACACTTAGGTAATGTTGGTAGAATTGTGAACTAGTTCAACAATTCCGGAGAACAATTTGGAACTATGCCCAAAAGACTATAAAACTGTGTGTCCCTTTTGACCCAACAATAACATTTAACTAGATCTGAATCCCAAAGAGATCAGAACAGGTCCCCACCTATTTGTATAAAAACTTCAACAACACCTCTTTTGTGGTAACAAAAAAAGTAAGGGAAATGCCTATTAACTGGAGAATGGATGAACAAGTTGTGGTATACAGTTGCAATGGAATATTATTGTTCTATAAGAATGATCAAAAGGATGGTTTCGGGAAAAATCTGGGAAGACTTACATGAACTCATGCAAAATGACTTGAACAGAAACCAGAATGCTACACATAATAACAGCTATATTGTAGAGATGAGCTACTCTGATCAAGAGGAAAATCCAAGAAATCTCCAAAGGACTCATCATGAAAAATGCTGTCCACCTCTAGAGAAAGAACTAATGAACTCTGAATTCAGATTAAAACATAAGTTTGTTTTTTTAAATGCTTCACTTCGTTTTATTTGCTTTACGTTTTCTTTTGCAACATGGCTAATATGGAAATGTTTTTCCTCACCTCCCATGTATAATCAAAAGCAAAATGCCTGCCTTCTCAGTAAGGAGAGAGGAACAGGAGAGAGGAAAAAAATCTGGAACACAAAATTTTTTTAAAAGATGTTAATATTTTTTACATGAAATTTAATAAAATAAATAAAAATATCTTTTAAAAATATCTTGATCACATGAAGAGGTTTCTTGGGATACAAGTGCTTGTATTAGCAAATGGCATGTATAAACAATTAAAAATATTAATTTCCTACTAATTAAAAAAAATCCACAAAAATAAAATCCATAAATATTTGCATAGGCATCATAAAGGATTACTTGCAGCAAGATTATTCCTGGATTACCAAATGAATCATCAAACAGGTCCAACTCAATTAGAGTGTACCTGAGTATCAAGACTAAAGTGTTTTATAAAACACTGGCCTAGATTACTTGATTCAAGAAAATTGATTATTTTTAGTAAATCAAATACATTATTAGTTACCATCTAGATAAGGATACTATACAGTAATATGCATTCAAGGTTCTTGTATTACTTCTCTTCAGTAACTTGGAGCTAATTGGTCTCAACACTAATTGTTGGCTTACTTTACTTATTTTCCATGAAATAATCATGACACTACAAGTAATAAGGTATTAAAACGTACAGCTTCAGCACTGTCCTCTAGTTTTTCCTGACAAAACTGGAACCAATCAATTTCTATTCATCATCAAAAAGAAAAAAAAACTGATATTATTTTATAATCTATCATGGTACTATACTAAGAGAACTATTTTCAAAATTATTTGCTCAGGAATTATCGGTGAATAAATTACTGTAGAAGGTCAATTATGAACTTGACAAATGGTTGACATCCAATCAAAGTGAGAAATTAAGCTTGCATCATTAATTTTGCTATGTATAATATATTTATGTATATGCATAGGTGTTTAAACAATTATATTCTCTGCTCAGGCAAACTTTATTACTGTTTCATTAACCATATGTGATTGAAATGTTGTAGGTATATTACCTTTAAATAAATTCAACAGCGATGAGGGTGAATATATAGGTCATTATGTATCAAGAACTACTACTGGGTTATGCTTCTGCTACACTACCTTTTAACAGCATAAGAGTTTGTAAAAGAACAGAGAGAGAGATGTATCAGGATGTTCTTTTATATTTAAGGAAGAAAAAATTTAAAAATTGAAGAGTCTATCAGACAAAAGATTATATTTAGTCCCTGAATAAACAAAAATGTCCTAATTAACAGAGAAGGTCATCTACAAAGACTACAGCAGGCAATTTTCAGTCATGTTAGTGATTTTAATCAAGTTCAGAAGAATCTGAAAGTCTGAAAATACAGCTTTTTAAATTTATAATACATTTAAAATATTGAGTTCTTCAAGGCATAAAAAAGAACTGCTTTTTCACATGTTCTAAACCCAAATATGGTATTCAAAATCCATATTTCAAATGTCAAACTACAATTAAATTTCTTTTTTGTGATCTTTGCTTTCTAGATGTTTCCTCAAAATAAATAACTCTTTCATATATTAAATTGAAAACTTTGCTGCAATGAACAGGAATAAGAAGTAATATTACTCAATATTAAGCAAGAAAGTATTTCTCTAATATTCTAAGTAATGAACTAAAGAAAGGAAGGAGAATTCAGTAGGTAATAATAATATGTATGCAAATGTCATGGTCTGAATAACTTAAACCATTTTTGTTTCAGGTTTTTACTCTGAATTCGGAAATATAGTGTTACATATAGTATATGATCTGTGAGTTTCTTTTAAGACTATCTCAGTTCAAAATAAATTAAGATACATTTTATGAAAGAGACCCATGGTATTTGTTTGTGTAAAGAAAAGAGTTCTAAAATTGAATTCATATGGAAAACAAAAGGCAGCTAGGTGAAGCAGTGAATACAAGTAGCAGTCCTAGAATCAGGAAGATTCATCTTCCTGAGTTCAAATCTAGCCTCAAACACTTACTAGCTGTGTGACCCTGGGCAAGTCACTTAACCCTGTTTCCCTCAATTCCATCATCTGTAAAATGACTTGGAGAAGAAAATGGCAAACCACTCTAGATTTTTGCCAAGAAAATCCCAAAAGGAGTCACAAAGAATTGGATACAACTGAAATGAATGAGCGACAAAATAAAAAAATAAAATCACCCCTTTAATTTGTATTCTAGAACGTCTCTTCTATCACTTTAGAAAGTAAAGAAAGGATGGACTTTTTTTTTTTTTTTGGTAATAATCATTGGCTTCTGTAAAGGAAGTCTGAACTCAATATCCTTTCAATATCTTTGATACCAGTTAGATTAAAGAATAAATAAGTGGAAAATCTGACCATAAAGGCATTGATTACTGTTTAACTTTCATGAAGAACATTACAATGTCAAAGAAATTATGTTTCTCATGCACTTAGTTCCAAAGGACAGTCTAGGGCATCCCTTCCACTCTTTTACCACCTGTCTTGGCCTTAACTTTCCAGATCCTCCTCATATATTTGTCCAATATTAAATATGCTTTAATCTTTTTCCTCCACTCTGGTGTAACTGACCTCCTCTATAAAATATTTAAATATAACAGATTATGCTCTATGACAAAAATTCTTTTCAATAGAAAAATGGAATAGTCTATAATGTAAAGATGAGACTTTAGTTACAATTCAGATGACCTAGCAGATACATAGACCGATAGATATAAAGATAGATCTAAGTAATATATATATATATATATATATATATATATATAATTGTCTATATATTATATATTGGATTATATGGGACTATATAGATGTGTGTATACATATGTATATATGTATGAATATATGTACATACACTCATCTATGGAGAAAGAATGTGAAAATAATGAGAACTCTAAAACATTTCAAGTTACATTTACCGAAATAAAGTCCCTATATTTACACTAGTTTGATCTCCCATTCTATTGCTATCTCTTTGATTGGTCTTTAATGAGTTTCAGATATGGTCACCAATTTTTGATTCTCTCATCTTTATCAATATAGGCAATTGGGAATTTGTAAACAGGGTCCACCTGAAGGACTCCAGTGACAAATAACTCACCATGTCTTCAAACTATTCCATTTTTTGATAATTATTGAAAGTCTCTTCATATACTGAACAAAAATCTACATCATATCAGTGTATCTTCTATCCCTAATTTTCTGGTTCTATCCTCTAGAACAGGAGTTCTTAATCTGGGATCACTTGTATTTTTTAAAATATTTTGATAAATGTTACTTTAATATAATTGATTTTCTTTGAAATCCTATGTATTTTATTTTGTGTTTTTAATAACATTCTAATAAAGGGTCTCATAGGCTTTATCAGACTGTTAAAGCAGTCCACGACACATGGAACCAAGTAGAGCAAGTCCTTCTTCCAACTTATTTATACTTCAATGGATCTATGATAAGAGTGAGTGTCTCCACCTCTCTCCCAAATGTGCAAATCATAACTGCCATATCCCTTCTTATCCTATGAAATTCTTTTCTATATTAACACCCAAAATAATCTGTAAAGGAGTTCATCCAAAATCTATTCAATATTATAAAGGACTTCTTCAAGACCTTTCCACATAAGGTAGCAAAAGCCTTAGTGCATTTTAAGCTGTTAATAGCTTTAAAAATTAAAATGCACAAAGACTTTGACAATTTCATGTTTACTGCTATAGCAGCCATAGTGAAAATAAGGAAAAACACCTCTAGGTGATTTCCTTTTCTAATGATCCATCTCCTGTGTAATATCTTTTGCATTAATTTTCATATAAAATCTTTGCTGGCAATATGTCACAGTCTCCTCATATTCATTAAACATGTCTCTATTGCCTTCTGGGCCACACACAATTTTCACGTTTTTGAGAAGGTGCTATTCCATAATTTGTTATCATGTAAAATTTAATGTCTTTCCCAGGTTTTTTTACCTATTCCAAAAAAAAAAGAATCAATCTTCCAGGGGAAGAGCCTCAGGGTTTCCTGATCAGAACAAAAACAATTACTATTTACACCGACTCTGAGTCATTAAATCTAAACGATGATCATCAGAAGCTTGGGCACTGACTTGGGCCAATCAGTGAGAGTCAGAGTGATTTGGTTAACAGGTATTTAATAAATATTTGTTGAATTGAAGTCCAAGAAATCCCACTTCCACTGGATTCTGTGCAGGACAACCTCCACAACAAGGATAAACACCTTTGGTAAGCATACCTTTCCTTGTTTTATGCCTCACCTGTTAGTGATAATTTTAAAAAATTAAAAAAATCTTTTAACAAACTTTCCTCTGATGCAACATCTATCAAGGTCTCTTGAGATTCGAACATGTAAAGAGATCTACTATACTCTCTCCCTTGTCTTTTCTTCTTTGGGCATTGATTCTGAAAAGGGATACCATTAACTCTTATCCTGGCAACATAATTAAAAGAAAAAGAGTCTCAACCTCCATTGCTCCAATTTTTTTAAAGAGGAAACTGAGGCACAATGAGACGACACAAAATAATCCAAATTACAGTGTATGGTAATTCTGCTATGGATCTACTGATATTGGAACAAGTGACAATGTCAACTGTATGGCAGAAAGTATTTAAATGACACACATATTTAAAATCCCTGAATTGCTCTTGCCCTTAACCTGTCATCCAAGGTTACAGAAATTACCAAAACCTATAGAGTCTAAATAAACACTTCCCTGTGACATAAACGGAGCATTTTCTTCCCTAATCAAAGTCCTTTTAAGTTATGAAGCCAAAAGCAGTTCTTTAAAATAGGATAGATCATCTAAATATTAAAGCCATGACAACCTAATTTAGAGAGTCAATCCTTTCTTGTATACACACTGATGAATCTTTAAAGCGAGATATCTAAACCAACATATATCTCCTCGTTTTTGTTTTTTTTTTTGCTAAAAGTATGTTTTATTTCCATGGATGAAAGAAAAGCCAGAAGAACTTAAACATCTACTTTGCCTTAACTCACAATAATTTAGCTGACTTATGAAGTGATTGTCAGCCATAAACCATAATAGTAGGCTATCTCTCTTTTAATCATAAGACCCGAGTAACCAGAATGCTATTACCGTCATTGCTATTCTCAACATGTACAAATGAGATCTCCTCCAAACACACAAAAGCCTTATCCTTTAATAAATCATATTAGGAACTGTAATGCAAACTAACAGATATTATTTATATGCAAACTCAGCTGAGCTTTGCTTTAAATTTTGATGGCTAAGGGTGCATAACTGCTACTAGGATTGGAGAAACTACACAAAGCATCTCTTTAAACTGTTTATTGTTGGTTTCCTTTACATACAGAAAGCATTCTTCCCATGCTGGCAATCTGAATTTGAACTTTTCCCACCCTGGTTTTTTTAGGAGTATTTTTTTTTAATCCTATCATTTTTTAAGGCAATTTTGAGGTTAACCTCACATGATTTTGAGGTTAAAAGAGAACCATTGTTCATAGAATTCCACTAAGAATTTTTCTAACAATTTCCCCCCGTTTTCCCAGTTGCCTAGAACCCTCATGCATATCTTCCTCCCTTTAAGAGATAACAGATAAATGGCAGCTGCTGAGAACATGAAAGGAAACTCCAATGATAACGATGCATTTCACAAACCATTTTTCAGGATAAGAATGATGATCACATAATTTAATAAACAAATTAAGACTGTGCTAAAAAAAATTAAGTAAAAATAAAAAAAAAATCACAGGTAAAAAGAAATTAACACATTCTCTAGGAACCTCAACTACCATGGCTTTTGTTAAAACAGACGTATGACCAGAATTCTTTGCAATGAAGTGCTTATAAATTGTTTGCGACTTCTCTTATATACCCATTAGCAAAGCCCTTGTAATAGCTATATGGCAAAAAAAAAAAAAAAGTATAACTGTGGGAGTTTTCCAATGTAACTACCTTACAGGGCTATAAAGGAGAAAGCTCTTTGTAATCTGTAAAATGCTATATAAAGAGTAAGGTCTATTGTTAAAAGAGTGAGACTATATAGAAAACCAGTGGAAAGGTAATTCTTATTGTGAAGTTTGAAAAATTAAACTAGGAAAATAAATGTACAGGATAAGGACAAAGCCTATGATTTCACTGTTAAAGGCTATTCCCACATGAAGAAACTCCCTCTACAAATACAGTTTGGCACCTTCTCTACAATGTATAATGCGAAGAGAGCTACACATAGTGCTGATGAAGTAATTAATCATCCTGGAGTCATACAGTCAGGATGGGTCAGACTTAGGAGTTAAACAGAAGTTTTTTTTCTGACTTAAAGGCTGGCCCTCTTTCCATCATACCATACTTTCCATCATACTGTCTCTTGGGGCAAATAGAGCAATCAACAAAAATACAAGAAAGATACTCCAAAGAAACTTATGATGAACTATCAAAATTATTAATGCTATTTAGAGAAGTATTTGATTTTTGCATTGCTATAAGGTTACATTGTATATTTATTTGTTCTGGCAGTATCTTTCAAAATATAATATTCATATTATATTATTTTCATAAGATAAGACGGCACATAACCAATCGAGCTATTCTTTTAAATCATCATCATTATAATTATATAAAATGGAAACCAACATTTTGGAAGTGTAGCAGCAGTTACAGAAGACAAAATAAAAAAAATATTCCAAAGTGCTCCTCAGAGCTGAATTTCTAAATTGTCTTTATTGGGTCAAGTTGCTATTTCCAAAAATAGATGAAGGGAAGGGTTAATATGGACAATCTCTGCCTTCAAAGAAACCATAATGTTTATGGTTTTGTGTGTATGTATGTGTTCGGATAGATATACAGATATATGTGTATACATTAGGATGCAAGAGCAACTCCATTCTGAGCAAAATTGTGTAGAATAATAAAAAAAAAAACAATGACACCTCTGCTAAGACATGGAGCTCTGATCTTGGCTTGTTATTCAAGTGAGATCTGGTTTTTATCACTTAGTAAGGTGTATGATCATAGATAAGTCATTTAATCTTTATGACCCTCTATTTCTGCATTTATAGCTTTAAAAGAATATAGTAATTTATCCTACAGTTATTTTGAATGAAGATGAAATGAACCAATGAAGATGATGTGCTTCAAATACCTTGAAAAACTACAGAAGTGTCATGTATTACTTTCACTATATCTTTATCAGAGGGTATAGTACACACAAAGAAAAAGGAATATTTTAAAAGTTATAGAATGTTTTCTCTGTTTACTCTTCCCTGTATACCAATTGTTACATAAGAATAATGGATATAGTGTTGTCTAAAGTCTGATTTTAAAAAAAACCTTGGAAATTATCTTGTCCGAACATCTTATAAGTCTTTCATTTTACACCTAATGAAATGGAATTTCCAAAGAGGATAACAGTTGGGGATTCCTCTCCTCATCATCTCAGGGCAAAGTGCAAAGGGACTAGGAGTCAACAGGATCAGGGTTTAAATCTCAACTCTAACACAGATTACCAGTATGACCATGAGTGAGTCTCTTAACCTCCCTGGGTCTCAGTTTGCTTGTTTGCAAAATGGGAGCATTCGAGTACATGGCCTCTAAGGTCTCTGTCTTCTGATTCTAGATCTGACATAATATAAACACTTGCCACTGTTGATGCTGAGTTGCTAGTGGTTAAAATGATAAAAATATTTCAGTAATTTATTTCTATATGTGGATTTATTCCATGATATTGGATATCTGTACTTATTCTCTTCCTCTGTGGTATACAGACTTCCTCCCTCTCCATATAAGTAATTGCATGAATACTCAGAGATGTGATCCTAGTAAGTCAAAGCTTTATGCCTTGACTTGACTGAAACAATCGTAGGATTCTGATAAATATTCCTGCTTGTAGAGGTCAAACACTGGTTTTGAGGCTTGGCTGAATTATGCTGGACAGACTGAATGACAATTGAACCAAGAGAATTAAAGCCCTTAAGTTGAGAAATGCAGCAAGATCTGGAAATGGCTGCAAATTGACATAGAACCTCCAATTCTGGGCAAAATGGCCAGGAGCTCAGAGGGAGAATCTAGGTGCTTCTGATTACAGGAATTTGAGGAGGAGTGGAGATAGCATGGCTTAGAAATGAAGAAATGAAGGGATAACTAGAAGCAATAAGGAACTGCTGAAAGTTCTAAAGCAGAGAATAATGGTTAAGCATGTTATGTTTTAGGAAGATTAGACTATCACCAGGGATTCTCAAACTTTGGGGATATAGGACCACTTTACATTCTGAAAAAATTATTGTATGTGGGTTATATCTATCAATATTCAAGATATTTGAAATTTAAACATAAATTTTTTATATGTATTAATCTATTTAAAACAATAATAAACCAATTACATATAAATGTTTTTTTAAAACTATTCTATAAAAATAATTATTTACTGAAACAAAAAGTTAATGAGATGGGTTTCATTGATTTGCACCATTTTTTAAAAATTTCTTTAATCTTTAACAAAAAACATCTACATGTTTCTGAATGCAATCCAATCTGTTTCAATATGTTGCTTTGGTTGATGTATACAAAGAATATCTGGCCATACAGACATGCAGTTGGAAAAAGGACTAGCATTTTAATAAGTAAACAGTGTCTTGCTATTAATATGACAAGTCTTAACATTAAAGACAATCTGAAAGGGTCTCGGAGACATTGAGGAGGGTTCACATCACATTTTGAGAGGCACTGATTTAGATACCTATATTGAGGGATTTATTGCAAAAGCAGAGAAACTGGAATCTGGAAGTCTAAATAGGAGACTTACATAATAGTGCAGGGGAAAAATAAAAATGACCTAAACTAGGGTCATACCTATGAGTGGAAATAAGGGAAATGTATAGAATAAAACAATAAGACTCGGCAACAGCTAAAATAATAGGAAGAAATCAAGTCAACAAGTATTTCTTAAGTGCTAAGCATTTTGACAAAGTGCTAAGGATACAAAGAAAGGAACAAAAACTAAAAACAAAAAAACAACACAACATCAACACCAAAAAAAAAAATAGTGCCAACTCTTAAGCAGCTCACAGTCCAATGAGGATTACAATAAGCAAACAACAATGCCCAAATAAGACACATACAAGATACGTGGGAAATAATTAGGAAAAGGGGGGCTTCAGCATTAACGTGAATCAGAAAAGACTTAAAGATTTTAGCTAGAATGAGGGAGTTTAACAATTTTTGGTTACGGGCAGGATGGCGAAACTCAACAAACAGAAAGAGTGAAGTTTAAGGAAAGGAGGGATTTAGGTGGTTGTGACTGGAGATTTACGGTCTCATTTGGATATGTTGAGTTTGAGATATGCAGGGGAAGTCAAATTAGAGACGATCCACAGGATGATAAGGGATTTGAAAATGGAAATCTATTAGGTTTAGGAATCAAGATTGGGGAGTTGTCTGACTAGATAAGACAATCCAACTACTTGCAAGCTATATAGAGAAAAGACATTAGGAGAGTTCCCAGTCTCCTTTTTTAATATGTGGTAAGGGTATCTTCACTTGGGGAACAAGACATGAATGATCAATTAAAGATCAGTGTGTGTTCAACCTTCATTGCTGAAGAAGACCATGCTATCAGAGAAATGATGACATGACTTGCACTTGACTTTGTTTTGAGTGAGGGAGGGCTGTGCAGGTCACCAGCCTCACTTCTCCTCCAGAGCCATCTGAATCCAGTGACCAGATATTCATCAGGATGACTGGAGATGACCCAGGATGAGGCAATTGGGGTTAAGTGACTTGCCCAAGGTCACACAGCTAGTGTCAAGTGTCTGAGGTGAGATT
>CM053770.1:407745361-407824260 GCA_028658325.1 Potorous gilbertii
CTTGCACTTGACTTTGTTTTGAGTGAGGGAGGGCTGTGCAGGTCACCAGCCTCACTTCTCCTCCAGAGCCATCTGAATCCAGTGACCAGATATTCATCAGGATGACTGGAGATGACCCAGGATGAGGCAATTGGGGTTAAGTGACTTGCCCAAGGTCACACAGCTAGTGTCAAGTGTCTGAGGTGAGATTTGAACTCAGATCCTCCAGACTCCTGCACTGGTGCTCTATCCACTACACCACCTAGCTGCCCTGATCAATTAAAGAAAACTAAGAAGTAATGGTCAGACAGGTGGGAGAGGAGGAAGAAATCAGGAAAAGGAGAATCAGAAGTGACCTTGGACTTTAAGAATCTAGGGTCCTATACAAAGGGAAGGGGAATAAACATTTCTATGGTATTACAATATGCCAGTTATTGTGCTAAGTGTTTTACAAATGTCTCATTTGATCTTCATAACAACGCTGAGAGATTCAGTGCTATTATTTTCCCCATTTTATAGCGGAGGAAACTCAAAAAGCCACAATGACATGAATTTAAGTAAGTGGAAGAGAGAAAGGGTTAGTTATTACAAATAAATGATTCACATTTACATAGAAATTTATGATTTTAAGAAACTGAATAAATTATCTAAAAAAAGCCAACAGGAGAGCAAGGATGAATAAATGACATCTGAGATTCCCAGGCCACTGCAATAGTCACTGCCCTTAGGCAAGCTGGAAGTCCTCACTCAGCAAGCTGCTCCAAACACACCTAGGTGACAGTATTGTCCAGATCCACCACTTATGCCCCCAACCCCAGACAAGTTAAACTAGCGGCACTGAAGAGGTAACTTCTTCCATTATATAAGGATCAGAAGAAGGAACTACACAACTCAGTCTCAGGAAATTCACAAAATAACAGTTCATATTTATCAATCATTCTTCAACTTTCAAAACATTTGTCTCACAATAATTCCTGTAGGTAGAGAGTTCAAGGAACTATGCCCATTTTGCAGATCAACATGATTCCAAATTAGCTTAGGGCCTGGCCATTCCTTCCCTGTCTTAGCTAGGGTGTGTGTGAGGTGAGGTGCGTGGTGGGGGTTGTCTTGGGTTGACAATCCTCTTAGCCCTGTGCATTATCATTTTGTAATTGTGTCACCTAGCAAAAAGGCCAGCTAAGCAGCAGTGCATGAAAATCTCCAGTATTCAAATTCAAACCATTTCCTATAACATTCATTTATTTTTCATTTCTAGGCATACAAGTAGGAAAATGGGATGAGGAAGATTTAATTCATAGCCATTGAAATAATCAAAATTGTTCCTTTCTTATATTACAGCAGTGATATTTAACATTTATCAACCTACAGTTAATCCACCAAAACATAAAAAAGAAATATAAATTATATGCTAAAAAGCAAAATGGTAAAACATGTGTCTGTGTATGAATAAAAATAAACAAATACACATTATGCAGCTGGGGAAAATATCTGCTTCCGTCATTCTGACTACAAATTTCTAGGCTCCCATTTCAAGAGCTGGAGTAACTCTGCAAAGATTAGCACATTCTTTGCAATTATTTTAAATATTACTCCTCCAGGCTATAAAAGTGAACATTTCCCCCTAAGTCAACATTAGTAATGAATTAAGTTAATTATCTTTAATTTTTCTATCTAATTGAGTCCTATTTTGAATTAGCTTTAGATTTCATCACTTAGTTCATCATACAGTTACAAAATGTTTTCAATCTAATCAAATACATTCCATATCGACCACCAAAGGGTGCTGTTTAACAAGAGGAAATTCATGATGGCCTTTTAACAGATCAAGCTGACAAGCTTTCATTTCCTATCTAAGAAGATCTGGGCTATATTGGCACTTGGCCCCATGTGTAGTACAGTAAACCAGCAGCTCTATGAGACAAATGATTGCAATATCCAAACAGTTTGAACAGTTTGCTGCTCAGTTTCTTTCTTGGGCAGAATGATCTGTTTGTCCTGGACTCTAAATTGGGAAGTGCATTCTGGCAGTTTTAGATACACTCATTGCCTCCAATGAAATCCATTGGTGATTATCCCAATGTATTTTCAAACAGGCATTGTGCCTATGTACTTCTTTCTTCCTATTATAAAATAACTTTATTCTCATATAATGGGACACTGGTCAACTCTACAGCAAGTTTCAGCAGAAAAATTAATGTCAACACTTCAAAATTTTAGTTGACCAAGCAGTTTATGTCTTTAATTTCCATCTGAACCTTTAAAAGTTCCACAAAGTATATGGTTATTCTGTCTCCAAACACCCAGCAGAAGATGCGGTGTGCCAAAAGGAAAACCACTTCGAGGGAGACAAAGTGACTCTACTGTTGCTGGGGAAAGGGATATGGGGAATGATGATCCCCAATGACAACTTGAGTTCAGAGCATTTCAAGCTGGGAGAAATGTTAGTGCAATTTCATTCTATTTTTTAATATTTTTAATAAAAAAAAATCTATTTTTCTTCTTGCCCCCAGTATTAAAGGAAAAGAGAAAGAAAAACAGAATCCTTGGAACAAATACGCAATCAAGCAAAACTTATTCCCACAGTGGTTATATCATGTGTGTGCGTGCATTTGCATGTGCGTATGCCCCATTAATAGGTGAACAGCATGTTATATAAATCCTCTGAAATCATAGCAACCCCTTCATTTTACACCTGAAGAAACATCTATATTTTCACAAGCCCCTTTTATCACTGTCTATATTTGTACTGCCCCCTAATGCCTCCAATCCTGTGAGTGCCTATCTAATTAAGAGAGGGAAAGGAAAACGAAAAGCAAAGGCTCAGCAGTGGAGAAACATGGTGTACAAAAAAAGGCTACCAGGCCAAAGTGACAATTCTTGTCTTCATCCATTCAAACCTCCCCAGTGCAGGCCTACCTTTATCACCGCTGCATTCTACCTGTATATATCATGTCTCACGGACTCTTCTGCAATTTTCCAGAGACTCCTCCACTCAGTAAGAAAGCAGCATAGCAACTCTGTTAAATAACTAAAATGACAGCTTCATTTCTTGACTCATACGAAATACTGCAGAGTTCAGCAAAAAGCAGTATCCTTCCTTCTAAGAAGCAGCATAGGGTAGTAGAAAGAACACGAATCTGGAGCCATTAAACTAGGGTTATTAGAACAAGTTACTAAAACAAAGGCTCAAGTCCTTTTTCAAGCACTTATAAAGTTTGGACAAACAAATGAATTGTGGGGAGGAGAGGTTCTATGTGTTCTCATCTGGGAAATGAAGTCAATGATCCTAGCACATTATCTATCTCACAGGGTTTCTGTGAGAATGTATGGAAAAGTCATTTGGGTAAAAGATAATCTTAGATGAATGAAACAAAAGATGAGAGAGGGAAAGGTTTCCTTCTTGTTGAATCTTGGAGAAAGCCAGGGAAGACAGGACAGGGAGGTGAGGAGGCAGAGCACTTCAGGAATGGATGAAAACCAGTGAAAAGGCACTGAGAAGGGAGAAGGACAGGGAGGTAAGGAGGCAGAGCACTTCAGGAATGGATGAAAACCAGTGAAAAGGCACTGAGAAGGGAGAAGGACAGGGAGGAGGGTATGCAGCTGGACTGAAGAAGATAGAATTAAAATATAACATGAATGGAAAGGTACAAAGAGGTCACGTTGCAAATGATATTAAATGCAAAACAGAAGTGTTTTATGTTTTTTCCTAGAGCTAATAGGGATCCATTAGATGTTTATTGTATATGAAGGTGACAAGGTTAGATCTGTGTTTCAGAAAGATCACGTGTCAGCTCAGGGTAAGATAGAATGGAGGGTGGAGAGACTTGAGATGGGAAGATCAAGCAGGCTATTTCAATGCTCTAGATGTGAGACAATAAGACCCTACACTATGGAAATAACTGTATAAGTAGAGAGAAAGAGGTATATATGGGAGATGTTATGAAAGGAAAAGTGATAATACTTGACAACAGATTGGATATGTGAGGTGAGTGAGAGTGAGTAGTAGAGTATAACCACAAATATTACAAAACCTAGAAAAGATGCAGGAAAAAGCCACACACCAAGTATGAATGAGTATGTGATATTTAATTCTATTCTCTTAGGATATAAATAAACAAGTCAGCATATTTCTGCTGAATCTCAAATCGCAAGTAAAACTTTAATAACATGCTGATATTTCTTACCTCTCATATGCTCTAAACATATGATACTCATTTTTGTTGGTAAATTCTTATTTCTCTGTCAATTATTTCTTCTAGGGAATATAGTGTATTACACATGAAGTTGTTGTTCAGTCATTTCAATCATGTCCACCTCTTTGTGTTCCTATTTTGGGTTTTTTTGACAAAGATATTGCAGTGTTTTGCCATTTATTTTCCCAGCTCATTTTACAAGTGAGGAAACTGACACAAAACAGGAGTAAGTATAATACCCAGGGTTACACAGTTAGTGTCTTCAGTCACATTTGAACTCATGTCTTTCTGACTCTAGATTGTGCACTCTACACACTATACCACTGTATTATACATGGAGCCCATTAATTTTTACATTTCTAAAGTGGCCAGGACTGGTAACTATTTAATGATGTAATATATATGTACTATATTATATATCTACATATATATAATATATGTAATATGTAACTATGGATACTACAGCATTGTTTCTTTCCACAATATTTGGTCAGGTCCTGCTCCAGGTATCCAGTACAATAGGTGACTAAGAAGAGTTCTCTGCTCAAGGGTTGGGGGAGGGGGAGACACTCACGACAAAGTATCCTTTACTATGAAAAATCATAGCACACTAAATGTTCAAGTTAGCAGCAAACAGGAGATGCAGATCGATCTGGCATTCAGACTTTGGGATGACTGTGCCTCTTCTTCACATTCCCCTCACTTCATCCTTGGTCACTCACAGTCCCCTTTTTAAGATTCCCTCTGTAGTTTTATAGATATGGAGTCTGCAGAAGAGGGGAATGACCGGGAATGTGGAAGTCTCAGTGGCATGTAGGGAGGACTTTCCTGCCACACCTATTCCAATAATACAGGGACCCCAATACTAACTTCTGTCACTGTTGGATATGTCCCCCTAGCTTTCAGCATGTACTTCAAAGTGATGGATCTTTTAACTTGAGAGTTGGTAGACAACAGTCATGCCATCATAAACAAAGTTTATTTGTATAGGGTTGGAGTACAAGGTCATAACTGCAATTTCTGTAGTGCTCCTCTTACGAGAAAGTAATTTTGTTTCTGTGGATCACATATTGATTTTTAAAGGTACATGTAAAAGGTTACTAGTACAGTTCTTAAAATCACTCTGTAATCTTACCCCTAATGCATCATAGGGTGGGGTGAGGGGGATCCAATGGCACTGACATGAATATTAAAGTTCATTTTTTCCCCTTCTGTTTCTACACTTCCCTCTTGATGAAACATTAGTACATCTCTAACTCAAATACTTTATGTACCTGAAACATCAGGGGGAAAACTCCTGCCTCAGCATGCCATTTCTGTCCACTGTAATTTAGACATTCTTCATGCTGCATTTGTGTCCAGGAGGGTAATGGTCCCTACATTAAAAACCAGCCTTCATTAAGTGGCTCCCCCTCAAGTAGTCCATTATGGGCTTTCACTCACTGACCCTGATTCGTGGCCAACCCCCACTGCTAACCAAATGTAGTAAATAAACTCTCTTCTAGGAGCTGAAGGTAAATGCACCAATAGGTTCATGAGAATGTAGATGGAAAGAACACCACGAAACTGCCCACAATTCTATTCCTGAAGGACCCCATTGTGGATAAAGTCATGCGTTGAAAAATATTTTTAAACTTTCACTCCAAACTAACTAGGAAAGCATTTAATTCTCAGCAACAAATGGCCTTTGTACCAAGGTTTCTTTTCCCTTGTCACATATGCTTAAGCAGGGAATAATATCTATTTTGCAAAAAGTTTGCTTAGACAAACACGCAGAAAACATTCATCCAGACGGCAACATGTGTGTATCTTATACATACAGTATCACATAGAAGAATTCCTAAAGCCCAGTAACCCTTCAAGACAATTAATTTTCTCAAACAACATTTGGTATTTTACTGCAGAAAGACACGGGGAGGATCTCTTTTGAAACTTTCTAATCTTAGCAAGGAACAGAATTAAGATGTTATAAAAAGCTAATAAAATATACTCCATTTTTAGAGTATTTTAAAGGGTAAATAAAGAATAACATTTCTACTCTAAAGTCTCATTAATGTAATGCTGGCTTCCCAAAGGACATGATAGTAGAGCACAATGTTTGAAAACGGCATTCTGAACTTGAAATCATTGGTTCCCCAAAACAAGTATGCAGATAGATTTCAGAGGGCTCTGTGAACTTTGGCAGGAAATTTCAAATTCTATCCCTACTTTCACTAATCTTTGGTGTCCTTTGTACTTTTAGGTATTTTCTTTTATGCATCTAAAAATATCATTTTGAGCTATAGTTCATAGGCTTAATCAGAAAGCCAAAGAGGGCTATCAAATACAAAATAAGTTAAGAATCCCTAGTCAAATGGCCAAAGGGGAGATTTTTGCTTGACTATATAATGTATATAGAGTAAGAGTTTTGCTTTTTTTTCTTTTCTTTCTCAATCATAGAGAGGAAGAAGGCACATTTTCACTGATTAAAAATTAATTACAATTTAATTAATTTAAAAAAAAAGAATTCCTAGTTAGAAGTTCGAACTGGACTCAATGACCTCCAAGGTTCTGTCCAATTCTAAAGACTCTAACCTAGGGGGATGAATGCTCTAAGAAAATAGGGAGAAACACCTAGTTTCTTGTGCTCTGAGATATTTTCCCCAATAGAGGTAGTATATTTATCTAAAGTCTCTTACTTAATGCATCCCAGATGACACACAAACATGAGTAGGAAAACTTGGATAGAAATCAATGAGAGGGTCCTTGCCCACCCATTAGATCAAAGCTAACCTGTCTATGCTAGACATGGAACACAAGATTTAGGGCTCATGAATACCAACCTCTAAGTGACACATTAACTGACTCCCAAATCCCAATAATTTACCACTTAATACTGGCATGATATACCCAAGCTTTCATTTTACCACCTTAAAGCCTCCCCATGGTTCCTAGATCTCCGCAGAGCAGTTTTGTTGTCAAGTAGCTGTCAACAGGGGATTGCAGAGATTTCAGCAGTTATGAACAATTGGAAAGTTATTAAATGGACAAATAAGGTTATAAGAGGCAGACAAGGCACTAGAAATGGTAAGTCAACTTCCGAAAACTCACTTCACATTCAAAATTCAACACAAAATTCTACACAAATAATGTTGTCTTAAATGATAGCTCTGTTTTCCCTGAAGAAATACAATTCTCTGTAGTAAACATAAAGGAAAACAAAGTGAAACCTAGTGAATATCTCAACAACAGAAGAATCCAGGAAGAGTTTTTGATTTTTGGTCATCATGATTACTTTTCATCAGAGTGGATCATGGTTTAATATTTAAATAAAAAAGAAGTTGGATGAGGAGCAAGGAGGAAAGGGAGCAAGCATTTAAGTGCCAGTCACTGTGCTAAACTCTTTGTAAATATCTCAGTCAATTCCTACAATAACCATGGGTGGTAGGTACTACTGGTATTCTCATTTTACAGTAGAAGAAACTGAGGAAGATAAGGACATATGTGAACTCAGGTCTTCCTGACCCCAGGCACAGAACTCTAATCACTGTGCCACCTCAAAGGCTAAATAAATGGTTTGTGCAGAGGTCACACACAACTAACAAATTAGATTTTAACCTATATCCTCCTCACTACAAGCCTGGCATACCAAGATGCCTAAATAATCTGATTCAAATGTTTCTAAAACTATAATGTGCCTCTAGTTTCAAACGCTATCTGTAATTCTTTGCTAGTCACTACTTAACAGCATTAGACACATCACCCTACATGTGACCAATACATGCCACCACAAAATACAGAAATTTTTTACAAAGAGAAGGCAAGTAACGAAGGGTAGCTTCACTATTTTTCTCCAAAACAAAACTCAACTTTGCTCAGTTTGGCCCCTAGCAGTCTTACTCAAGGGATACACTGGGAACAGATGAAAGAAACAAGGCCTGAAGTCTCAACAGAGGAGGCTGGCAATGAGGAGATGGCATGAAGTCACAGACACAGAGTCCAGCACCTAGCAGCCTTTCCTAAGGCTCCCATGAGCAGCAGCCAAGGACCTTCAGAACCCCACTCCTTCCTATCTTTCACCTTGCACCTTATGTACTCTTCAAACCAGTGACACTTGGCTCCTGTCAGTCCCACATACAAGACACGCCCATCTAAGCTCCATTCTCTAGCTATACCCATTGCCTGGAGTGCTCTTACCACTGACCCACCCCCACCCCGCACTGGCTTCTTTTAAATCCCAGCTAAAATTCCACCTACTACAGATAAGTCTTCAACTGCTCTTAATCCCAATGCCTTCTGTCTGTTAATTATTTCCTTTTTATCCAGTATATTGCTTATTTTGTGTATATGTTTGCATGTTGTTTTACCAAACTGTAAGGTCCTTGAGTGAGAGACATTCTTTAGCCTCTTTTTGTATTCTCAGCACTTTAGAACACTGGAACATAAGTGCTTAATAAATATTTAGTGACTGACCAAAATACAAAGTCACCTTATTTACTAGCAGTTCTTTCTTGTCCATGACCTTTATTAATCTCACATGCTATCTAATATATCGAGTTTCTATGTTTGGCAAGGAACAGATCTGGTAACTAATAAGACTTTACATAATTGCAATATATCTCAGTAAATTTCATAAGCCAGAGGAGCAATCATTCACCTTAACAATGCTCACATTAATTATAAAGCTCATTATAAATAGCACTGTCCTTATGTATGTTTACTTTAAGCAGAAAAACCTTGAAGAGAATTATCTTAGTGAATATATAAATTGCTAGGCTGAAGCTGAATTCTAACGTCTTTATAATTTTAACCATCATTTAAGAGTATCTCTAGAGAATCTCACCCAAAATTCAATTAGGTATTTAAAAAACTGAGAGGGGTAAAACAGCAATGGTAACTTCAATGGGACACAGGTACCATGTACAGTTTGGGAAATTTCAATCACTGTCCTTCCTGCCATACAGGAGTATTCTGGTAAAACATCCAAAAGTTCTAAAAGTTTTCATCTCAGACTCTGTGTGTAAAAGTCCTCTCCATATAAGTCCAGGGTCAGCTGTAGCCCAGGGGTTGCTTTCAGCCAGAAAAGATTTGGGTTATGTTCTTCCTCCTTCCTCACACTCATTCCTCCCACATCTGTATATTTCGTCTACTCTCTTCCATACGTGTCAGGTGAGGAAGATGGGGGCTTATAGCAATGGCAAGCAAAAAGGAATAAAGGGTTCTGCTAAACTCTAAAGAATTACAAATAAATTATTGATATTATTAATAACAGAAACAACTCTAGAAGAAATACAATTTTAAAATGAAATATGTCTGAAAATAAATTGTCTAATACATATGAGCAAAGGAAAATCCTTTTAAATTATCTGGCTAGCTTTTCCAATTATAGTACATTCTCAATTATCAGAATGCTTAGAGTATTTCCTAATTAAGTAGGGTCAAATCTTTTTAAAATTGTTTCTGCTGTAGAAAATCTTCCCAAATAACATTTTCTGTACTACAAACATAGTGCAATAAATGTAAAATAATTGTGTGTGTGTGTGTGTGTGCATGAGAGAGAGAGAGAGAGAGAGAGAGAGAGAGAGAGAGAGAGAGAGAGAGAACTGAAGATTACATAGTTTTTCTATGGACATCAATTATCACTGAAGACCTTTAGATGCTAGGATAAATATGAATTCACCATAAAGCTACTCTCTGAAATATGATATTGGATAAGTCTTTGTCAGAACCTGAGGATTTTCTTCCTTATAATTTGCCTGTTTTCCTACAAATTGTTTTGTATCAAAGAAAAAACAGGAAAAAAAAATACCAGATTATTTTTAGTCTGAATTTCAATCTATCCCTAACACGGCTAACACTTTCTGAAAAGATGATAATTAGAAATTGTTAAGAAGAAAAGGTATACAAGGGGATCAGATAAGAAACAGAGCTAAAAGTGAGACAATAAGTCCTATTCTTTATAGAAAATAAGGCAGGCGTTAAGGTACGATTGTTTTGGACAAAAATGGGAGAAAAATTAGATAAATAATTGAGTAGTATTGTTTTGTAAGAAATTTTAAAAAAAATAATTTCAAAAAGAATGCTATATGCTCTAATACCAAGTGAAGTAAGTAGAACCTGAAAAATAATTTTTACCATAACATCAATATTATAAAAATGAACAATTTTCAGGACTTTGACAACCTTGTGAAGAGTGAAATTAAGAAGCAGGAGATAACAACAACACCATAAAAACAAACTTTAAATCTGCAAGGAAAAAAATCAATACAAGAAAGGACCTTTCATGACACCAGAGGACCAATTATATAACATTATAACATATTTACACACATATGTATATATGCGTACGCACATATATAATGTGTGCCTACATGTATATATGCATGTATGGACATTAGTACCATGTACTAATACATCAGTACCATTAATACATTAACACTGATACATTAGTACCATGTACATGTAAAGACCAACAGAATTTGTTTGTTTGATTATATGCATTGGTTACAAGACATTTGCTTTCTTTTTTTTTTTCCTCCAAGTGGAGTGAAAAGTGGGAGGAAGAAATAAGAGATTTCTGAGGTAAAGTTGTCGTGTTTGGAGGGTTTTGTTTTCAAACAGAGGGGTGGGGGCAGCTAGGTGGTGAAATGCCAGGCCTGGAGTCAGAAAGACTCTTCTTTCTGAGTTAAAATCCGACTTCAGACTCTTACTAGCACAACCCTGTTTGCCTCAGTTCCTCATTTATAAAATGAGCTGGAGAAGGAAATGGTAAACTCCAATGAGATACTCCAATATCTTTGCCAAGAAAATCTAAAAGAAGAGCCACAAAGAGTCAGACGTGACAGAAAAATGATTAAACAAGAAAGCTCTGCTACAAGTGTAAGATGTGTCATACACTTTCAGAAGTGATCACTAGATATTAATTTTACTTAACTGGTTTATTTTAAAAGAAACTCCTTACGAAATGAGCTATTTGTAAATGTTTGCAATATAAAAACAAAATTGATCAATAAAAGTTTTAAAAAATAAATATTAAAACTTTTCATTTAGAAAACATTATTTTCCCATTCTTTCTACTATTTCATCAACTTTAGGTGAACACAAATCACAAGCTAATCATCAGATAGCACTTTTATGAGATTATTACTGGGTAAAAAATAACAAACACATTTCATAGAAGTCAAACAACTTCCAAATGCTAACAATGTATCCAAAGATCAACTCTACTGAGCCAAATCTGGAAACTTACTAAAAGGAACTGGAGTCTTTAACCACACAAGCCACAATGGATACACTTAAAGTTTAACATTCACCTATTCCAACATCTAAATAATAACTAGTATTTCTACAGTGCTTTTAAGTTATTCAAAACATTTTAAAATATTATCTCATTTTAACATCACACTTCTCCATTTCACAGATGAGGCAGAACTGAGGCAGAAAGAGATTAAGTGATTTATCCAAGGTGACATAGATAAGACATCTGAGGCATCAGGTCTTCCTGATTCCAGTTCCAACTCTGTCCACTGTGCTAACTGGCTGCCTCAATTAAGTACGTATGTTGGTTAAGCCTTTAATAGAGGTTTAGTTGGGGATCTAATATGTACTTAATGGAGTCTCTAAACCGTCCCTTGTTTCTTGATACTGGTACTATGAGTTACCTATCCAAGATCTGCAAAGACCATGTCTGGATTTTTTTGTTACTACTACTCTAAATGCAAATGATCTCCACCCTCCCTTCCTTTTTTTTTTCTTATTCATGGTTAGTTTCACTAACTGCCACTCACAAAGGTCTGATCTGAGGTTGTTATAAGACACAGTGATCACCTGAAATGATTATTATTCTACATACACATCTGTTAAAATGATAGATTCTGCCCTCAGGGAACCAAGAGTTTACTGGGAACATAAGATTGTAGACCTGTGGTCATGACAAAGGAGATACAGAGTGCAATGACAAATCTGAGGAAAGACAGATCATTTTCACTTCCAAAGGCGTTGATGAAGAGGAAACAAAGAATCAATTAATAAGCATTTATTAAATGCCTATTAAGTGCCAGGAGATTCAAAGACAATTTTATGAAGAATATAATCATCAAGCTGGAACTTAAGGAAAAAGAAGAGATTTAACAGAATGAGAACCAGTGTGTAGCTTCAAAAAGAATTAAGTCATGACAGGCTAACCATATCTGTCACCTCTTTTTTTGACAGGGTTATTAAGCTTATAGATTACAGAATGCTAGAAATACAGGTTAGCTTACTTTAATGTTTAGTTTAGTTTAATAAAGTTACCTTTGTGGAAAAGGGACCATGGTATTGGATAAAAATACTGTCAGATGGATTTGGGAATATATAAACAGTCAGATACAAGGATTAGTTATTAAAGAAATCTTGAAAGGCAATTTCTAGTAGACTTCTTCAGGGATCTGTGCTTGCTGGACACTCTGCTGTCAACATTTTTATTAGTGAACAATTTATACAGTAACAACAACATTGTACAGAGAAAAACAACCCGGAAAGACTTAAGAACTGGACAATTCAATGAGCTACCATGGCTCCAACAGATGGATGAAGAAGGATATTACCCACTTCTTGCCAGAAAAATGATGGATTCATGGCATGCAACTAGACAATCACTTTTGGACATGATAAATGTATAGTTTGTTTTACTGAACTATGCTTATTTGTTACAGTGATTGCATTTTTTTGTGGCCTTTGAAAAAAGCTAATGATAGGGTTGCCTACAAAAAAAATGAACAATTTTTAAACTCAAAGAAGAGAAAGACATTCAGAAGGAAAGACATAAGCAAGAAAGCTTTCAGAGTTAGATGTTGAATCAAATCTGCAGATTACACAAGTCTGGGGAGAAATGGATACATTCTAGAAGACAGGGTCATGACCAAAAAGACCTCCATGACCAAGAACATTGGGGTGAATTTAATAGATTTAATTTCATCAGAAAAAAAAATGTATATGGATTTTAAAATGACAAGTACAAGATGGAGGAGACATAGTAAAACAGAAGTCTGAAAACAATTATAATAACACTTTTAGAGCCAAAAAGAATCTAAAAGGTCATCTGGTATAGGCTTCTCATTTTATAAGTGAAGAAACTGAGGCCCAGAGAATGAAAATGACTTGCTCAAGGTCACGTAGATAACAGATCACCTAAAATATAATAAGTGCTTAATAAACGTTCACTGACTATCAGTAAATATCCACTGTGGGTTTCTCACCCTGGTCCTCTGACTCCAAACCCAGGGTCCTTTTCTTCTGTAGTATACAATCCATAGGTTTTAGAGGACTGCAAACCCAATATGAGTAAATGGTGTAAAATGGCAAGTAAGAAACTAATTCTACCCTGCTGTTTATTGACAGGTAGACCTATGAGGAATGAGGAGGCAAGAATCCAAATATATTCTGAACACCTTGGAACAAATCTGGAATACTGTGTGCAGTTTGGGGCACCACAAGTTAAGAATGGTATTGACCACCTGAACAAAGTCGAAAGTTGGGAGGAAAGATGGCAAATAACCTTGAGTTCATTTTATATAACAGTCAGAGGAACTAGAGATGTTTTGCTTTGAGAAGAGAAAGATCAGGAAAGGTAAGTCAGCTATATTCAAGTATTTGAAAGGCTATTATGCAGAAAAAAGGATTTTCTCTTTAACCTAAGATTTAGAATCAAAGGCAAGAGGCAGAGACAGATTTGTGAAGTTTAATGTTGGGAAAATTTGAGGCAACCAAGTGGTACAGGGGATAAAGAACTGGTCCTGAGTATAAATCCAGTCTCAGTCACATGACACTTACTAGCTGTGTGACCCTGGGCAAGTCACTTAACAGGACTGCCTCATGTATGTATATAGTGGGGGAGGCAGGAGAGATAGTGAGAAATTTACCCTATATATCTATATATGATATATATATATATATATATATATATATATATATATATATATATATAAAATTTACCATATTATATATACATATATATATGAAATTTAACCAATAATTAGAACTATGTAAAAATACAAAGGACTGCCTAGAGATAGTACATTACTCCATCACTGACTTTCTAAAACCAAAAGCTAAATGACTAGTTGTCACATTTGCTACAGTAAAGAATTTTTTCAGGCCTGAGTTGAACCAGACAGTCCCTGATGTCCCTCTGAGATGCTGTGATCCTGTGAGAAAGGTTTTTTCTACGTAAAAGGAACAGCTTGTGTAAAATTCAAGGAACTGTAATATCTAAAAGTAAAGTATGACTTATAGTATGACAGTGAGGAATCCAGCTAGAAATGTTAACTAGAACCAGACTGTGGAGATCTTCATAGATGTCAGGCTAAAGAAATAGTATTTTATTTTAAAGATAATAGGATTTTGAGCAGGCAAAATGGCACAGTCATTTATGCAATGGTAAGATTATTTTGGAACTTGTTTTAAGGTCAGAATGGAGAAGACAGATACCAGTACAAACAAATGACAGCATGCATGATGGCTCTAACAAGACTAGAGAGAATTACTGAGATGCAAGAAATTTCCATTAAGTCTATACTGAGTCTATATTACCAGGACTTGGTAATTAACTGAATCAAAGGACCTAAGTAAAGAGAAGAGTCAAAGATGAGTGAGTTTTTAAGACTGGCTGACTGGGAGATGCAATTAACAGAAAGACAGGAAAAAAAGAACTTCAGTTTGGGAAATACTGACCTCAACATGAAATCAAAAGCATGTGCCAAACATTGTGCTAAGTGCTAAGGATAAAAAGAGAGTAAAAACATGGTCCTTAACCTCATGGAGCTCACTTTCTAAAGGAGAAGACAACATTATAGCAACCATGTACAAACAAGATATAGACAGATACTCATACATGCACACGTATATACACACACACATACACACACACACACACAATTTCAGAGGGAGGCATGAGCATTGAAGAGACCAGACAATTGATGATATCATTATTGTAGGTTCTTTTCTGATTTAAAATTATAGGTTATAGGATCATAGATGAGGAGATGGAGGCCAACTAGTATACTTTAAAGTTTAAAAATTGAGACAAGAAATGTTAAGAGAACTTGCCATGGGTCACACAGTACCTTAAACAGGACAGGAACCCCTGTCTTCCTGACTCCAAATTGAGTTTCCTATCCTATCCTATCTAGTGTGACCACAATCTAACAAGTTAAGAAAACTACCTACATTTTTTAGAGCTAGAACACAACTTAAAGATTACAAAATCCATTCACCTCATTCCCTCCTCCATCCTCCTCCCCCACATTCAGTGTTTAATATGATGCAAATGGTAAAACAGAACACTGGTGCTGAGTAAGTCAACAAACGGAGTGTAAACCTATCTCATAGCATGAGCTTTCCTAGAGATGCAGATCCCCACATTCAGTGTTTAATGTGATGCAAATGGTAAAACAGAACACTGGTGCTGAGTAAGTCAACAAACGGAGTGTAAACCTATCTCATAGCATGAGCTTTCCTAGAGATGCAGATCAATGGGTGTAAGGAAGACTGTGGATCCCACAAGGTCCTCCCTGGACCCAGGGGGCTTTAGTTTCTGCTACTAATTAGATCTGCTAGAAGGAGAAAGATCAGATAGAACCAAAAGGCTCCCCCATAAAGGAAGTTGGAGCATGGAGATGATTAGCTAATATCCAATATACAAATTAGGCTATGTAGAAAATGGAGACACTTAGACATTCTAATATGGACAAACAACAGCTTCCAGACCCAAGAGTTCTTGAAACCCCAAGAGAAAAGAGTTCAGTAAGGCCAGGGTTCAAGTTTCGGTTGAACAATAGCCAGGAAGGCTAGATACATGGCCAAAAATAGGAAAAGGATCAGCAAAGACTACAAGGAATTCTGGGCTCAGAAGCCTGTTCCTCTGCTCCTGTGCAGATGTGGAGAAAGGATTGCCCTGAACAGACACTCTACATTTACCTTCAGGGATAAGAGGAGGACGGGGAAAGTAGGAGCAGGAAACATTAGCTCTGAAGATACAGTACTGAGGACAAGGAATAATGAATTTCTGTAGGCAGGGAACAATCCTTGAGTTGAGGAGGGTTCTAGGCTGCTAGGGTTTATGTAGGGCTTTAACTAGGGACAAGACATACTAAGGGAAATTCAAATGACTCAAAGAAATAAGTACTGTATGTGTGTAGCTCAACGGTCCTTTATGTTACTGTATCTAAGACATCCCATCTTTGACTTCCATTCAAAAGCACATGATGGCTACATGTCTAGAATGTGCTTTAGATTTCACCACCTCAGCTCAAGCCCACCTCCTAAGCAAAGCTTCACTAGTTTGCCAAGTTATTAACAATTTTTTTCTTAAAAATAGATATTAAGCATGTAAATATTTATTTATCTGAATGTAGAGTTTTTCCCTGGTAGAGAGCAAGTTCCTGGAGAGAACTATTTACATTTTTTGCTTTTGCTTTGTAACCTCAGCTCTCAGGATGGCATCCAGTGCACATTAACTAAATGCTTACTGAAGGGAATCATCTGTCACAATTTCATGTCTGTGGCTCATTCTTGCTACCCCAGGAACTAATCAGCATACCGCCATTTATTCAATCAAAAACCACAAGGTTCAGCTTTCTACAAGTGGATGCTATAACATGCAGCAGTTGTTTCAGTTCATCTATCGCCCAGGAAGATTTATGTCTAAATATCTACTTTCTAAAGTAATATCAAGAGACACTGTTCAGTCAGCATAATAAAGGCATGATGAAAGACACTGGGTGGCAGATGAGAAGAAAGAACGATTGTTGGAAAAAAAAGTTAAAATTTTCTCCACTTTTTTTTTTAACTAACAGACAATATGTTAGGTAAAAATAAAATGGCCATGACCTTTTATCTTCCCCTGCATGATTAATTACTTAATGTCCTATTAATTGAAAGATGTAGCAGAATTTCAAACACTTTCATTTTCTCGGTATATCATCCTATCTAGCAACCACAAATTAAGTTGTTCATCAAAGGTGAGTCATCAAGGTCATCTGAGTCAGTCAGGACCTCTTCAGTTATTCATTACCTAACTTCAGTAGTAATTAACAATAGCAACATTTCCATAAATCAACATCTTTCTGATTATTCTCTGATGATGAACAGTCAAAATGTGTGCATGTTTCAACCCTCTCCCCTTTTAATTTTGTCCTAATACTTCAAGCTAAATATACCAGAGAGAAGAGTGTTGCTGAAAAATTGCAAAGGTTTTCTAATTAAAATATGCCAGCAAAACATGGTTAAGTATCATTGAAGGAGAGAAACAAACCTATGTACAAAATAAGTGTGCTGACAATGTAGGAATAAAATTTAGAAAACAAAGGATCTTAGGATCACAGTGAAATTATTTTCCTTTGCAAAGGAAAGATAGCTCAATAGCTTCAGCAACCACTACCTGCCTACTCACCCCCATGGCAAATAACAGTTAGAAAAGAACATAGATTTCACTCATCTTATTGTCAGCTTTATCACCACAAGAAAAGAAGAAATGGTAAAGTAATTCTGTGGAATGGCCTTTTTCCTGTACTTAGAGGTGGGATTATTAAAGAGCAGAAATTTTAGAATTTTCACTTCAGATTTTACTTGTTCTTGGATTTGTATTTTTGGTTTGCTTTGCTGTTTTATTGTAGGGTGAGAAAGCAGGAGTAATCCTCAAAAGCAAGTTAAATGAATTATCTTTCACCAAATTTGACTACTTTGTTTTAAACTAGACCTGTCACTTCATCCATGATATGAACTTCAGAGAGGAACGTCTTCTGTCAACAAAGATTTGGACCTTATTTGAAATTGAAAGTTTTAAGGAGATTCCAGAGGCAATGAAATATTACCAACCAGTTTATATTCCAAGTTAGTGTTGCCATTGGTTGCCATGTCTCTCCATTTTCAAAGAGCTCAAGAGTCTATTGACTAAAACCTTCTCTAAGTTCTTAGGGTCTATTTATTGTAACAACTGATTGGTAGAGGATAAACTTTCTTAGAAAATGATATGGGTCAATCAGCAAACAAGCAATGCCAGGTACTGTGCTGGGCACTAGACATACAGAAGCAAAAATGAAACCATCCCTCTCCTCAAAGAGTTTACACAACAGGCTGTGTTCTATGTCTATTCTTTTGTCATTTCCCATTGCTTGGCACCAGGACCAGCTTATTGTATTACACATCAACACAATTGTATTATTTCTCCAAGTTTGATATTTTACTTTGAAATTCGCCTCACACACAACTGATGTGGAGATAACTCCAATGTGGATAAGTAATCATTGCTTGTACATTAAGATGTAATTTCTACTTTTTGTGGTGTTACTTGGTGTTTGCTGTTTCCAAAGCCTTCTCACTCTCTCCTTTTACAAGTCTCTATGATATATACAGATGGGGCTTCTGTGTGGTCAACAACCTTGAGTCACTTCTGTTTCTTATTCTTCAGCCATATTTTCCATCACTTTTCATAATCCTCCTCCTCTGCCCATATTTATATTTATTTGAATTCACCAATACAAACAGCGGTTTAATTTAGAGGCTTTTGATAAGTTCAATAGGATATTTACCCTGCAACACATTCTGAGACATACATAGTGGTAATCTTGAATGTGATCTCTGTTATTATGTTCCTCGAGTCCTACAATCTGAGAAATGTCGTGTTATAATGGCAGTTTCAAACACTGTGGGTTTTGTTGCCTTTGGACTAAAAATAACACTAACACTGCTAAATTCTTTATTTGCTTTTCTGAAGAAAACCTGTATGCCATCTTTGTTTCTATTTCCAACTTTCTGGCTTAATTCGTAGCGAGAATATCAAGACTGATATGATTTCTTTCTTCTAGTAGCATTCCAATAGTTCAATAACTAGGATATCCTACATAGTTTTAAAAACTGTGTGATTGTTAGTCTCCTTTTTTGCCACTCTACCACCCCCATTACAGAAGCAGAAAAAAAGCACAGGATAGAGTATTTCATGAACCGTCATGGTCAAAGAATCCATCACCAAGTAGTCAGTCAGCTATACTGGTAATGAATCTTTCCACACTCAGCCTAGGTTGTCCTCAGAAGAAAAATAGTCTCTAATTAGTTTATATGCAAAAAGTCTTTCTAACAAGCTACAATCCCCCAGAGCTTACATTCAACTGACACATTCTTTGAAAATCCAGGGTCATCACAACACAATGAGGCATTACAGGAGGAATATGGGCAGAATATGGAAGAGGAGAGGGTAAAGAATATTTCTGTGTCTAGGAATTTTTTCAAGGTCACAAAGCTAGTTAATGTCAGAACTGAAACAAAAAAAAACAACAGGATTTTTTACTCTAAGTACAGTATATATTATATCATAAATACCCTATTCAAAGCTCAGTTTTTTTAATATAGAAAAATAACTATACCTGTGCAAAGTAAGGATATAAAGGCAAAAGGAATTTCAGCCTGAAATCTTTTTTTTCCTTTTGCCTAGGCTCCTTCTAGATTTACATTGTTATATAACTGACAAAGGTTCCTTTTCACACCAAATCTAATATTAAATAATTCAGGCTGCATAATGTAGTGGGAAATTCACTAAGGGACTGAACTGCAAGCCTGATCAACTCAATACTATTACCAGTTCTGCGATGTCAATGTTTTCTTTATTTAAATATAATACGAATAATACCACCCCTTACATTTCCCCCAAAGAGATAGTTCCAGTTAGCAAGCAAGCATTTATTGGCCACTCATAAGGTACATAATAATTTTTGAATCTTGTGAATCTTGAGATAAGGCAAAAGGTATATCAAGACATTAAAGCTTCCACAGGGAATACCAAACACAAATTACATTAACACTAAGATAAACAGGTGTGACTCTTAAAATGAAAAAAAAAACACATCAAACTGTGTATTTCTGTGATGTTTAAAAACTTTGAAAGACAGTTTCTAAGTAATTAATCATTTTATTTATAATACTATCATGTTATTAATAAAAGAGGTCAGTAGCACTCTCAAATGCAAAGACCCCTCAAGGCAGTGGGCTCACAGCTTATATGCTCTTAGAAGAGGGGTGCTTCTGAGGATGGCAATCAACTCTGACTGATTAACAATTAATGAGGGAATGAGGGTCTAGAAGATAACTGACACTGAGCATCCAAATTCTGGTCAAAAAGATTTATCAATTTCCATATCACGTGTCAGACAAAAGGGACAATCCACATTTTCCCAGACCTGTTAGAGGAAATACAATGAGCAGGAATCCACCCATTCTCCTAAACTTCTCATTTTTTTTACTGTCTTAGGTTAGATCTTAGCCAGGCTAAGTCTTTGCCCAAGATTTCCTACATCCTCATCCTACTCTGGATGAGAAAGTAGAAAAAGGGAAAAACCTTGGTCCTAATTCAATAATTGGTTATTACTACAAGAGAGAAACAAACATTTCTCTCATTTCCAAACGGGGATGGTATTACCACAATGGCTCTTACCTTGAGGCATCTCAAGAGGCAAATAATGAGGCTCTTGGGCGCTAACATGAACCCATTCAAAGTCATCGTATAGGTCTTGATGGTAATCACAAGCTCCAGGACCGTCATCAAAAGTACAGCCCCCTAGAGGAAACAGGAGAGAAGTCTAGTTAATTTTCAGAAAAATTAAACTAAATTTTCAAAATATTTTAGAAAGACTGCAAGAATATTGTATGTATTTTCAAAATGGCTTCCAAGTCTTCACTCCTAAGCATCCCAACTATCAACGAGCTCTTCAAATGTCTCTACTCTATTCAAGTGAATTCCCTCTAGGAGTGATGGGGGATAAGCTCTGGGAACCCTGTTGAACCCTCCTTGAATCTTCCACTTGATCTGGTGCTTGCCTGAGGCCATAAACCTTCTATCATAGTGCTAAATTTAAACTAGTCTAGCCCTTCACTGATATCTCCAGGTAGCCTTCTCACCCTTGATTCCATTAAAATCTCACTCTCTTGGTTCTGACCTCTTGTCATCCCAACCCCATCAAGACCCCTCCTCCAAGACTACTAGAACATCCCTAGATCCCTCCCACAGTCCTTCTGTATATAAACTCTATCTTGCCTCCATGAAGGTACTCAAGATTCAATCTAGCTCAGATTCTATCCAGCCTTCTTGTTAATGCAAGAGTGAAAAATGGTGAGACTTCTTAAGAATCAACCCAATACAGAGGATCTTAAATAAACTTTGTTTTTCTTTGGTTAAAGGAAGGCTTGATTTGAATTCATTCGGGAAGGACCTGGGGTCTTGGTATTTGGGGATGAAAAGAACCCCAAAACCCAATAGTAGTACATTCCCCTCATGGAAGTAACTAGACTGAGTTACTAAAGTGAAGATATAAGTCAGTCCCTTAATGATATACCCAAAATGATGTCATTTTAATTCGGAAAGGCAATATAATGTTAATGTATACTTCAAATTCCCTGATACACAAATTACCTACAGCAAGAATAACTAAAAGGTAAGAACAAAAAATAAGGCTATGATACTATATATACCATATAATATCATACCATAATTACAGTTCCATTCAAGTGAAATAGTATTTCAATTACTACAAAATAGTTTTAATGTTTATGGCTTTAACCCAGTTCAAACAGAAATTCATTAAGGGTCACAGGATGGCCTGTAAACAAGGGATAAGTTTAAATTATTTCATATTTTATTAATGGTCTATTCATTTTATCTGTCTAATTTTTCTTTTAATAGTAAGGTAAATACATTAAGATACTAACCTGATAGTTAGTATCCTGTAGTTAAGATTAATCTCCATATGATTTGGGTTTTTCCTCCTATATCTCTATCCCTGGCCTCTTGAAAGTAAGCATATTTTCCCCACAAGTCAAGTGTACATTTGATTTTAATTTGTGAGAGTGTCTGAGGCAGATGAGGAGAATAAATTCTGCTTGTTTGTTTTGTTTTGGGTTATTTGATGGCTTTTTTAGAAGCATATTCCACAGTTAGCTTAATCAAATCATGAAAATCAGTACTGGCCTATACATCTAATAAGTTAGGAAGCAGGTAGAACTACTACAGTCAAAGGACCTAGTGAGAAAATTAAATATACTAATTCATTTCAAGTAATTTGCTTGTTAAATTTCTTCTTTTGAGGAAGAGTAAGTGTACAGCCTTGAGTTAGCGTACTTTTCAGGAAACAAAAGTTAGGGAAATGGTTGATTTTATAACCTAAAAAAATGGGGGTTACTTCTGCCCCACACGCTGAGGAGTAATTCCATTGAGTGCCATTTTGATAATTATGATAAAAATATAAACATTATATGCTATGTCATGGGAAGAAATGTCAGTGCCACTGGCTTAAGAGTCTCTTAGTGAGGTCTGGAAGAGGTGTTTGCCTCTTGTATTTTGTTTAAAATACAATCTACAGATACCTTGTGTGTCTAGTAGAATGAACTTTAAATTTATTCTAAAGATTTGCCCTTAAAATCCTTTCTATATTTGTCCTCTGGGGGAAAAATAACTTACAGTAGACAAAATTTTAAAAGCACAATGAAACTCATATTTGCATACAATGAAAAGGAAAAATTTTTCCCCACAAACACACACACACACACACAAAATTTAGTTTGTTGTCAGGGTTCTAAAAGGACTTACAGCTTTGCAAAATATGCCTTCTGGGCACCCATTACCATTTTTAACGGCTTAAGTGCCCTCAGTATATAAATGTAAACTACTAGTGGTTCCTACATTGACTCATTTGGAAGACAAATGGCTTTAATTGCCTTCCTTCAGATTCAAAGTTAATTTTAGACATCAGGCATCAGATTAGCAACAAAGACCAGGAGAGTCAGTGCAAAATAAATGGGTCAGCCCAGGTAATTAGCTGAACTGGGGGAACACAGAAAACCTGTAAAGTCCACTCATGAAAATAGGACAACTGCTTACCTGGGGAAACTATTTATTCCAGGTGGAAAAGATATGGATTTCTGTGATTTAATGATAAACTCTATCAAGAATGGTGATCAAGTAAAGAATTCCAATTAATTAAACACCATGCTTCATAAATAATTAATTCTAGAAAGGTTAATAATTTCCAAAGACTTAAAAAGGAATAAAATATAATTAAGACAAACTATGCTGAAGATAATTTTATTCATTTTATCTGTCTAATTTTTCTTTTAATAGTAAGGTAAATACATTAAGATACTAACTTTTTAACTAACTTTTAAACTTCATGTCCACCTGTGAAATTCAGGAGTTCCAAGTACCACAGAGTTCCAGTTGGCAAAATGTTTGATAACTATTCATCCTGCTGTTTTTTCTATTCTCTAAGCAACCTGAGGCTGGCCAACAGCACGTGTAGCAAATTGGTATTTTTGTATCTATTCACAAGGTTAAAACCTTAAACTTTGGGGTAGGACTTTTTCTAAGCTAACAACAACAACAACAACAACAAAAAAAACTATGAGCCTATCCTACTTTCTATATTTCTATAAATGCTAGTATTTCCTTGCCCAAGGAAAATTAACTAGAACTGTACTGCTTTTTATATTTCTCAACACACCTAATGCTTCAAAACTAAAGAAAGGAATCAGTCACATTATCATTATGAACATGAAAGGACTGAGTCACTACTGGAGTGAGCATATAATAATGAGGACTGAAATGGCTCTCTCCAAGGTTCCATACAAGTAGTCTCTTGACTGCTAAAACATATGCTCTTCTCCTTCTTCATCGTTTTGATAATCTTTGCCGTATCTAACATGGTTGACCGTTCCTTCTCTCTTAGATAAACACATCTCCTTTGGACTCTTTCCTGATTCTTTTACTACATAGGATCAGAGATTGAAAGCTAAAGAGATCCTTAGAGCCTAACTGGTCCAACCTGCTCATTTTAGATAAGCCCAGAAAGATGATGTTTTGCCCAAGGTCACACATGTTACAGCAACTGGCAGACATGGGACTTGAACTCAGCATCTCTAATCACAAATGCGGTTTTCTTTCCATTGTACTATGCATTGTTTCCTCTGTCTGAATTCTTCAGTCTTCCTTGTTAGATCATCATTCTGTCTAGTCCCGTAAATTTACAGGGTTCACCTCTAGGACCCCTCTCATTTTCTCTCTCTGTCACTTCTCCTGGTGATCTCATCAGTTCTTCTGATTTCAGTTATTGCTATATAAATGACTCCCACAAATACTTTATTAGCCCTAATGTTTCTCTTCTGTATATCCGTTATACCTATTCTGAACTTCAATCTCACACCATGAACTCCTTTTTGGATATATCCAACAGAATGTTTATAGACTTCTCAAAACAGATGTCTAAAACAGAACTCATTATCTTAGCAGGTTCCCTCTAAAATGATCCCTCCTAGAAAGTTTTCTATTTTATGGAATATATACCATTATCCTTCCAGTTACCCAAGTCCAGACCTTTAACGTCACCCTTGAACATTTTCTTTCTTAATGCAATCAGTTGTCACATCTTGTTCATTCTTCATAAAATCTCTCATTTTTATTCCATTTTCCCTACTTGACCACCACAAAATCCCAGACCTTTACCCCCTCTCGCCTGGACTATCTCAATAGCCTTCTAATTGATCTCACTATCTTGAGCGTCTCTCCTTCCTTTATCACACCAAAATAGTTTTCCAAAGTATAAGGATGATTATGTTCATCTCCTTAACAAAACCTTAAGAGTTCCCTATTTCCTATAGGATAAAATGAAAATTCATTGAAGAAAATTCAAGTTCATACTTGTCTGAAATCAAGATAGAGCCCTACGGAGTTTCTCGAAATACCTAATAAGGTGAATTCACTTCATAAGATACATATGCCTCACCTGGAATTATCTTCACAAATCACAAGATCATAGATTTTGGACTGGAAGGAATCTTAGAAATCAAACTCCCTCATTTTAAAGATAAGGAAATTGAGCCTGAGGGTATTAAGTGACTTCCCTAAAGTCACACAGCTAATAAATATCTGAGTCAAACTCAAGGTTTTTCTAACACCCAGCTCAGACTTTTATCCTCTGAGCACTTTAGTTATCTCTATAATGGATACCTTCATACAGTAAGTAGACCTTGGAAGTCTAGCTATTCCAGCAATGTGGCCAGCTCTCTGCGTCACCATGTCTTCAGTCATATATGGGGGTCAGACTAGATGATAAATTCCCTCCTAAGTTCTAAGACGTTATGGATTAATCTTTAGTTTTACAGCAGTGGTCTAGTTAACAAAGAAAATCATGGCTCATTATTTTAAGGAAATGGATAATACAGAAATATGTTTTGTCTGATTTCAATTGTATAATTGATATTATATTACTTGTCCTCTCAATGGGTTAGAAGGGAGAGAATTTTGAAAGCAAATTAAAAAAAAACAAAAACAAAAACAAATAAATGGAAAGGGTTTTGAAAGAAAAAGAAATGCCTCTGAAAAGGTATTTCAAAGACTGCTAATTCCTAACTGATCAGCTGAAAAAACAAATCCATCATTGCAAATGTATACTCTTCGCTATGATGAAGGTTATAAGATATATTGCAAACCTTTCACCTAAAAACCAAATGCCAATCTGGCTTGTACCACCAGTTCTTATTTAAGTTCCTAAACTGCTCACCCAAAAGGAGAGAAGCACAGGAGGAGATGCTGTGGGCCTGAGATGTGGCCAGCCAGAGCATCTGGCACTTTGAAAAACAGAGCCTTGGGAATTTAGTTACAGAGCTGACAGTAGTTCTCTGTGTGAACATGGGAATGGCGCCTATTTCTCTGTAGTCATCAGAGATGAATACCCAACTCTGAACCTTTTTGAAGGCACATAATCTGATAAAATACTGGGATAAGTCAAAGTAAAATGAAGCAGACCTGTGGCTCCAACATTAAATCAATATTCCCTAAACCAGTGCAGGACAGGGAGCCCTGAGGAGGCCCTAGGTGCTTTGAAAGGCTCAGAATAGTTAGTGAGGAGCAGCCAGACGCTGCTAGATTTTAATTTGCAGTGTCCTGCAGCAAGTTCCCCCCCTTCTCCAGGGCAGCTGTGTAGTTCTTAATTATCTTACTGAATATGAAGACCATGAGCACACAGAGTTATCTTTCATGGTTTTCTTTTCTGTTTGCATAGAACAAGCTTCCATTTAACTAAAGACACAGACCATTTTCATTTCATTTGCTCAAATTAAATTTCTCTTGGAATAAACAAAGTTTTAAAAGTTAAGAGGGAACTATGGCACAAAACATATTGGGGGGAGGTGGTTGTGTTAAAACAAATACACTTGGAATAAATGATGAGTTCAGATGTTTGACGACCTTCAAGCATAATCACAAACATAATCCCTTGTGAATTCAAGTCAGAAATATAAATTTGGTCATTTAAATATCCAACCATCCATTAAATTTGGAGTGATCTTCCTCTCATCAAAAATTGTAGAACTATTACCTCATTGCACAAGGGGCATTAATTTGAATTAACTTTAAATCTACCATCTTTACATGACTTAATAGGAAAGTGTAATGCAAAGGTCTACCTAAAATAAACCTTTTAACAAAGGATACAATGAACTGCTAAGAAAATGTAATAGACAAAAATTCAAATGTCAAACAACAGTCACAAAAATTAAATATCCTCTAAGTTTTGCTTTTAGTCTACAAAATTACTCAGCTACACTAGGACAAATATGAAATGATGATCATTTTAAAAAGTTATTTTATTTAAAAATAATAAAGACATTAATTTTACATATTTTCACCATACTCTTATTTTGTAACTAAAGTAATGCCATACCCATAACATGGGCATAGCAAAAAAAATACACAGAATCACAACACGGAGATAGTGTGAGATCTGCACTGATTGAAGAAATAATCACAACAAATGAATTTAATCTATCAAAGTTTAGGTATATTACCAAAACAAGAGATGCGACTTTTTTTAACCAATTTACTCAATGGAATTCAGTTTAAAAAAATATTAAATGGGACAAAGAAATATCTTTATAACTTCAGATAAAAGCAAGTGGCCAAAAACACATGCCTGGGAAAAAATTGTTGATGATCTACTGCCAGCAATAAAGAATTATAATCAGTAAATGTGGTCTAATAATATGTGTAGAGTTCCATCATAGAAAGTAATCTTATAATATTGCATATTTTTATATGTGTGCTATATTTCACTAGGGCAAGGGATTTGCTTTCCTTGTATATAAAATAAGGAAGGGGAGCACCAGATCATTTCTAAAATCCCTTCCAGTTCAAAATTCTAAGACCTGCATTAGCGTTGAAAATAAATCCTAGACCCACACAACTTGGGCAGTACAAATATGCTTTTAGAATTTTAGACAAGATACACTAACAGGTACAAAAGACTCTAAAGAAAATGAGATAATTTCAAAATCACCTCTAACTGCCCTAATTGTTCAACCCTATTTTAATTATCCCTTCCCCATCATGACTTTTCACCAATGTAGTTTTGATATATCCGAGGCTGGTGTAAGAAATTAAATGGGAATTTGGGGGGAGTTTTGCAGAAGCCACAGACTGTACTCAATGGCCAGCAGATGACACAGAACCTACGACTAAATGCTTAACCCAAATTTTAAAATAAGGTATTGCAAACACCCAATAAAAGAAAAATATGAAATTCAGACTTCTCTGGTATGAAGGGAGGGCCAAAAAATTTTAGACGAATTTTCCAAATGGCAGGGCGCACCCTTGACCCCCATGATGTGGAAGGGATAACTGTATTTCATCTTTAGTTAGGTTGCATTTCACACATATATATGAAACAGACAGAGATGGTCAGGCAGAGATAGGCAGTGTCAGGCAGACAGGGAGATTGTCAGTCAGAGGCACACAGACAGGCAGGAGAAAATACAAGTGACTCTTCCACATCACTGACTAATGAGGGCAGGAACAACAAGTCAAGCTAGTCTGATGGTATGTCTACCCGCCGTTGAAATACCGACATCTTAAAAAGTAAAGATAAATGAATTTTCGAAGCAAGTGCATCTTCAGGCAAATGTGGTAGCTATAATTCTGTTGATTTTCGAGGATCATGTGTGAAGATAGATTCAGAGAAAATCAGGTGAGATTTGAGGGTGTGTCAAGGGAGTTTGGTCCCCACAGTCTAGGCCCTGGGATATTCTTATATTTAATCTATTTATATTCTCTCCTAATTGCCCTCCCCTGGAGAAAATGGTCAAAGAGGATGGAGTTATTCATGGACTGCACTCAGACTCTCCTCTGAATAAAAAGCAGGCACACTGCACCAAGACACAGGTAGTGATGAAAGAATCTCCCATATTCAGCAAAAGTTGTATCCCTGGGAACATGCATTTTCAGACAAACCTGGTGTTAAGGGAGGGCCAGGATCCTAACAACACAATGCAAGCTTATTAAACCAATAGTACTTCTATTCAGGTGGTCTATAAACGGAAGCAAATGCTATTTCTCAGCTGACTGGGTGCCTTATTCTTCAATAAGAATAGTGGATAGTTATTGGTTAAGTGGTTAAGTCAGAGTCCTTTCTCCAGTCTTCTGTATTTTACATTAATAAGACTTTAAGAAACTAGGGATTCCATCTTTGTTATATTCTCTTCCTAGTCATCCACAGAGGTAGCTTTTGGGAAATAAAATACCAATCCAGGGTCACCCTTTAAATAACACTGTGCCCTGTGCACCAGCATAGGGCTATATTCACATGCACAAATTTCTGAAAGGAGTGAGTACTAATTGCTTTAGTGGAAAGAGAATGTTCCTCATCATGTTTTGTAAAAGAAGACAATCACCAATTTCCGTAAAAGCAGCACAATCATCCTGAATTTTACCAAAGTTTCTCTCAAGACAAAGGAAACATGACCAGATAAATTTCACACATCTGGCACCATTATCAAGACTGACCTGACCTCAGAGGAGATGGAGTTAAATGTAGGATGTCTGTGTGTTTGTCCTTTGTTACCAAAGAAGACCATGTCATCAGATAAATAATGACATGACTTGTACTTGACATTGTTTTGAGTGAGGGAGGGCTGTGCAGGTCACCAGTCTCACTTTTCCTCCAGAGCCATCTAAATCCAGTGACCAGACATTCATCAGGATGACTAGAGATGACCCAGGATGAGGCAGTTGAGGTTAAGTGACTTGCCCAAGGTCACACAGCTAGTGAGTATCAAATGTGTAAGGTAAGATCTGAACTCAGGTCCTCCTGACTCCTGCACTGGTGCTCTATCCACTGCACCACCTAGCTACCCTTAAATGTAGGATTACTGTCTAGTGGAAAGAACTTTACCCTCACAGTACCCATGTGTGCACCTATCACCAAGTGGTAAAGCAAAGACTGTGGGGCACAGTCAGAAATCAATGTAACTATTTGCACTCTAGACTTGACTGGTTGTGGAATCACTGATCATCTTTTTGCCTTTGTACAGCTGGTCCTCTGGATCTAGAATGCAGTCTCTCTTCACCTCTATCTCATAGTACCTCTGACTTCCTTCTAAGCACAGTGTGAGAAACAAAAGAAGGAATTCTGTTTCCACAGGATTAAAAACTACTCCCAACTTTTTAGGGGTGATACAGGACGTAAGTCAGAGGTGAATATGGAGTTGTGACCTAGCAGAATAAGGTTTCTGTTTAAGTAAAAGGTCAGAAGCATGTATGCATGCTTAAATATTATCCAACACATCCACAGGGTGGAACATATGAAGGAGGAGAACATGAGTAGGCATTTAAGGAGGCTGCATCTAGCCAATGGAGAACAAGGAGGGGAAATCTGAATCGGGAACAGCAAAAAAATCCTTGCATTTGTCTGAGCAAGTGTGCTCCATTAGGAAGTCTCCTATTCACAAGGAATGTAAAACAGAATGAGAACATTTCTGCCTTCACAATGAGTATTTTCTTTCTAGAGTGAGCACGTTTCTCACAGCATCTAAGATGATACTTCCTAACGGCACATTTATCTGATGCTCCAATTAAGTATCAGTTTTTGAAATAACTTTTTATTACTTTTAAATATATTATATTTACATACATACATTTTGTTTTAGGATTGTATGCTTCTTACAGGAAGAAATTTTTCTTTAATATCTAATGCCCAGTACATAGTACATATGTCATACAGTTTGCTGAATATACCATAGGAAAATCATTAATCTGTTAGGTATTAGTTTCTTATCCATAAAATAGGGAAGACAAAATCTGGAGTATTGACCTGAAGGGGTTGTTTTGAGGAACAAATGAGATAATATAAAAGGCACTTGCTAATTTTTATGTTTTTTAACTTAAAATTAAACTGTTTTAACTAGCTGTAAAAGCTCAAGCCACTTAACCTCTCAAAACTTACTTCTTCATTTGTGTGGAACAAGACGATTTTTAAATGCCTTTTGGACCTGTGATTCTAAGTTTCATTTACCATCATAATTTGCCTCTCACAAACAAGGCACACGCACCACAAATATTGAGTTAGAATCTGAGATAAAGAAGGATCAGACCAACATTTAAAATCAGGAAACAAGAATTCATAGTCAGAATTATCTGCCAAGAGCAAAGCAAAAGTGTAACAAATACCATCCAAGGGCACAAGATGAGAAGCTGGGGAAGAATCTGAGAGAAGGCCAAAGAGAATGCATTTTTAAGCACCAGTTAACCAACTCCTAGAGTAAGTCACAGTAATAAGACTGCTAGGACAAGAGAGATGATGGATACAGTAAGATGAATAGTGCTGGACTTACTGTCAGGAAGAAACCTGAATGTGAATTGCACTGTGACCACTAGGTAGCCAGGTGGCACAGTGGATAGAGTGTTGGGCATGGAATCAGGAAGACCCATCTCCCTGAGTTCAAATTTGGCCTTGGATAGCTGGGTGACACTGGGTAAGTCACTTTACCATATTTACCTCAGTTTCTTTATCTGTAAAATGACCTGAAGAAATAAATGGCAAAGATTTCCAAGAATACTTCAAAAAGGGTCACAGAGTCAGGCACAACTGAAACAACACTGCCACTTAGTATGTGAATAACCATTCACAAGTAACTTAAGGCCACTGAGCTTTAGTTTCTTCTTTTGTAAAACAGAGATAACATCATCAGAACTGCTCAGCTCTGCTCATATAGTGGTTATGAGGATGAAATGGGAAATCAAAAAAACCACAGAATTTTACAATTGGAGGCGTTCTCAGTAGCCATCAATTCAACTCATACCCAAAAGAATTCCCATTATAGTATCTCAACAAGCAGTCATAAAGTCTATGCTTAAAGACCTCTAGTCATAGGAAAATCACCTACCTCACAAAGCAACCCACACGATTTTGGGGAAGCTCTTAAGTGCTTGGAAGTGCTTCCTGAAATCAAGACTAAATTTGTATTTTTCAGCTTCTTTTGAGGTTTAGAGATGCTAGTACCCCAAAACAATAACACACAGTAACACATGCATCCTTCTAAATGCATTTGACCCAAGCTTTCTTTCAACCAAAAACAAGATTTATTAAAACACCAGTAGAAGGTGGAGGCAATTCTAAAAACCCTCAATATTTTCTAGACTCTTATGGAAACTAACTATTGTCTAGACTTTTAGGGAATATGAGCCTTTGTGACTGTTGTACCGACAAGTTGGCCAAAATGAATCTGAGCACTTTAATGGAGGCAAGATGGATCTTTTTATACAAAAGACTGTGGAAAGGGAGAAGGGGTCTAGATAAGGGAGTGGTAGTCTAGGGTGTGGCCAGGTACAGACTAAAAAAGGGCAGTTAATTAACTGGGAAGGGTAGATTGCCCAATTGCCCCAGACCTGGGTCTGGGTCCTGGGTCACCTGGGAAAATCCAGGGACTTTTCCTTTTTGGGGTCCAAATCCCAAAGACATGGGCTTTTCCTTTATGGGGTTCACATCCCATCCCCATTACTTCCACTCACTGCTCCTGGCTCTGTCCTCTAGGGCCAACCATAGGAAGACTCATCCCTCTTCCATATGACTGAGGTTTATATACTTCAACACATCATTCAATCCCCACTGGCTTTTCTTCTCTAGGTTCCTTCAGCTGAATCTTCAAATGACATGTACTTAAGGGCCTTTACTATCCTGACTGCCCTCCTCCAATGCTCTGTGGATTATAAAACTCATTGTTAACCTGTGGGGCTCAAAACAGAATAAATAGTTAAAGACCACTAAAACACAAGATCTTTTTCTGCCAAACTATGCTCCAATCATGAGTCTAATTCAATGCTTGTAAAGGATATTTTGTAAAGCCACATGTGAGACTGTATTTATCCCTATTAATCTTATTACATTTGGCTCAATTTTCTCTTTATCTAGTCAAAGTTTCTCTAGGTTCTGACTGTCATCCAGCAGGTGGATTCTGGCAGTAACAGTTAGACAGTAGAGTTTACTGAGCTGCAGTGGTATAACTAAGGTCAGATCTGCACTTTAGGAAGACTATTTTGGTAAATAGGTGGAGGACAAATTAGAATGGGGAGAGACCTGAGCAAGGAAACCAATTAGAAAGTTATCGCAATAGTCCAGGTCAGCTGGAGTCATACTTAAAGAGAAACACATCCCAGCAGGATACATATTAACTTGAAATACTACATATTAACATTATCTATCGTGAATTGTATTTTTATTTATTTTGGTAAACATTTCCCAATTACATTTTAATCTTGCTCAGTGAGCAATCAGAAGCAATGAAGGATGCTTCCAGTTGAGGCTGAGCAGCAAGTCTGATAGCTTCTGGTCCAAATGAGAAGAAATGAAGGCCTTTACTTGGGTGGATACAGTGTGAGGAGAAGGGGATGTACGAGAGACATGCTGTAGGGATAGAAGCCACATAACTTTACAAGAGATTAGACACATGAAGTAAAAGTGAGAAGATGAAAATGACACAGAGAATATCAGCAGATAAACACATGATGAAAGATGGGAGAGAGGTATTAGGTGGAAAGAAATGGAACCTTACCAACTTCCACTGTGGCAATGACATCCCCAAATTCCTTGACAATTATTAAATTATAGAAATGTCATACTGAAAAGGACAGTACCTCCAATTATGTGGAAAGTGAAAATTATAGTCAATTGCACAGTCCATCTGAGCCTTCCTCTCTAAGGTGTTTCAGATTTCTGAAGTAAGTAAGTGAACTGTTTGGGAACCTTTTTACTAGAAATTGCACACTCCTCTCAGTCCTCAATCATATACTTTCAGTCTATTCTCAGGGATACCTGGGAAAAGTCTGATGAAAGGCAGCAAATTAATCAGATGTCCACTGACCAAAAGAAGTTATATTTTCCAAAAGTTCAGGACATCACCCACAAACATAGCTCCTCCAGCAGAGACTTCTCTACTCTCCCTTTTCTTGAACGACCAAGGCTGCTCCGGGCAAAACTCCAAGAAAGCAAATCACAGGTAATGTTTATAAATCTCCCCTCCTTTCCTAACTTATAAATTTCATCCTAAAGTGAATTTCACTTTTTGGAGTGAAACTCATTTCCGCTCTAACTGTAAAATTCACAACTGAGACAACCCTTTTCTGATGTGTCATCTCTCTGGGACAGTTCAAAATAATCACTACTTCTACTGCTGATTAAAAACACAGACACAAAACTAGACACAATACCCCACTTCTTTGTAGAGGCTGAAACCTTGAGAGTTCAGTCAGATCAATCCCTGCCTCCAGGAAGGACTATACTTAAGTGGTTCTTTTTCTTTTTAAAGATCTCCAAAGAAGAAGCTTCCTTTCAGAATTTCTCTGGTATCCTGTTACAAGCATATAATTCATTTAAACAAACATTTAAATGCCTGTTAACTTTTTGACTTGCCAGGAGGTATGCTAGAAGTTGGATACACAAAAAAAAGAGACAGTTTTGATCTTCAAATACAGTCTATTGAGGTGAAATAACATGTACATAAAGAATTTAGAAATATACATATATAAAATATACATATATATGTGTATATAACACAAACTATATATATATATACACACATATATACATAAATACACCTATATACATACATATACACATCTATATACATAAATACACATACATACATATACACACATATGTTTCGTTGTTGTTGTGTTTGTCCTTCGTTCTTGTAGAGGACCATGACATCAAGATGATGACATGACTTGCAGTAGACTTTGATTTGAGGGAGGGAGAGCTGTGCAAGGTCACCAACCTCACTTTCTCCTCCTGAGCCATCTGGGTCCAGTGACTTGATATTCTTCAGGATGACTAGAGATGGCCCAGGATGCAATGTGAGACCCTGGCCCTTTCAGGCTAAGATCTCAAAGCATTCTCACTTTATGTGAGATACACTCATTCAATAAATAGGCTTCTTTAAGTAGTTGCTCAAAGGATGATCCCTTCAATAATAATAATTTTTTAAAAATCAGATTTGGAGGAAACTTCAGGGTTCCTGGGTAAAAGACAAACAGTTACTATTTAGTATTTAAATTCACTCTGCTAGGTGAGTGGGGACTTGTCCAGTCTATGAGCTCCAGAGTGAATTGGGTTTGAGGCTTGATCTTTGAGCAGAACAGAGGTCTGTACGCAATGGTCATAGATCTGACCAAGGCCTTTAACATTGTTAGTCGTGAGGGCTTATGGGAAACCATGTCAAAATTTGGTTGCCTGGAGAAGTTCATCAATATTGTATGTCAATTTCGTGATGGCATGTTTGTCCAGGTTCTGGATAGTGGACAATGCTCTTGTGCCTTCTCCGTCACCAATGGGGTGAGACAGGACTGTGTGCTTGCTCCCATGCTATTTAGCATGATGTTTTCAGCCATGTTGTCAAATACTTTCAATGAGTATGATCATGGCATCAAAGTCAACTACTGTACTGATGGTAAGTTCTTCAATTTGAAAAGGCTACAAACCAAGACCAAAGTGGAGGAAGTGTTGGTGCATGATTTTCTGTTTGTAGATGATTGTGTACTCAATGCAGCCTCTGAAGCCGAGATGCAACAAAGTATGGATCAATTTTCTGCTACCTGTGCTAATTTTGGCCTAATAATTAACACCGAGAAAACACAGGAGCTCCAGCTTAGTGAAAGAGAGAGATTAGAGAGTTTGGGGAGAGACTTGAGGTGGGCAGACGAATTAGGATATAAGAAATGTGAAGGACCTGTCCTAAAGTGAGGGGTCTATAAGTAAAAAAAAAAAGGGACATACAGGAGAGATAGGGAGATACAATTGATATGTTGGTGTCCAGTATGTAAATTCTTGCTATGAGCACCTACAGTTTTATACCTTAACTTTATATCCTTTACATTTGGTAACTTTTCCCTCCCCTACAACAGTTTCATTGGATAACAAATTAGAGAACTTATGTTTAATAGCTAATAAGTGCAGAGCATATGGCATTACCTATCTGGTCCCCTCCCCACAAAAATAAAAACACTAAGGTAAAATAAGTCTTGATGTGTAAATCTAACATGGGAAGATCTGTAATTCCTCTATTTCAAGATATGGCAACTACTTCTACTAATAAAGAACACAAGCTTTCTACCAATAAATACTTTTTAACTGTGTGACTGACTTAGGCCTAGGGGATTCACGAGGCAAACAAAGGTTAGATGACTTATCCAGGGTCACACAGCTAGTAAATAGCAAACATGAGATTCTTCCCGATTCCAAGACCAACTGCTCACTAAGCCATGTTGCCTCTAAGAAAAAGTGTTAAAATATTTCAAATTGAATACTCAGTAACACAGTGTTAGCAGAAGGTTCCTAGAATTCCAGAGGTGGAAAGAATCTTAGAGGTCATCATACAATGTGTTACAATCGTTTAATGTTCCCTTCATACCTTCCTTTCATACTTCATTTAAGGTTTACAAAGCACTATCCTCCAACCACCCTGTGAGGCAGGTACCAGATAGCATAAAGCTGTGTTGTACTGATGGAAGCAGAACCATACGGAAATTGAACAACACACACATATGCCCAAACAGCTGATTGGATGAGGAGTGTAGTTGGATAAAATTAGGAAGAAAAAAGCAGAATCGGCTAAAGATGTATCTTAAGGTTATGTTTAACCACAGCTTCACAAAAGCCATTTATTTCCAGCCCAGTTGTTCATAGCCTGCAACCCATAAATTAGTTTTTTTTTTAATTTTGGTATCTCATTGCACAGTCATTTTTCATTGTGACTCTTAATGACTCCATTTTTAGTTTCTCTGTTGGTTTTCCTTTTTTTGTGGGGGGGTGGGGGGGGACGACAAATATACTGTCATTTCCTTCTCCAGATCATTTTTACAGATGAGAAAACTGAGGCAACAGGGTTGAGTGACTTGCCTGGAGTCACACAGCTAGGGTTTGAGGCTAGATTTGAACTCATGAAGGTGAGTCCTTCTAATCCTAAAATAAACCCAGTGCACTATCCACTGAGTTACCTAACTGTAGTTTGACATAAATTGTCTCTTTTGTAATCCTATGTGTTTGATTTTACTTATTTAAAGACATCACCCTGAGAAGGGGTCTATAGGCTTCCCCAAAGGGTCAAAAGGTTCCATGATTTAAAAAAAGTTATGGACATAACTTGGGGGATTACTGGAGGAGGTTATATGGGACCTCCCATATAAAGCTAATCCAAGTGGGGTTTGTCTTTGGAGCTGAAGTATCAAGAAGGACCTACATATGGCTCCTGATACAAAAGAAAGACCACTGAATATGGAAGATGAAAACCTGGTTTCAAAATGTTACTTTGGCACTTACTACCTTGCACAAGTCACTTAGCCTCAATGGACCTGGATTTTTCAAACTGTAAAAGGAGGTTGGCCTACATGACCTGTAAGATCAATTCCATCTCTTAAATATAAGATTATATGATCTTGAATAGGAAGCAAGATTACAAAGAGCACAAGGGTTCAGCAATTAAAGACATGGGTAGACTGCTAGCTACAAATTTGTCAGTCTGATAGGCTGAAAAGCCATTGGCCAACATAGATACTGTCATTTTTAAATATTAAGAGTGACAATATTAGAACCATTCATCCCAGATATCTTTACAACTACTGTATCTCCCCTTCACTAGCTGATGTTGCAGAAACCATCAGAAATGTGGGTGTTTTAATAAGCACAGAGATAGGGATTTTGAGAAGGGGGACATGATGAGTTAGTACAAGTTAGGAAAAAAATAATGAGGACATGGTCACAGTATCACTACCCATCAGTATCAACAGTGCAAAACTGTTTCAAAAAACTAGCACACAGTCAGGATCAATTATGTGGTGTCTGACATGTAAGAATCTCCAAGTAATCTTTCTTTTTACGCTCAACAGGAGTGAGCCTTATTATATGTAGCACTATTCAGTGTTTCATTTCTGACTGGATGTTTCAGAAAAGCATTGAAAAAATTATATTGGGTCCTGAACTCAATACAGAGAAATTACTATAAGATGGGCAAACACTTATGCTAATACTGATAAAAGTATAATGACTGGCATCTATATAGTGCTTTAAAGTACACAAAGTGCTTAACATACCTTAACTCATTTGATCCTCACAACTCTGGCCGGTAAATAATATCATCTACATTTTACAGATAAGGAAATTGAGGCATGTAGAAATTAAGTGAATTGCTAAAAGTCAGAATGCTAATATGTGTCTGAGCCTGGATTCTAAGTCCTGGGTTGGACGCTAAGTCCTACAATGTACCTGCTGTATCAGCTAATTGCTTCACTGAGCCATCCAGCCCCTAGGAGGAAAGGTCAATACAGTTGGAATTATTTAGCCTGGAAAATAGAAAACTAATAAATATGTGATTTTTCAGTTATTCCCAAAGCTAGTCAATAATGAACCACTCATCAACCCGACTAAAAGGAAAACAATTTTAAAGAGCCTTATGCTGACTTATGTTGATCAACAGAAAGTTAGACTACAAAAGCAGGTAGAAGAATGGTAGAGTGAAATTTTTTTAATTACCTACACTGAAAATATCTTGAGAATCAAACTGCTACTGTTCATTGAGATATAATTATAACATAGATTTAGAGGAATGGTCTGCAAGCAAATAAGATGAACTTCCAAAATTAATAAATCAGGTTGCTAAAAGATATCTGAAATAAAAATGAAGAAGAATGGACATGAAATTGGGTAAAGATAGCCAGCTGTAGAAATAAAAAGAGATGGTGTGCAAATGAGTTATTGATGAAGGCAGGGTATTCTCCCCAATTTCAATCAAGGTAGCTTTGACAAAATCTCAATGGAGGAGGCACAAATTTAAAATATAAGTAATGAAAAAGAGAGACAAAATCTTCTTGGCTATATTGTAACAGGGCCAAAGTAATCTCTCCTTTCCATCCCTCCCTTCCCACCAACTCTTGAGATTGAAATGTTATGGAGAAACTAAAAAAATAGGAACTTGTATTGACCAAACATTGTTGAAAGTATCTACTTAAAAGTATTGAGAGGTGTCTCAAAACGAAGTTATCCTGAGATAACTGGATATATATACCTAACTACACTAACTATACATGGTGGAATTCTTGGAACAGCAAAAATTTCAAGAGAAAAAAATATTTTAAATAAAGCTTTGCAAGAGTTACATCCTTTTTTTTCCCCCCCCAAATCAGGTACCTTTTTTTTTATTTATAAAATATAATCACTTTCATAGCCCTGATAATGTATAGAGGGAACGTGGAGATCTCATGGTCTTTCAACACTAAATCAATGGATGCCTATGGGAAGCAGTATGGTAACTTTAGAAAGAGTGCCAAATTTGCAGTCAGAGGGACCTGAGGACAAATCATTCAATGCCTCTGGGTCTTAAATGTAAAATAATTCATGATCTATAAGATTCCACTCCTATGCTGTATAATTTTACTGGCCTCCATTAAAGACCATCCTCAACACATCTAGTATTATTCATCTTTATAGACTTAATTACCTGTAGTTTATTCTTAAATTAAGACTGGGAGCTTTCTGATCATCTCAAAACAGTCTAATTCTTTCAGTACAACATTCAAAGTTCTAAAGTTCTTCTCCCTCTTCAAACGCCTTTACAGAAAGTTGCTTAGGGAAAAGATGGCAGGAGTGCCTCATAACATTAATATATAAAGAATAGTGCAAAAATCTTCAAATCCTATGCCTTGAGGTTTCCCTCATGACTTTAGTACAGTAACGTCTTTGGGACAAGCTACACAGGCCATATCCATTAACTACTGACTACAGTAACAAAGTTGTTCTAAATAACAAGATTTAACAAGTTACTTGTCCTATTGGTCAACATACAGATCATGAAAATACACTTACAATACCTTGGCAGCATTCCTTCTCATTTCAATTCCCTCAGAAATGGCTACATACAAGTATTCACTTGTACTGATTTTTTTCTTACTTAAACCACGAAACCACTGCAATTCTAAATACATAAATAGTTAGTTGTGGTGGATGTGGGTATTAGTCATGCAATACTCCCTAAATCAGTGTTTCCAGATTCAGTGATTTCAACACACACACATACACACACACACACACACACATAATTAAACAATAACGGAGATTTAAAGTTTTATTTTAAGAATTTCATGACACCACTTGAAATAACCTTTGACATTATCTCATCCCAAGAACAGTGTTAGGAATAATTGATCTATATATAAACAATTGTTTTGTGGATAATCAAAGTATTTAGCCAAGCTCATATTTAAACTTAAAAAAATTTATATTACAGGGAAAGATTCCTGGTGGGCTATATGTCACCCACATACAGCCTAACCTGGTTTGTTTCAGAATTCCTCTTGCCTGAGCTTTGGTCTGAAAACTCAAAAAAATCCTTTTTCCTTTATAAAGGGAGTCCTGCTAAAGAGAGAAAGTACAGAAAACAGATCTCCAAAGTCCAAGACCTCTGTAAGAGGAGGGCAAAATCTACTTTAGGATTACGAATTAAAAGTTGTATTCTAGGTGAGGGAAAGCTTTTAAAACATACATAATGTGCTTTACAAGGTATTAAACCTTTAAAAATCCCTGAGTAAGTAAACAATCCAACTTTAGAAGACACTAATCCATAAATCAGGAAAACTACAGCCACGATTTGTTCAGCTACCAATGAATGTAAGCAGGGTGATTTTAACATCCCTGAAAAGTCTGGAGAAAATCACTTTTGAATTTTATTCCTACAAAAACAAGTTCATCAAAGGAGTCCATGTGGCTAAAAAAGTAGACCTGGCAGAAAGAAATCAAGGTTCTTTCTACAGTAAATCTTCTGAGAGAAAAACACCTTCCAAAGAATCCTAACGGAATCAATAAGGCTAGATTGCTGATGTAGGACATACTACACAACTCCTTTTACTGTGGCATTCCCATGCTGGGACTGTCGGTGAGTTCATATTAACAATGTAGAGCTTCTTAAGAGTTTAGAAACCAGCAGTAACTTGGGCTCCATACCCAGTAACTGAATCTTCTCTGGGTCCCAATCTTCTCATGCATAATATTAAGAAACTATTAGTCTTTCCTTTCTTCCAGATGAAATATTTCAAGCAATATACTAAAACTTTGTTGTACTTACACTCCTAGAAGTTAAATGCTAGCCAATATTCAAATTATTAATGGCCACAGTATTTATCAAGAAATTGATGTGGTAGCAATTGTATTCCACATTTCATTCTAATTTATAAATGTCATTGAGAAATATACATAATACATGCCATGCATGCTCTGGGTGTTAGTCACCTTCATGAAAACATTTTCAAGTATAGACTACACATTTTCAAATATAGCTAGTTACCAGTTTTTAAAATGCCTAACTGTTGTGACTAGCATAGCTACTTACATGTAACTTCCAATAATTAATTCATTAATTGCACACTGATCAAGATTTCTCAGGAGTACTATTTACCAATGTGGAAAGGGATCGAGCAGAGAGAATTCCTAGAATAGAAGAAGAACTGTGTGCCATTGGAAAGAAGCAATTATTCTACTCTCATATCTGCAAATCTGTAGCTCTATGCCCATGACTTCTATCATCCTCGGGTCTCAGCCAGTCCAGATGACTGGCTGATTCAATCTACACCACTTATTCAACAACTTGCTTTTATTTTTAATCTGGTTCCTGCTCAAAAATATAATGATCAGCTGTTTCAATCTATCAAACAGGAAGATTTGCTGGTAAAAAAAAAATTCTTCCTAATAAGACTTAAAATGTGTAAAATTTAATTTTTTGAAAAGGAACAAAAGAAGGTAGCAGCAGAGAAAGAAGCAAATTTGACTGGCAGACACAGTATAACTGAGGTTAAATACTGGCTAGTTTCTAAAAACAACTATATTTAACAGCTAATCACTTTCAAGGAACTCTTCTCCCTCAAAAAAAACTTCATATAGCTACCATTAATATATTAATCACAGCAGACATAACAACAACAGACTTGGCATCAGGAGGCTGCTCATCAGCCTAGGAGCCTTTTAGCCACAGAAACCCATAAAAGATCAGGAGATACTTCAAACAGCATCAATGGAGAGAGCAAAGACATCAATGAAATGATGGATAGCTACAAGTATAAAAATGACAATAACACCAAGCTTACGAAAACAGCAATGACGCCCTATTTACTGTTTAAAATGATGGAGTTTATTAACTAGAGTTAGCAGGAAATATGCTTTTCATTGTTTTCCTGAAACTGGCAAAGAGTTTGCGAAAAATCATCTCCAGGGGCAGGTATATGGTACAGTAATAAGAGCATCAACCCTGGAATAAGGAGGACCTGAGTTGAAATCTGGCCTCAGACACTTATGAGTTACGCAACCCAGGGTAAGAAGAGGAGAGGAAAGGAGAGGGGAGGGGATGGGAGGGGGAGAGGGAGAGGGAGAGGGTATCTTCATGTTCTCCACCAGGTTCCTGTGTGGTCCACTGACTAGTCCCTTGGAAAAGGAAATAGACTTCATACTACAGGATTATAGCCTCAATTCCAATAATATTAAAAGTATATAGAAAAGCAATATTTTAAAGTAAAAATAGGGTATCTGAAAAGCTTTAATAGTTTTAAGACTATGACTTTTGTAACACCTTCAACAGATAATAAATAGATCAACAGATAATAGTATGCAATAGGTTTGGTTTTATAAGAAGGACAAACCGTTAGGCATAACTGTATATTGACCTAGTTTGTCATCAATGACATCTGCCTTTATTTTTTCTTTCCCTGTTCTGCCATTTCGTACCCTTGTCAGTCTCCTCCCTGACTCCACTGCCCCAACTCAGATGGTTTATCCCATGTGGTATATCACAAACAAGTTTGTATCCTAGATTTAGAGCTAGAAGGGACCCTGGAAGTCATTGAATTCAATCCCCTCATTGTACAGATTAAGAAACTTAGGCACAAAGAGGTTATTGATCACAGCACTATTAAGTGTCTGAGACAAGATTCAAACTCAAATCTTTCTGACTTGGATCAGGGCTAGACTAGAATCTCACACTCTACCACACTGTCACAAAACTGACTCCAATCAAATTTTGTTTTTTCTGTATGTTTCTGAATTTCCTAGGATTTTGCACTTGTCCTTGACTGGGACTTAACCAATAAATACTGGCATTACAAACAGAGATAAGAATGAGAATGAAGTGGAGAGGCATGAAAACACAAGATAAAATAGGAAAGAAATAGTCTCAATTTGGCTATTACATGGAGTATATGAGAAGAGCAGGAGAGTACGACTGGGCTGGAAATATATAAAATGAAGATAGATTGTGGAGTGCCCTGAATGCCAAATTAAAGGACCTTATCCAAAAGGCAATGGAGAGAGCCACTGAAAAATTCTGAGCAATTAAGTAGCATGAACAGAACCATACAATAGGAAAATAAAGTTTCAATGACATGGAAAATGTTTCAGAGGAGGAATGATGGTATCTTAATATAATTTTAGTGAGGACAAAGATTTCAACAGCGTTTTAAGGAGAATGCAGCACCACAAGTCAGAATATGCATTGAGGTCACAGAGAGAGGGTAAAACAAGCCAGCTTAATGGTGGAATATATTCCCAATTTGGAAGGGCCAGTCAGGGAGGATGGACACAGATCCCAGTCCACTGAGTACCTCAGTGAAAAGAAAGTGACCAAACCAGTAAAGCCTAGTTGCTTTTATAGGGGTCAAGTAGAACCAGACATTGAGAGGCAGGAGAGGGACGCCTAGATCGGATATGCAGATAAAATTTGGGGACTGCTGCTGATTCACTGGAGAACTGGGGGAAAAAGGGGAAGGGGTAGCTTGTTCATAGTCTGACTTCTTACCACCAGGAAAGTTGGCCATTATGGTAGGACTTACTTGATTTAGGATTTGAACTTCCATAGTGGATTTAATGGGGAGAGTGGTTCTCAAATTCTTTCAGATGGTACTACTAATACAAATTGAGTAAGAGGATGGGCTGGTTTTAAAAGAAAAAAATGCTGAAATCATTTTTACTATTCACTGTCTCACTAAAATTCATGAAGTCACTCATTCTTTAAACCTTGCCAATTCTACCTGTGGCATTAACTCTCACAATAATGATATTTTCCTGGAAATAGAGACAATATAGAAAAGCAGACCTCTTATGGTGAATTTGGGTGTGAATCCTGGTTCTTCAGTTTCCTACATTACCTAACTTTTCTAGAACTCAGCAGCCTAATTTGTAAAATGTAAGGGTTGAGCTAATGACCATTTACACCCCTTCTATCTCCAAATCTATGATCAATCCTATGACCTCATTTCTCTGCAACTTCAACCAGGGTAAGACAAAAAAAATTATATTCTCATCACTACTATTTCAGGATGTGGCTAAATTTCAGAATCAGCCAGTCCCATCTTTAGAAGAGCTAATGCTGTGGCCTCCTAACACTTCTTCCTCACTCTAGCATCAGCAAAACAGAAAGAAGATTTAGAATTACATTTCCAAAGTTATAGTGAAAAGTCTTTTACAGAAAGAAATCTGCTTCCCAACCAACTTTTTAAAGCACATCAGCTCCGTAAAGTGAGCTAACATCAGCATAAGTAAATGAAACAAACCTAATAAGGCATATGAATTCTGAAATGGCTTTATCTCACATCAGTGATGAATTACACTAGCATCAAGATGATTTCCATCAGAAACTTTCAGGATTTCAGGTCTTCCACGAGAAAAGACAGTCATTCCATTCAGATCTGCTTAGCCAGACCTGGGAGTAAATGGATTTAGCACTTCATTAAATCAGAATATAATTTTGGGCTAAAAGTCAGCATGGTATAATGGATATTGAGATAGCCTATGACTTCATGAATATCTGGAGGATTCAAGCCCTCTCTTTGACACATATTGGCTTTGGGACCTTGGGCAACTGATTTAATGTTAACACATCACTACCATTCTCTCTCTCTCTCTCTCTCTCTCTCTCTCTCTCTCTCTCTCTCTCTCTCTCTCACACACACACACACACACACACACACACACACACGGCTGCATTTTTAACTTCTCCATTGAACTCTCACTTCAGCCAGGGATTCACACATTCACAGAGCCCCTTCTGCCTCTAAAGAGATGATGGCTCCTCTCAAAAGGAGCTTCCTTCTCCATCAAAGCACCCAGGCCACTCCTCTCCTCCTTTCTCACCAGGATGTTTCCATCATGCCTTTCTCCCTTATGTCTTGACCTTCATATCTGCTCCCTTTTTCCAGCTTCTCAGCTTCCTTTTCTGTATTATCTTGATCCATTATAATGTAAGCTTCTGGAGGGAAAGAATTGTCTTTCCCATGCTTGCATTTACCTTATTGTATGACACATAGTGAACACCTTACAATTTTTATTGACGGACTGGTCTCTCTAACTCCCTAACCTTATAAACTGGGAAGCAGTATCTGATTCACATTGGCAAAGTGAGTTTCCTCATTGAGTTTCCCACACTAATGAAACCACAGGTCTGAGACATTCCCTTCCTCCAAACCTTCTCTGTCTACAGAATACTATTTACTAACTGTTTTGTGTCTGTGTGTGCTTAACCATCCCTTCTCCCCCAACTAGAATACAAGCTTCTTGGAGACAGGACCATCTTGTAAACTTTATCTTCCTCCTTTATGGGCACTCATATAAAACCTAAACCAGTGTATACGGTACAATTAATATTTATCAAATGTTTGAAAATGGCTATGTAGAAGAGGTCAAATTCCTACCAAATGTTAAATTATAGCCCAGCAATTAGTTTCATGGCCCAGGCACCTACTTTTGGAACAACATTATACTGCCCATGACTAACAGACCAATAACAAAGATGACATAGCAATTTCTGAGCAAATTTTTCACTTAGCTCACAAAACAGAAACATTCACAAGTTCTAAAAGGCTAAGGATAGCTTTTTATTCCAAATAATAGTGAGGGAATAGAGGTGCATCAATTTAATTGGTACAGAGAACTCCCAGGCAAGAAGACTACCTCTACGGAATCAAGTTGGCACCTTTGCTGGTAATTGTAGTCTAAGTCAATTAGTGAGAGCCTAAAACTCTGCTCTCAGTTGGGTGACACAGCTAACATGTGCCAGAAGACCCTGAACAAGGTCTTCATGGACCTTGGCTAGTTCTCTGTCCACTAGCCCATGCTTAAATAAAGTAAAACACTAATAAACTAGTTCAGTTCTGCATCTCAAGACATAAAAAGAAAGCTATACACTCCTTAAATCTGTTGCTATAGGGCTTACTACAAATAAGAAGGCAGCATGGGAACCAGACCTTTGATTTTGATGCAAAAAATTGTCCAACGATTTATTGATAGGTCCTGCAACCAATCACTCTTGTCAACAAACAGAGACAAATTGACAACTGGGAGCTTAGATCACATGGTACACAGAAGTCTATGGGCCACAAGAAATATTTTCATCAGTTTTAGTTCCAAGGCAGCATGTATATCATAAAATTTAACAGAGATCAGAAGAAGGTAAAGATTAGTATGCATCAAAGAACTGATAACAGAAGGAGAATGTATGACTCAATTAAAATTACAAACTAGTCAGTAAACACTACAGATAAAGCTAAAGTTTACAGACTACTTGTTAACACCTGACGTATTCATCTTAGGTAGGAAGAAAAAAAGCTGAATCAGAAAATTTATTATCGCTAATCAGTTAACCATCTGAGCTAAAGTTTGGTTTCTCATGATAATTTCATTGGTATAGGAAACTCTACTGATGCAGGCCAGGACCTTCTCTTGCAACTTATAGTCTTAGTGAGCTACCCAGAGCACTGGGAGGGTTAACTGACTTGCTCCTTTTTAAGACTCCTGAGGATTAGAATTGTATCATTGTTGTCTTTGTAGCCCCAGTGACTAGTGGAGTGAATTACACCCATTAGAAATTAAATATTTACTAAGTTGAGCTGAACTGGAGTATGGTGCAAGGAAGAGCAGAACAGAAAATACAGTGAAAGGGATAAGCAGTAGACGTAGGCAGTGAGTGTTTGACAGGTTAGTGGGGGTGGGGTAGGGGCGAGAATGGCACAGCTTCCTTGGGGAGTGCTATAAAAGCAAAGATATCTAGCAATGGGTCGCCTTTTTTTTTATGGAAGATAGTGGCAACAAAATTAGATCAGATAGTAAAGCATTTCCCCCACAATTCAATGAGGCAAAATGGATTATTCGGCACTATTCTAGTAGATTACCAAAATGAGCACAGGCAAATTATTTTGGAATAATATAATTTGTATGATTCACCATCCAAAATAAGACGGATTATACTTAATAGCACTAAAAACCAAGCAGAAATAAAATTATCTTTAAAAATGGCTTTGTTTACGAGTTCCTAATAGGCTGTCCTCTCTCTCCTTCCAATAAACATTTTCTTATCTCTTTTTCACTTATCAGCTCAGTAACTTCAGGCCTCATCTGAAAATACAGACAGAATGCAAAACTGATTAGGCAGAATATAGAGCTAGGCATGTCATAAGGCATTTCTGATGTTCCTGAAACTGCAAGGCATGGCTCATAACTTTCGTGAGAGAAACTAAAAATAATCCGGATTTCCATATAAAATAAAACTTTCCAAAGCATTCCTGTAACTTAATAGAGAATATTCAGCTACTACAGGTTTGAACAAATTCAAGACTGTTTTGCTATGATGGAATTTTACAAGAGGGTGTCAATAACTAAGATACATCAACATTTTTCACAGACACACATGCTGACTTGGTACTCATTACTAGAGAGTCTCATTATTGCATGTTTGAACAAGTAGCACTCACAGTTTCCAAATAAGTAGACATTGTCACCACTGATAGCTTTCAAAATGGTGCCCATCGGATCAAAAGCACCAAAGTTGAATGAGGAAGTAACTATCATTAACTTTTTATTATCAAAATAAAATGTGGTCACAACACAGAGACACTTATCTAACATAAAAAAAAATCTACATTATATTATTATTATATCCCTGAGAACAATAGCTGAAGTGTTACAATGGAGGAACAACAAGTAAGCCAGTATTACTTTATCATACAGCACGTAAAGGAGAGCCATGTGTCAGAAGTGTGGAAAGATAAAAAGATGCCAGACTGTGAAAAGACAAATGTCCAATGAGGAATTAATATTTAATCTAGGAAATAACCAAGAGTTAATGGTGGTGGTTGTCCTTCAGAGTCAAAGAGGACCAAAATGACATCACTATGTCAGGATCAAGGACAGTGCATCCAACTTTGGCTTTTCAGATCAATATGTGCTCAGAAGATTCTTCCATGGCCAGACACAAAGAGTCCATATGAACTTTTGAAATGGAAATATTTCTAAATCTTATACATCTTATGTTTCTTCTGAGGTACTGCATTATTGCAGAATGCAATGCCTTCTTTGATATGGGGCCATCATGATGGACAGTCCCATTCTAATGTCTTCCATGGCTCACAACCCAAAACTCCAAAAGGTCTTCAAAAAGATTCCATAGTTCTCTAGAGAGAGTTTGAGAGTATCCTTGAAATGCTCCTTCTGACCTATGTGCAAGTGCTTGCCTTGTAAAATAATCTTGAGGCAAAAGTACATTTAACATTCAAACAAGGTTGCCAACCTATCAGAGTTGTGCTCTCTACAGTAGGGTTTGGGAGTTTGATGGTCAGACCTACATTGGAGGAAAATCACTTTGGTAGCTGTAAGTCTGAGGCATGAAAAGCAATTTAGTAAACTCTAGTAACAGCACAGATAAAAGAAGATGGTAACAGCATGGATGGAGGAAAAGGAACACATGTACATGAGATTTTATGAAGGTCAAAACAATAAGACTTTTAAGTCACTAAATCTGACAACTAAAAATGTGAGGTACTAGTGACGAGTCAAGGGTGATATGAAAGTGATCGAAAATCTTACTGGCTCGGTCATCCCATCCAGCTCCCTAGTGGGCAGATGATGTTACCCTAAAAAATACCAACTCCTCCCACCACACACAGTAGTATCAAAAATGTGATTCTAGAACAAATATGATAAACAGGAAGCAATTAGATTGAAAGTAGTACATATTCATGTTTCTGGAAAAATTATCTTCATGTCATAGTAAATCCCCTTTTGCTCATTGACTCTCAATCTTCAGAATTCAAGACAAACAGTATAATTAGCAAACCAAACAGTACTTTAAACTTATTACAGAAAGCTAAAAAGGATATTAGATACCATTCCTATCAACATTGACTTCTCCTTGTTCAGTCATTTGAATTACGTTTGATTCTTCATGACTCCATTTGGGGTTTTCTTGGTAAATATACTAGAGTTATTTGCCATTTCCTTCTCCAGCTCATTTTACAGATGAGAAAACTGAAGAAAATAGGGTTAAGTGACTTATTTAGGCCTCACATTCTATCCACTGTGCCACCTACATGCCCATAAAAAGACTAGAGGGGTCTGCCATTTCCTGCTTCTGTGGATTAAGGGAAACAAATATTAAGCAACTTGCACAGGATCATAAAGATAGTGTCTGAGGCCAAATTTGAACTCAGATCTTCCTGACTTCAGGCCAAGCACTCTATCCACTGAGCCATCTAATTGTCCCTCCTTCTCTGAATTGTGAGATTTTGGGGAGAATTGGAAGGGTTGGGACACAGTTGGTTTGGATAAAAGATCCTCAATAGTAAGTCAAAAGGAAGTATACTGCGAACTATCATTTAGGTCAATGATAGCTCATTACATTTTTTTAACCTGTCACCTAACAATTACCAATCTTGTTTTATGATGAAAATAGCACATAATCAAATCTTTCCTAAAACAAAGTAGTTACGTTTCCAGAAGTCAGAAAGATCACTTCTTGTCAGAAATTATTTATTGTACGAAACTTGTTAAAGCAGATCCATATAATAATATTGCTTTTCTTTAGCCACCAACATGTGAAAATAACTTTCTTATGCAGAAATTTCTTTATAAGGTATTTGGTTGTAAAGAGATTTTTCCCATAATTATAAACCCAACAATTTAATGTTGGATTTCCCTTAAAAAAAACTAACTTTGGTGACAAAGTCATTTTCACTATCCTAATTACCCAAATTAACTACAAAGGACCTATGAAGGAAGATGCTCTCTGCATTCAAAGAAAGAACTGATTTTACATTTACACAAACACATAATTGTTTGCAACGGTAGCCATCTCTAGAAGGGGGGAAGGGGGAGAGGGAAAAAGGGGGAAAAAGAAATTTACATGATAAATTTATTATATATTTAAGAAGAACAGCAAGTTGTACATGATAGATTTGCAGCTTCATGTGCAATCACCTTATTAATCTAAAAAAAGAAAAATAAAAAAAATATATACACTAACAAATTTAACTACCAGCTCATTTTAGTGACTAAAGGACAGCAAATGTTAAGCTTAAACCAGTATCTAATAGCCGATACTAATTAGTTGTATGACTTTGCATACGTCATTTTACCTCCCAATTCCCTGGGTCTCTCATCAATAAAATGAGAAGGGAGGAAATGGATTCTTAGTTCTCTTTTAGTACAGTAATCCTCTTGGGATCATGAGATACAGGTTAAAAGATAAAGAAATTCACTTCAAATCCAGGCTTTATTTTGATGTCATTTTGACCAGCCTCACAATAGCTTTTCAGAAGTACACAATGAAAATGAACAGCTTGTTACACAGACTGTCCACAAATTTAGGGAGAATTGTTAAGCTTGAGTCATGCAAATCATATATTTTAATAAGTCATATTATTTGTTATAATAGGACTTTACAATTTGGACCAAGAAACTGATGTTTAACTTTTTCTAAAAGTCACCATAAGAACCATGTTTAATTAACTATCAATGATATATGCCTATACCTCCGCACAGTACAGTTTTTCAAGTATACATAAATCAACTAAATAAGAAATGACAGTGAGTAATCATAAAACACTTTATTTCACAGACACATAGATCTCTACAGCTAGAAGAGGCATTTTATTTAATGGGAAGTGCCAAAGGGTCAAGAGAGAAAACTGGAAGTGAACTTGAGAAGAAAAGAGTTGGTGTTGGATATTAGGAATTGATGACAGAGACTCCCTGAAGATATCTAAACCATCATTCCTTGGTCTTCTCATTCTGGAGGATGACTCCACTGCTCTAAGGGATCATTTCCTACCACAATTTTCTTTTTAAGAAAGGAAGCTGGCAGGGCCATGATCATACCTTTATACTTCTCCCTGCCTCTCGCCTGACCAAATGGTTACTGTTTCCTATTACTTTCTCCTGCTTTTCATCTTCCTCATGTTATCTTACTCCATTAGAGTGTGAAATCCTTAACCTTAGAGTAGGGATTATTTTTCCTTCTCTTCATCCCAGTACTTACCACAGAGTCTGACATATATTAGGTATTTAATAAATGCCTGTTAATTTGATAGGAAAAGAGGAAGAAAAAAGGAGAGAGTATCTTATGCTAAAGGTCACATCAGAAAGTAGATGTCCTTTATGTCCTCTCTGGCTGAGGGAAGTGCTATGTGTCATATTGTTCCAAACTGAGGACTACCTGTACTTAGACTCATTTGCAATCAATAGTAAGAAATATTTATAGCTTTACAGGTTCTTCTCCTTCTGCCCCCACAGAGCAAATATTTAGTAAACCACTATTTAATACAATAGAATCCTATAATAGGTACTAAATATCTATTACTGAAGCTCCAAATCAATGTAAGGAGATAGGTATTACTCCATCCTTTAATTTCAACAAAAATAACGAGGGGCAAAGAGAGACAAAGTCGCCTTGCTCAAGCTAACTGAGTCAATTTGTGAATGAAAAGCCAGCATAATGGCTCATGCTGCTTCCAAGTGACTGTTTCCACTAGCATTTATTGAGAACCAACTGTGTACCAAGCACAAGAAAGAAAAGCTTTCCTAGTTTACAAATACTTTTTGCAGAATGCAAATCAAGGGGAAATTTGAGGAGAGAAAAACTGATTCCAGAGGTTCCGGTCTATTCATTCACAAATCTAGATTATCTTGAATGCAAAGTCACCTAAGCAGATAAAAATCTCCTATAGATAACAAGTCCCTCAGAAGACATTTCAGCTTCAGTAAGGCACAAAAGGGTTAAATAATGCCTGCTATCTGGGAATTCTTTCTTCTATCTAACAAGAGTTTCTTGTGCAGTAGCCAAACAAAACAGTTTTCTTTTATCATGTCTAGAGTAGAGAATCTGTCAAGAGAAAGCAATGTTTTCAGCACTTTGAGCCATAATGCTATGGTGTCCAAATATGTTTACTCTCAAAATTAAAGGTTAGTGACTTACCATGTCATTTTAGCTGTATGTAGACATTTTCATGTACAGAAGGTATGCCCTGACTTATAATTTATATAATTTCTCCTCCTCCCAGCACAATCTGATTTCTTTAAAGGGCCTAGAAACTCTATGGGTAAAAGGTTATGAATTTGGTTAAGTTATGCTAATTATATTGCCAGAGGTGAAGTGAGGCCTGCAAGATTCACAGATAATAAAAAAAGGGATATAATAACATCTGCTTTACAAAGTTGTCAGGATCAAGTGGAATAAATAGTATTTGTAAAGCACCTAGCATGGTGTTGTTACCATAGTAGGTGCTTAATAAATGCTTCCTTCCTTCTAGGACAAAACTGGGAGGTTAAAAAAAAAAAGATTCACAGATAAAAACTTCATAGTACTATACAAAGTCCCAGAAGAAGGCAATCAATATCAGGTAATTTGACTCCCTGTTCAAATTACAAACTTTCTGGAACAAATTCTTATCAGTGTTTAAAAAAAAAAAAAAAAAAAAAAAAAAAAGGTCTGTCCGTCCCTATTTCATACCACAGTAAGTAAAGAAAGCGTATAAAAAGCAGTTTATGGAAATGTTGATGGTGCAAAGGTACAGAACCTGGAAGACTAATTTTCTCAAAACATAGTCTTCCTAAGGATCTCTGTCAGAAAATCATTGGTCAACCTTTATAATAGAAATTACACACTAACAAGCCTGTGGTATACTTTTCCTTCCAGGGAGGGAATAGGGAAATTATTTCAATGTATGAGTGGTGAGAAAGAAGGGAGAACGAAATAAGATGAAGTTGGCACTCATACACTGAAAGAAGTTTTGGTTCAATCCTCTGATCAAATCTCATCTCACATTGCCAATTTCAAACAACAGCAGCAAATTACAGCATGTGCCAGTCGGGTAGGCAGGATGGAGATCACAATCTTTTAGTTGCATGGTAATTTATAAACAAAATTCAGGAAGGCTTTACAAGCCTCAAGGGATTTTAATGAAAATCTTTTGACTGAACACAAACCATAAATTTTAAAAACAAACCATTACTTTAAAGCCTTGATCTGAATTTGGGTTTAGAGAGAATGACTGTCTCCACAATATGGAAATATACCTTTATCATATGACTTCTTATTCATCCTTCTCTGAAACTGAGGCAGTACATTCTTTACCATTTAATTTCTTCCACTGTCAGCACATTAGGAGACATTCTTTAGAATAGTAGTAATACCTTCAACTTAGAATATATAGTCTGAATATAAAGGAAGAAATACCTGAAAGGTAAAATAGATAGTCTGAATAGAAAGGAAGAAGGAAGGAAACAGACATTTATTAAATGCCCAGTGTGAACCTGGCATGGTTCTAAGCACCTAGCAAATATTCTCATTTGTTCCTCACAACAACCCTGGGAGGAAGGCAACGTTACTATCCCCATTTTACAGCCTAGGAAAACAGATTAAGAAACTTGCCCTAGGCACCAAGGCTAGTATGAGCTCTCTCCTAATTCCAAGCCTTTTCCTCTTCACCCAGCATCTAGCACAGCACTGGAATATAGAAGGAAATTAATAAATGCGTGCAGACTACCAATAACCTCTAAACTTTAGAACAAGGCCAAAAATAAAGCAGTTGCCAAATCCCAGGTATTACTCGATTACAAATTTTAATATTGTTCTGCCTAATATAAGTGCAAAATCTTGTTCTGAATGTTGCTGGCATTAGAGACAGTGCTCATTCTGTAACTGATACAAAGAGGAGTTATAATTTTGCCTAAGTCAAAGAGCTCCTTCACCCAAAGGCCCAAACGGTGCTATGTTGTGAAGTAATAGGTTCCTCTTGGCTAAAAACCTTGATCCTCTTCTCAATCCAATGCATTAAAATACCTCACCAGCACTATTTCTCATTCCTTCCTTCCTTTCTTCCCATGGTTTCTCTAGGAAAGGAAAATGAGGCATGGTCTTTATTTTAGCAACTGTGACTCAGCTGCCTGCACCAAATGCCCACAATAAGTTCAGTTTGGCTCGGTGTCATTTACCATCAAGTAACTGTTGGAGATTAAGGATGCATACCCCTTCCAGCACACTTTCAACTTAGCATTGCTTTTGTGAAATAAATATTTTTAACTCCCATTTATTTCAGCATCTACAACCCATACATTTTCCTCAGAAGTAAGGGCCACTTAGTGTAGAAGAACCAGTCATTTGAAGGATGGTGACTATATTTAAACCGCCCACATGGCAGCTTAGACGGAGCAAGACAATGACATTCTAACATGACTTCTGCCAAAGTTCTGAGCTGTTTGGGGGGAAGGGAGAGGGCAGAATGAAGATAAGAGAAAAAAAAAATCACCACTGAAAGCAGTTATCAAGTCTCTGTCTACTCTGTTCTATTCACTTCACAATATACATTACCAGTTATGGTTCCAGCCCTCAAAGAATTCCATTTTATCTGAATTCTTTTGCACTTTGGGTACCACAACTTGAATTCTAAGACATTCTAAATCTTACTCTTGCCTTTATAAAGTATTCTTGACAGATATCTTTGAATAATTAAATGTCTCTTCAAATGAAAACTAGATTTTCCCAAGGGCTATATCCCAGATTAAATAAAACCACTGAATCCATATGTTAAAACTGGAAGAGGTGAACTCATCTAGTAATGAGTAGTGTAAATGTTCTCCTTTTACAAGAGCTTCTCTAACTTGACCGAACTGTCATAGTAGTAAGGCTGAAATCAGAAGACAGGACTTGTTAGGAAGTCCAGATCAAAATGTCCTCAACTGTAAAATGATAGATCACACTTCAGCAGCTTGTTCTTTTCTCTACCTATAAAAAATACTCTCCTGATATGGAAGAGCTATTGTTATCCTTCAAGTCTAATGCTATAAAACATCTAAACCTCAAAAATATTATGTGTAGAATCTAAAGAACTAAGGTTTCATAAAAAGACTGAAGCTAAAACAAAATCCAAATCATCAATCTAAAAATTATACTTTAATTAACTAGCATAATGGTTAATAAAACCTTACAATGGAAATAAGCATTTTGCTTATATAAATCAAAATAAATGAGCTCCTGCTAACTATCAAACAAGGGCCCTCAGAGCTCCTTTGCTTCTACAAAATCTAGAAATTAGTTTCTACCAGAAATAGGATCTATAGATTGACCACTAATTAGTTTTGAGACCTTGGTCAAGTTACTTCACCCCTCTAGGTCTCAGTTTCCTCATGTGTAAAATAACCTAGTTGGGCTGCATCATTTCCAGAGGCCCCTTCAACATCCATAATTCAAAAGTGATCTTCTCTACAACATATAGATCTTAAGATATGAGAAGATCTTCAACTAATAAATTGATGAGTTGTGCTGGAAAGTTTCATTTATAAGTTGGTTGTTTGACACTTGGAGTATGATTCCTGTAAAATGTTGCAAAGGATAATTAAGTTTCCTAGCAAGTCCACAAAAATTCATTTACTCATTATGTGGCTGAAATATGAAGTATCTATTACATGGGAGAGGGATATGGTGGCCAAGGCAACACCAGCTTAGAAAAATTAATTCATTTATAAAACTTCATGGAGGATGGTGCAACATTATGAGTAATATCACCCCATGAAATAATGAGAATCAATGGAGAGAGCAAAGAAAAACAAGTTTACGTAAAGCTTGCCATTATTAAGCCATACTATCCTGAGAATACTCATGAAGAAAATGGAAGACAAAAGCTCTCTCAGGAAAAAAAAAAAAAAAGAATTATTTCCCAATTACTAACAGGAGTGCTATCATACTTTGACTCTTAATTTCACTGTGTCAAATATATTGCATGAAAGAGTAGAAACAGTGTTAAAAAGAAAAAAGAAAAAAAGAAAAAAGAAAAAAAGAGATAAGAATAGGTAGGAATAGGTCAAGAATACATAGAAGAGTTTTGTCCCCGGTGACAACACTGAGAGATTAATCTTAATAATCAATTTCCTAAGGGGAACCACAATATCATGGCTAAAGGTAATTCTCCCAAGCAGAGTAATTCTCAAGCTAGCCACAACCATCATTCTTCCAAAAGTCCTCCATAGCAGAAGAGGTTGACCCAATATGCTTGAGAGTTTCTGCTGTTTCCTAATAGCCTGTGGGTACCAGCACATTGTCCATTTGTAATTCTTTGCCCTCATTATATGATGAGCTCAACTTAATTTCTGATCATAATCATATCTGCATGATATTTTTCATACTAATTCTTGGGTAGTAGTCATCATTGGTAATGTGCTACAGTCCATTTACAACCACTTCACATCTTTCTATTGCCCTGTGGCTAATTGGCAAATTTTGAAATATGCCTATCAAATTTGCATATACATAAAATACTTATTATGTGTAGCCATTTTTCAGCATGAAAATGGTCCAGTTTTCTTCTGTTCTTGCCCAAACATTTCCCAGATCTTCCTCTTACACCTTCTTATCCTGAGGAACCCCAGTTGTAATTTCCATCAATTTATTTTAAGGTTCCCAGTGTTCCATGGTTTAAAGGGGGTGTGAAACACTGGCTTAGGAGTAAAAGATTGAAAGTTATATGGAGAAATATAATGCTGTTACAGATTTCATGAAAAAGGTATAAACTGAATATGCAAAGATTTAAAATTACAACAAATTGATACTTCAGCAAAATAAATCTTATCTTCATTTTCTTCATAAATTCAAATTTAACAATTACCTAGTTTCTACTATGGATATATGGTGCTATGATAGGAACCAGAAAGATAAAGTAAGACTACTCAAAAACAAGGTACCTTCCCTGCCCTCATGAAATCTCAGAATTGTGGGAACTACATAAAGTTTAAATGTGCTTCCAGCAACCATTCTCATCATAAAGAGAAAAGCAAAGTAGGACAATACATAGCTAATTTCAGATATCTGTTATGATTCTTCTTCACATTTTAGGATGGGGCATTGGTAAAAAGGAGAACATCCCAAGAAGGGCATCCAAAGACTTTAAGTCAGTGACACAAATGAAGAGACTGAAGGTATTAGAGATTTTTAAGTCTGAAGAAAGGTGATTGGAAATGGTAATATGGCTATGATAGTTGTCACCAGATACTTCAAAGATTGCCAAGTCAAAAACATAAAATAAAATAAAAGGAACTGGGTTTATTCCATTTGACCCTGGAAGGGAACTGTGATAAAAGAGTGGGAGATGCAAAAGAAAAATTTAGGCTTAATATCAAGAACTCTTCTGCCTCTCCCCTTCACCACAATTGTTCAAAAGTGGAAGAGATTGTATCATGAGATCTAAAGTCTCTGCTCACTGAAGGTATCCAAGAAAAGACTTTACGATCACTTATTGGATATATTGTAGTGGTGATAGATAACTTTTCAGATATACATGGGTTGACTAGATTGAGGCTTCTAAATCTTTTTCGGCTTATGAACCTCTTTGTCAATCTGATAAGGCCAGTATTATAGTGATTTATTACCTACATTCATAATGGAAGGAAATGATAAATTTCTGTTAGAGGTTTGAGAAAATAAAGACATATTCTTTTCCCATACAAGTTCATAAACTCCACGAAAAATGTCCATTACCCCTTCTGGGTCTATGAACCTAAGGCTAAGAACCTCTGAAAAGTTCCTTCTTAATTGTGAAATTCTGTGGACAGATTTTTTTTTCCTTGAAGAGGAATTAGTGTTCTAATGCTACTTAGGCTAGTTCTTACATTACTGGAGCATACTTTAATTGGGTGGATGGTGGAGAGCAGTTCAGAATTTTAAATTGGGACTAGATGCAAGGAAGAAAGGATAAACAATCAGCAACAAAAAAGCCATAAAATAATAAATCACAAGTGGATTATATCAAGAGTTAATGTTTAGCAATTTAAAAATTACATTATGAACTCATGGTAACAATGAGATTAACAACTGCTTCCCCATAACCACCCTACAAATGAAGAGTATCTTAGACACCCATGACAGTATTCCACAGTAGTGTGGAGCTTCTAATTAGAACAAATTTGAAGGCTTATTTAAAAATCTAGGGAAAAAATGCAACGGTCTAATGGAAAGCCCAGGGGATATTTAATAATGCTAATAGGCACGGATCATTTTAATACAAGAAAACAATCTAATTTGTTGGCATATCATTACAGATTCTTTCAGCATCCACCACTATAATAAATCACTCAGGCTTCTTAACCAAACAAACACTGAATAGGTATCAGGGATCAGAGCTTTCCAAATTGATTTGCTAAATGCTGTTAGGTTTTATGGAACCATGGATCAAATGAAAAAAACTTTGCCTCCGTTTTTCAGTGTGTAATATAGAACTAGTGGATCTATCCGTAATACTGCTGCCTCTACCTTTTCACTGTGGTCTCTTGAAATCCCTGGTTATTTTCAAGGCTCAGTTTAAGCACCATCTTCTTAACATGAAATCTTTTTTGATCCCCAATACCCTTTAGCAGCTAGTGCAGTCCCTCCCAAAACTACCTTTTATTCATTTTATACATATTATATACATCCTTTTGTAACAAGACATAAGGGAGTCTGCAGTATAACCAACCTCATTTGCAGGTCACCCAAACCCAGTCCATTGCTTGACTAAATTGTATATTAATTTTATCATTCAGAGCTCTACAGCAATCCAGGTGTTTTTTTTTCATTATTAATCAACTTGCAACCTTTTTCTCATTAGTTTATTAATTTCCTAAGTCCTCACTCTAATTCATTAAATATTATTTATAAATAAACTGAAGAAATCTTTTCCCAGATAGGTAAGTATATATAAGTATTAAATAAATTAACTAATAATAAAGCTGAGGCATGGAGACCATTTGCAATAGATTGATCATAAGGAAGACCATAGTCAGCTACGTCAAACCTTGCAATACTATAACAATACTATAGATGAGTCCTCTGCACTGTAAACAATTCAATTCTTCACTTTTCATTTCATTCCAAACAATCTATTAAATATAATCCTTATATTGTTCTTAATAGTAATTCAGTCTCTTAGTTAGGTAGTCCTCTGTAAACAAAAGAAATCTATCCTTTAAAAGTTGCCTTTCTCCTTCCTCCCTTCAGCAATCACGGGAAAGGGAGTTTCCAGAATTCATTGTACTTCCCAGCTCTTCACAGATTCTTACAGAATTTTCTTCTAATGTTCTTTCCAACAACCAAGACATCCCTTAAATTCTGAGAAGGTATTAGTCCAGATTCATCTTCTGCCTCGGCTCTTCCAGAGTTCATCTCACAGATCGATATTAACTCACACTGTCCCCTGATTCCCTAAACTCTTAGCCAAACTGCTTTTACCAACATTCCATTTGCTCTTTAAGATAGAGTGAGTACAGCTATTGTTTCTGTGAGAAAAGTATTTGAAAAGTTACATTCTCATATGTACATGTTATCTCCCTATTAAAATATAAACTGTTTCATTTTTGTCTTTGTAAACCCAGGGCTTTAATAATAGTATATGACCATTAGTAAGGGGTCAATAAAATTCATGTTAATTGATGATGTACTCTGAGGGGCTCAAAGCATTTCCTAAATCTCATTCTCTTGCATACTTTCCAAGATTGTGTGTGTTCATCCTTCGTAACCGAAAAAGACCATGCCATCAGAGAAATAATGACATGAGTTGCACTTGACTTTGTTTTGAAGGAGGGCTGTGCAGGTCACCAGCCTCATTTCCCTCCAGAGTCAACTGAATCCAGCGACCAGATATTCCTCAGGATGACTGAAGATGACCCAGGATGACACAATTGGGGTTAAGTGACTTGCCCAAGGTCACACAGCTAGTGAGTGTCAAGTGTCTGAGGTGAGATTTGAACTCAGGTCCTCCTGACTTCTGCACTGGTGCTCTATGTACTACATGACCTAGCTGTCTCTACTCTCCATGACATAAGTTAATAGATATGATACTACTTATCTAGACTGATTTACTCCATTGTATATTCTCTTACTCCACCCAAAATAGATTTAGGCAGTGATATGAACCTTCACTTACATACACTTTGAGAGACAAGAAAGTCTCATACTCAGACAAAAGTTTTATCTCTTTACCAAGAAGAATGTATATATACATATATATATATAAAATTCATAAGTGAACACTAGTTACTATGACAGCCAAAAAATAGTCAAAAATATTTGTGACTGCTTAAATGACAATGAGTAAGTTGTCTCAGAGAAGGAAACTTTTTTTTTACATTCGTCAATTTCAGGAACAATTCTTATAAATTTGAATCAATTTCTTCTCCATCCTAGAAATCAGATCATTATCAGAGATACAGGCTTCAATAATTTCTCCCCATTTACCTGTTTCTCTTCTATCATTAGCTGTATTGTTTTTGATTATTTGAAAACTTTTTAATTTTGTGCAATGAAAATTCTCCATTTCACTTTCTGTAATGCTCTCTATCTCTTTTTTGGTCATGAACTCTTCCCCTATCCAAAAATCTGAGAAGCAATTTCTTCCTTACTCCTCCACTCTGTTTGTGATGTCACCTATTATGTCTAAGTTATTTATCTATTTTATAGAGGCAAATTTAACAGTCAAAATTAGAGAAAAGGAAACATTCTAAGTGACTGAAATAGCTGTTGAAAAAAGGTAAAGAAACAAGACTTTGAAGACAGTATAAGAAGGAGGTAGGCAAGATTCACTCTACTTAATAATGTGTGGAATGGCGAGACCGCTACTCAAAATCCTTTATTCGGTTTTCCTGAGAAGCGGGTGTCACCTTCCCCTAGGAAGTCTAGAGAGAGGTGCAGTACAGAAGTAGAAGCATGGTTATATAGCCAAAAACCACAAATCCACTCCCCTTACCCTTTCAATCAAGAGCCTAAGCAAGCATATTTTCAGAAATTTGCCCCAGGTACAAGGAATAAAGAAATGGAATTGAGCAAACAAGGGGAGAGGGATGGTAAGGGGGCTTCACAATTTCAAGTTTCCCCGTGTCACTTGATTTTCAAGGAATTGAAACTTAAGGCCTAGGATCAGATCTACTTTAGATTTAGGTCCCTGAGAAGTCTTCACTGACTTATCACATTTAATAACATATCTAAAAGCAAAATATCATAGAACTCACTTTTTCAGTGAGTCCTGCACCCTTCAGTTCTTGTGCGAACTAGGCAAAGATGAAAATAAAAATTTGGCGAATTATAAATTGCTTCTTTCCATTTAAATGTTGGTTGATAATTTTGTTTTGACTTTCTTCAAAGCTGTTTCAGTCATAAGAAAAATATGTTTGAGAAGAAAGGAGCATGGAAAAGTCAGATCCATTGCCAAAAAGAGATTTTTAAGAGAACTGTCACATCTGAGCAATAAGATTTTGAAAAACAAGGCAGATATTGGTGGTCAAAGATGCTAATGGATCTATTAAATCCGACAGTTCAAATGGCAAAATCATTAAGATTGTGGGAATATGACTATTGTGACAACTCAAAAATTACACAAGAGGAAAATACTCAGATCCTAAATCCAGGATTTAATAACAGCATCTTAAAAAATTTCTTTAAGGCATCTAAAATTTTTATTCTAAGAAGAAAGGAAGAATTGTTCAAAAAGCCATAAATGGTAGTATCAAGAAACTACTACTGTTCTTTCCTAATATAATAATAGCTAGCATTACTACAGCGCTTTAAGGTTTGCAAAGCATTTTTTAATCTTCACAACACTACATGAGGTAGATGGTACTATTATCCCAGTTTTACAGATGAGGAAACTGAGGCTGAGAAAGAGCTCAAGTGATTTGCTCAGGGTCAGAGAACCAGTAATTGGCTGAGGGTCAATTTGAACTCAGGTCTTCCTGACTCTAGGTCCAGTGCTCCATCCCTTTATCACCAAGCTACAGACAATAAACCAAGGATCTAAATACAAAAGATCTGAGGGTTTGGAAGCTGGTTGTATTCAAAGCATTATCATGAGTATTTACAAAGGAGTACTTCACAGCAAACCTAGGAAGAAGGCAAGTAAAACAACTTACAAAGAGCTGGAGTCTATTCTTCAGACCATTCTGGTTTTTAGGTGGTCCGAATCTGGTTATCCTTTTGGCAGGCTGTATAAAAGAACCTTACTCATACAAACTAGCAGTTCATGATTCAATCTGCTAGGTTCAATCAAATAAGAAATGTACATTGCTAAGCAACATACAAAAGCTTACCAACCAAAGGCTTGCCCCATGCAATCTGCTAAAGCTAACAGGGCTGCTTTAACAGATATGCAAGCTCATTAAAAAAAATGAAAAACCTTTTTTTCCATAAAAACAGGCCAGATGTTTAAATTATCATGCATTTTAACTGAATTTGTCTATTATGTTTTTTTTATTTAGCACCTGTGTGTGACAATTTCATTTTCATTTTGAATAACTATTTTGACATTGTCATTCAAGACACTTTGCTAATAAAAATTACCAGCCCATCCCCCCATTTTGTTTTAAGAAGGTCACCACACCATTTGAGTTCCCTGATCTTCTTTTTCTTAATCACTCACATGTCACTTCAGTAAACAGCTCATTACTATTGAATTGCAGTGAAACTCTGAGACTCTTTATTCAATAAAATTAAAACACAGAAGATGCTTCTAGATTTGCAAACCTCTTTTCCCCTTTTCATGGCACTATTGAACATATTCTCCCCCGCCCCAACCCCATCAGGAACTGAAAAATACTTAAAATAGAAATTTTCTGAATTCATAAAGAAATGTCCAGGAGTACCATTCTGCAGAGAAAGAAACCAACGTTCCCAAGGGTTCAGGAAGCAGCTACATAACCATGGTGGTCAAAAACATCAGATTATCTGTCTGTTGAGAAAGGCTAACTAAAATCTCAGAATTTGTGACTTTTTCCCCAATTGTCATGGAGCACTACAGTTATGAATATAATATGGTTATCTTAAAACATATGTTCTTCTCTGGCACTTTCAAACGTTGTAGGGTTGCACTGAATATGAACTTAACACTGAAGCCCTCATGAGATATCTGGCAAAGAAGCCTTGGGAAAACAGCTGATCTAATTAAATAGAGAGAACTCTTAAGCATTTTTCTCTTGCTCTTTATGCAGGATCAGGTTATGGGTCAGCAATACAGCTGTGATTAACAATAACTTATTTATTTTCAGACTCTTCTCATGAACTATAAGTAGTATCTACTTCAAAAAGGAAAGAAAAAAAACAAGGTTGAACCAACAATTACAACTATATTTGTCAGAATCTCAAAACCTCTAAGTTAGAAGGGACCTCAGAAATCAGTCAAAAAACAGTGAAAAACTATCCCATCTACAATATACAAGATGTAAAGTCTATATAGCCTTATTTTGAAGACCTTCAGTGAAATGGGGAAATTGAGACAAACAGGGTTAAGTGATTTACCCAGGTTCACACAGCTAGTAAGTATCTGAGTTTAGATTTGAACTCAGGTTCTTCTGTCTCCAAGCCTGGCACTCTATCCATTGATCACTTAACCTGCACTGTGGTCAGTTTTACCAGTGGCAGAATCAAACTCCACTCTAGATGACTCAAAATCCAGTGCTCTTTCCACTATAACAGAATCATAGACTCTTCCCATGTAGAAGAGGTCTCAGAGGCTATTAGGTCTGAACATAACTGTACATAAACAAAATCTCTTGAATGATATTTCCAACATGTGTGGACACCACCTTTGCTTGCACACTAATAAAGCGTTTGTTCTCTTTGAGATCACTGATGATCTACCCCAAACCAATTGTCTTCTTTTTCTTCCTTCCCCCCAACCCATGCCTACACCTCTGTACTTGTTATTACCCATTTCCTTACAATCTATTTTCCCTTGGCTTCCATAACGTACATAATTTCTTTGTTGCAAGTATCTAAAGAGATAACATTTTAATATAATGCTTTACAAACTTTAAAAGGCTATCAAAATCTTTTACTCAGAGTGTGCTCATTCATTGTTATATATTTCATTTTAAAGTGGATTTCTCTTAAGTGCCATTTCCACACCTGTCCTCTCATCCTCTTTCTTCTTTTGTACCTCTGGATGCCTAAAGGATATAGCACACTACTACTTTACTGTTACATTCAATGTATTATAGGGAATATACAGATGAGGGAGGCAGGGGCCATGTCTAAAGGCACTTACAATGGAGACTGACCAATAAAACAAGTAGAGTGAAAATGTGAGCACATCAGAGTGTGCTAAATTCCATAAGGGAAGCATAAATCATCTTATGTGCTATAAGGGTTCAAAAGAAGAAGCGATCCCATACAGATGATGGCATCAATGAAAGATTTATAAATGATTTATGAAGGTTGCTGTCATTTGATAGGAGCTTTGAAGGACAGCTATACTGTTAAAAAGGAGGGTTGTAGGAAAATAACATCCTAGGAGGAAAACAGCAAGAGAAAAAAGCTCTGATGAAGGCAGGTAAAAGGTAAATTCATATATCATTAAGAAATTCACATTACCTGGAGCTTGGTGATTCATTGGACACGTAAAAGAACAGGAGAAGATAAGGCCCTAAATAGCAGACTGAAAGCTATGAAATTAATATTACAGCCAATGAGGAACCACCTAAGTTTTTGACCATGGAAATTAAATGGTCATTCCTGTTCTTATGCATTTTTATATGAATTTAGTGTTTATACCTTCATTATCTGATGATGAATCCAGTACTTGGCAAATAGTAGGAGCTTAATAAATTCTTGTTGACTTTAAGGACTGGATCTATGGTTTCATTAGCATATAAATTTATATGCCAATATATATCAATCAGCACCTTCTCTGCAACTTAAGAGTTGCTTAGTATGTCAGAGACAAGATCTTCCAGGTGCCAAAGCCACTAGTCTCTATCCACTATTCCACACTGTCTCTTGGTGTCTTAACAACACATAACATCCACAGTTCATGATATGCAAAGAATTTAATGTTATGTGACTGCAAAAAACACTTAAGAACTCTATATACATATTACAAACTATCAACTATCTTCCCAGGAAAACACCACATAAACCTGCAATTGATCAAATAATAATAGGTGACATTTATAAAGTTGTTCTCCAATTTAAAGAGCACTTTATATGTCATTTGATACTTATAATGGTCATGTGAGGGAGGTATAAATACCCCTGATTGTCAGATAAGAAAACTTGGACCCTGAGAGATGAATTGGTCTGCCCATGGCCACACTGCTAGTAAATGTAGGAGATAGAAGCTAACCTCCTGTACTGTCCCATACCTTTCCTGCTATACCAGATACTTCATCTCAAAATATGTCAACCAGTGTTTAGCACATACTTTAAATTTCAAGTGATTTTTAAACTTAATAGAACCATAACAATGCTAAAAGAAAAATGCATAGGTTCTACCTTAAAAGACCTTTACATAATTGAGATCATGCCATTTTCCTGCTTTAAATTCCTTTGATAAAAATTTTCTAATGTATTTTGCTTATTGCACATAAAGTCATTTTAAAAATTTAGTTGACATTCAGAGTTGTCCTAATTCTGACAAGGGAACAGGACACCTGATACAAATTTGAACTGGTACTTCTACTACACCACGTTTGCATCACTCCACATTATAAATCAGTGCTTCTGCTTAGCCTCCCTAGAAATCATGGGATTCCTCACTTCTGAGTTCCCAAATTCTTTTCACCAAATGATTTGTCCTACTCATAACAAGGGGTGAACAAAGTAACTATCCTTAATCTGATGGTACTGATTGTAGGAGAAAAGGTGCTTCAGAACAGAGGCAATAAATACATGCCAAGGACAAACTCATTAAAATCTTCAAATGTCTTCAGTTTAGATAACCAAAAGGAAAAAAAAAATAACCTGGGAAAAATAGGTGACCATGTAGCTCACACATGATATAATAGTTTAATAATTTGAAAATAAGAGATGGACCTTCACAAAAATGATGCCTATTATCCTGTGAAAATTAAATGAAAGCATCCAAAAAAAAGTATAGACTTACCAAATGAAAGAATCTAAAGTTCTAATTTTAGGCTTATTGTGGGGAAGAGATAGATTAGATAACCTTTGAGACACAGGAGTGTAGAACTAAATCTATGAGCCTAGGATTTTATCTCTCACTAGGAAGAAAAAGAGCTATCCACCATTCCAATGTTATTTAGGCATGTCACACAAAGGTTGGGATGAAGTATATTGGTAGACTCTAATAAAGGAAAGTTTATGGTCATGCTACTTTGAACTAAGTGAGTTTTACTCAAAGAGATTATACTTACAAAAAGCTACTATCTAGTTAGTAAGAGATTTTACTTAAAATTGCTTAATACTAGGAAGAAGTAAAAAGGAGTGAAAGGAGAAAAATGAAATTTACTTCATTCTCTGCACAGTTTGTGTCATGGATAGAAGGGACACAAAAAAAAACCAAAAACAAAATAGAAGGGACACAAAAAAAACCAAAAACAAAACATAAGGTTACTAACCCACATATCATTTTAGTCAAATGAGTATTTTCCTTATTACAAAACAGCCTATAAATCCTCATACTGAAAAGTGCCTTTTCAAGGCTAAGTTATTCTCCTGAAATGGAATTTGGAGCATCAACCTATACACAGGAAAACAAATAGGTACTGAGAATTACCATGCCTCTTACCTTCCTTCTTTATAACTCAAAATCATCCTTAAATCTTTCCTTTCCCTCAAAATCTGGTGGCCACCGTAAGTCAAATCCTTATTATCTTAGTTCCAGAACACTGCAACAGAATCTTAATTGGTTTCCCAACTACATATTTCTTTTGTTCTTACTTCTCTTTCTCCAATTTGACTACTGTACCCATCTTTCCTCTCTCAGCGACTCTTCTAACTTCCTAGACTTTGTCACCATGCTGGAGCTGCAATCTTATTATACTACTTCCCACAGTGTCTCACCCCATAACATTCCTCTCTCATGCCAATCCCTTCTCCCATTGGTGAGTTCCTCCCAGAGCTCCATTTTGAGGAGGGTTCAAATGGACCAATGGTCATTGGCTTCTTATTTCTGAATACTTCGGTGCCTAAGAAAACTAAGAAATTAAATTTACTTGTAGAAATGGCAAGGCAAGGTGAGAAGCATTCATTAAACATTTACTATGTGCCAGATGCTAAAGTAACTGCTAACATAATGCCTGGCACATAGTAAAGTTTTCTTAGAAAGGCAATATCGCATAGGAGACAGAGTAGTGGACTTGGAATTAGGAAACTTAAGCTTTAAATCTGACCTTTGATACTCACTACCTGTAAAGCACTGACTGAGTAATTCACTTTATCTCTCTGTAGTAACTATCTCACGGTGTCATTATGAGACTCTTTGACATTTTTTTCTTTTATGAGATTTTTTTAAAGTGTTTTACAAATTCAAAAGCACTGTTTTTAAATAACTCCTATTACCATGTTTTGCCCCAGTAGAATATAAGTTCCAAGATCTCTTGATTTTGTTTTCTATTGGTCATTGGACTACAATGCCTGGACAATACTTGATATAGACATTAAGTAGGTACTAAATCAAAACTTGCTGAATTATTTTTAAACCACCACACTGATTAGGTAAATTTTGTAGGAAGACTACAGGAATTGAGTGTCAGAGGACCTGGGTTCAAATCCTGACTCTTCCACTTCCTCATAAATATCTGGTCACTGGATTCAGATGGCTCTGGAGAAATGAGGCTGGTGATCTGCACAGCCCTCCCTCAATCAAAACAAAGTCAAGTGCAAGTCATGTCATCCTTTCTTTGATGGCATGGTCTTCTTCAGCAATGAAGGAAGAATACAAGTGCAACCTAAAAGTAACTCTAAATCCAAAGTACCAAATTATTTGCCAATTATGCCTTTAAAATGGAGGATTTTTTAAGTAGCAGAGAGATAAATATAGGGAATGGTTTAAAGATATTCCTAAAACAACTACAAGGCTCTAAAAATTCTAAAGAAGGGGGTCTAATTTCATAAAACATAATCATTTGGTCAAAATTATGCAATTTTTTGAGAAACTATTACAATCTGATGAGTAACACTTAAAAGACCACATAATTACACCAATTACACCAATGAATATTAGTTACACAATTAAGATCCTCTTCCCATATGTATTTTTTAAGTAGGCATATAACTTAATTCAACAGGTACATATTAGCAATAAATCACCAAATGTGGCACAGTGCCAAATGTTTTATGCATCACAAAAAATACCTACAATATAGGACATGGTCCCTAATCTCAGAAAATTTCAGGACACTTTTGCTTCCAGTCATCGTAAGTGCTCCTTCATAAACAAAAGAAATCTATTCTTAAGAAGTAGCCTATAAAACACGTTTCTATATATTAAATCTTATTTTACCATTGACTTTCAATAAAAAAATTAAAGTAGTAGTCCTATGGGAAAAGAACTCAGCTCTAAGATTTAATAAAATCACACTTAAGAATGCAGCAGAGCTTTCTTAGAAATATATTGTGTGTTCATCTTTCGTTCTCTATATTAAGAGAACAATGATCATGTTAGATAAAATATTAATATACAAAATAAATTACAAATATTGAAACTGAAAGTGTCAGGCACTGTAAGGATCACTGCATGAGAAATAAGGCAGCAAAGGTTGAAAAAAGAGAGACCTAGCATTTTTACAAATCAAGTGAGTTTTTACCTAGTCCAAAGTCCTTAATATTTCCCATTTTATTTCTGATAACATTCTGATAACACTTTCAAAGCTTCCCCCTAAAACAGTGGCTCTTAACCTTCCCTATGTGTGTCATGGAACTCTTTGACCTGATGGTGAAATCTATGGACTCATTCTCAGAATAATGTTTTTAAATGAATAAAATAAAATACATTGGATTACAAAGGAATTTAATTACATCGAAATTCAGTTACCAAAATACAAACTCAGGCTAAGTACTTTTGCTATAAAATAATAGAGGAGCATAAAATTTACAGCCAAAAGGATCCTTGGAAATCATGTAATCCAACTCCATCATTTCAACAAATAAACAAACTGAAGCCTCTGGTAATAAGGCAATAAGTAGCAGATCTGGGATTTGACCCAAAGCCCTGACAACAAATCCAGTACTCATTCCATTTTATATTTCTAGACTAGTCAGAAGTTTAGTCTGGGAGCAAAGCTACACACTCTCTTCTGGGATTGTTTTTGGCTCACTAATATCTGTAGCGGAACAGGCCAGCAGCTGGGCAAAGATGGCAACCAGAGGCTCCGAAAAAGGCTGGGGGTCTCTAGTCCCTGTTTCAAATAACAGTGTTTACTGATTTTCCCTTTAGCCCTTGAATTTTCCCCTCCATAATATGTTCCAGGAAACCTTGGGGGAAAGTAAAATGGTATTTAAAAAAGCATATTATTCTTCACAGCTCTCCAATTGTCCAGTTGGGGTTAGGACACCCAAAAGGCAAAGCCCAAATTTAAGGAATTATATTATGGTTTAGAATACATTTTCTCATTGAAATATTTTTTGAATCGTGGTGCGATTCCCAGGCCAGCACCTCCAAAATTTACATAGTCTATAAAATATATTTGGATAACAAGGCCAATAATATTATGGCCTAACCATTATTTGTAACAATGAACACATTTTCTGGATTGCAACAAAACTCCAATTTCAGACACCAGGAACAAACATATCTTGCTCCATTGCAATCTTGGCCATTAATTAGAGTAGGGCCCACCATTCCACTCACACACCCTTTCATAGAATAGTAAGAATGATGATCCTTCCAGCTTCAAGACACAAATAGTCCTAAGATTTAGGGCAAGGGCTCCATGGGAGAGGAGTGGTATTAAAAGAAGAGTTGAAAATAGCAAAAACTAAGATATAGAGAGAAAAAAGGAGCCTGTGGCTTATAGGTGAGGCAGGGTCAGAAAACCTGATGTTCCAGTTTCTTCTTGCCCCCACCCCCTCACTTCATTACTCTCAATAAGCCATGGGTAGGGACAGAAAGAGCTGAGCCTCTGTTAAATAGTGGGGGGAGGGCAACCCAAGAGCTTAGGGGCTGTCTACCTATATCAACTTGCAGTTCTCCCTTTTCACCATGAGATGGCACTTCTGCACAGGTGAGGCTAAATGGTGATTAGGTTTCCATTTGTCTTGTTTTGAGGTTTTTTTAAGGCCATGAAACTGATCAATATGCTGATTATGGTGGCAAAGAATGAAACAGACCTTTATTAGACATTACTGAATAAATGAGCTAGAAATTGCAAATATGTAATAAAAATCGTCACACAGAAAATATCTGAGTTATGTTTCTTAAAATCATAGATACTATACAGTTTTGTCTTTTTTAATGGATTCTCCTCTAGCTCCTCTCCTAGGACAGAGCTTCAAGAGTAGCAATTCATCTTGCTTTTCTACCCTAAATGTATAGACAGAAAATGAGAATATTTCCTTATGCTCAGAGTCCAGGCATTTGGATAGATTGATCAACAGTTACTGAGTACCTGCTATGTACTGTGGGTGGTGTGATGGAGACACAAAGGAGAAAGGAAGCAGTTTATTGCCCTCCAAGAACTTACAGATCACTTTTCATTCATTTATCAAACATTTAAGCACCAACTGTGGATAAAACTCAGTGTTACAAAAGAAGTGTTCTAGTCTAAATGCCTACCCACAGAGCTAACTTAATAACAGTTACTACCTGCTACATGCAAGACAATTTGAGTGATATAAAGAAATACAGTGTTGTCTTCTTAAGAGTTTAGTTAACAGATAAGATGTGGGTTCCTTAAATAAGCATTTAATATACACAGCACTCTGATGATACAAACTAAAAAGGAAACAGAAACTGTCTTCAAGTTGCTTAAATTCTATGTGAAAAAGTTACATTTACAAAGATGAACAAGTACAAGATTATTTGAGGAAGGAAAAAGCACTATGTATCTATGGGGATCAGCTGGTGTATACAAATATCTACCATACACAAGGCAGAATGTAGTAAGGGGGCAACAAAGTAGTTCGGCTTTCAGAGATTTCCTTCTAGTAAATGAGGGGTGGGGGTGTAGTGAGGGTGTGATGGGGATGGGACAGAAAATGGATTTTTATTCATTTAAAAAAGAAAACAAACTTTTAACAAAAAAAGGGGTTGAAGCAAGAAACTCCTTAAGAATAATTCCTAGAATTCCTTCCTAAATGAAAAATTCAAACATGACCTAAACTTTTTATCTGCCCACAAACAGTCCTGTAGAACACACATATAATTTCAAATGCTCTTTGGTTCTGCACAGGAGGGCAATACTTCTAATATTCACAAAAGGCCTTACAACCACCCGGGAAATCTTAAGAATTTCAAATGAAAAGGTTGAAGCTTTAAATAGACCAAACTGAAAGAAACAACAATAAGAAAAACACCTCTCAGTATTTGGAAAATTCTATAGCAAATTATGATTAGGAATGTCCTTTATAACTTTGGAGGACCCTGCTGAATTTGGACTTTGGGAGATGAGGTCGGTTAGAGGTGATTTTTTCCTGAAGATGCCTATGTTTCGAAAGAGTAAATTCAATTGTAGTACACAAATTCAACGTGTATTGCTTTTTTGTAAATAAAGAACCATCCAGAAAACATTTTTTTTGAAGTGAACACTGTGATTAAAAGTGTACAGGGCCACTGTTTTTTCCAGAACCCATTTAATGCAACACTTTATACGCTGGGGCTCAACACCAGGACACTTTCAGGGTAATGAATTTTTTGGCCTTAGCAACTCTTGAAAAGCATCTAAGTTATAGAAAGGCTGCAATCTGTCTTTTTGGAGTACCCACAGAGAAGATAATACTCATCACTGAAATACTGAGATCAACATAAATCTACTCATTTATCTTTTGGCTGAACCAGTAACTCCAATATATAAAAAGAATCCTCTTCCAAATTCATAGAGTACAACATAATGTCCCTTAAAAAATAAGAAAAGAAAGGCAAAATAATTAGGTTATGTTTTTGTTGGGTTTTTTTTTTATTTCTCAGAATCATTGATAGGTTCATGGTGAATATATGAAGATAAGAGGTGAGGGTGTGTGGGGGTGTGTGTGTGTGTGTGTGTGTGTGTGTGTGTGTGTGTGCGTGCGTGTGTGCGTGTGTGCGTGTGTGTGCGCGTGTGTGCGTGTGTGTGCATGTGTGTGTGTGTGTGTGTGTGTGTGTGTGTAGGGGGGAAATGATATAAAGTAAATACATCATTGCTCAGATTGTGATTCTGGCACTAGGCAAGTCACTCAAACACCCCGCAGTCTCAGTTTACACAGTAATATTAGTACTACTTACCAAAGGGTTGTTGTGAGGACAAGACTATATGCTATTTTCCCATTAAAAGGTGAACTATTTTTATTTTATTAAGGAAGAATGAAAAATCTTACCAGAATGATAAAAAAAAAAGACTAGAGAGTCTCTCTCTTTTCAATAAGAACATAAAAATAACTGATCTACTTTCCATTAATGAGAACCTGAACATTTATCAGGAGCATTTGAAAAAAAGTACATCTGCCAACAGAGCTAACAGTTTAGACAAGTAAGGAACATCTATTGACTACTCTAATCTTACTATCCATGGACCTCCTGGAAGGAAGATAATCTGCTAATATTTGTATCCTTATTTTCAGAACTTATATAAAGTTACCCAGATAGTTATCAATTCTATATGTTCAAAAAGACAAGAAAACTTATTCTGGAGAGCTGTCCTTGTCACAGCCAGATTATTATATTTCTAAGGGAATGTGCTGCAAAGCTAGTTACCATCTCCTTCTCCTGTACTAAAGTACAGAAGTAAAAATCCGACCACACTCAAACTGCTTCAGCTTCAGAAGGGGAACCAGCAAAAGTGGCCTAAAAACCTGGATTCTAATGGGTCCTCATTGATCTTCCCCATTGGCAATGACTTTTCCCTCATTATATTTCATTTTGTTTACATCTCTTGCATTACAATCGATTTGTGAGAAATAATCATCTTACCAAAAACTGCAGATGGCCCTCAGTGAAATAAGGAAAGATTTTATTAATCATTCCCTTGCTAGAGATGGCAAGATCCCAGGTGATCCATAAGGATACACATCCTTTCAAACAATTACAAAGCTTTTTAAGACTCATCTTGATTCGCATTCCCTCTTTGTATTCCATTGGTATGTATTTCCATTGGTCAGGCATTCCTGCGATCACAGCCTATATGAAAACACCTAAACCCCACCTCCACGTGGGTCTACACCCCTGCTTACATCTCTCATTTCCACATTTCAAACCCCCTCTTCATCCTCATTTGCTTTATATCATATTTAATAAATGAAACATTACTACATAAAATGATCTGAGTCTCATCCCAAATTGTCTACATCATCCATAGCATGAGAAAGGAATTTTCTCAATTGCTAACAGAATTGACCAAAGCTGTAAATTAAAGGTTCTGCCCAGGATATCCATAATAGGAGTCCTATTATCTAAGACAGGGTCTGGGTCAAAGGACCTCATCCCAGGTAAGACATACCTGGTCTATTTTGTTTTGTTTTGCTTTTTTGGATACACCTGGAAAAAGGTCTTCTAAGAACAAAAGAAGACTGAGTCTGCTTTTGGATATGCTGATTAACAGGAGACCAACATCCCCGATTGCTTCCTTTTCACAATCAAGTTGGCCATAAGCATGACTCCTTAGGTTTGGTAAATTATGCTTGCATGACTTCTGTGGAAATAAAATTCAATCATCCCTTACAGATTCTAACTCCAGGACAGTGCTATGGCCAAAAGATTTGTTTAACAAATGCCTGTTGTTGAACTGAATTAAGAAAATTTGTTATTTACCCAAGGCTGCACAAGTACGAAGTGGCCGAGACAGAATTTGAACCCAGAATGCTTGGTTCCATGTTAAGTACTCTTTCTGCTACACCAGGCTCTTCTACTGACCAAGCTTCTGTCCCTCTCCTACCCAATTCTTTTTCTCCTCTCCCACATGCTAATACATTTTACTTGATACTTCAAGGGAGTGAGAGGCAATATGTAGAAGTACAATAAGAACCTCTCAAAACTCATTCTGGGTTCCAGTTGTGTCACCAGCTTTAAAAGTAAAAGAGTAATAACCACTCTTAGAACCACTGAACAAGCTGTTTAACACCTTCCCCTCCACTGGTGGGGGGAAAGGAGAGAAACACAAAAGGACTGACTAGCTCTCCGAGCATTCTAGACCAGATGGAACAACTAAAACCATCTGAAGAATAAGAAACTCTTCCCACCTGCTTGTTGAACCAAGAACAACTACTACAACAGAATTTACATGGCACTTTAGGGTGTGTCAAGCACTTTCTGCAAGGCAGCTCACTTGATCCTCACAACAGCTCTGGGAAATAGATACCCTTATTATCTTCATTTTATATAGGAAGAGACTAAAGCTGAGATGTAAAGGGAAACCTACCCAGGGCCAAAAAGCTAGGAATTATCTGAGCTAGGATTCAAGCTCAGGTCTTCCTGACTCCAAGCTCAAACCTCTATCCATCCTGGCACTGAGCTGTCCCTTAAACACAGAAAGAAGATGAGATAAGGAAATAGACAAGTGAAAAGAACAGGGTGTTTTACTGCTTAGATTTGTAAAACCAAGAAAAAAAAAACAGAAAACCTCATTCTCAGCGATTATAAATCAATCAATAAATAAACATTTATTAAGGACCTACTATATGCCAGGCATTTTGAATTCAAAAGAGATACTAAAATCTGAAACAACTCAAAACAACAAAAAGTGGCCCTTCTTTTGATTTATGATAGACATTTGGGGGGAAGGGACGTTAAAGTTTAGGGGTGTTGGGACCCAGAAATGGTGACACATGGGTCATGCTTGAATGAATTCAACCCAAGCCTTCTTCCAATCAAAGGAAAACAAAGTTTATAAAAATATGTCATATTGGCGAGACTCTTAAGGAATCTGAGCATTTGTGATGCTTGTGTAAGTGGGCCAGATTTAATTTGAGCACCTTCATGGAGGACAAATGGATCTTACATAAAGAAAGACCGTGAGAAGGACCAAGGGTTGCTCAGGTAGTCTCTGGTGATTGGGGTTTGGGGGGGAGTCTAGTGAGAGTCTTGATGGCAGTGACCAGTAGATTAGGGTAACTGGGGGGTCTAAAGCCAGGAACTAAGGGAGTGGGGTTTTAGATGGGATCAAGGGGAAGAAGTAGCAAATGCCAGATCAAGTAGGAAGATACAAGAAGAGTTCAAGGTGTGGTTTTCCTGGGCCCTTAGACAAATGGGGGGTAAGGGGCAAAAGTCTCAGCTTGGGTCTGCACCCCTTTGGAGAATGGGTAGAAACTTTTACTAATTTCCTATATTTTAATTTCTTCTCATGTTTAAACAGAAAACACAAGGCAATGCCTTAAAGTTGTCAGTGCCATCAAATCAATTCCAGAATGGAAGAAAAGAATAATACAAAAAAAGAAAATCCTCCTCACTTGAAACAATGGATTTTGTTTGTTTTGTTTTGAATGCGTTTTTTTGGTCCCAAATACACTTTGATCAGAGCCAGGGAATGGTAGTTAAATATTATATATAATTCTGGTAGATTTTTCTTTTTAAACAAGCAATATGATCTAAAACAGGGTAACAGTGATGAAGAAACATAGCAAAAGGTCCATAAACCAAATGTGGAATAAACAATTGCTAGGTGAAGTTCCAGAAATGGAGAGCTTCAGATTTCTTCTTCTCACTGAACTTTGAAAATCCCCCTTCTTCTTTTATGTCTTACAACCTCCCTTCCCTTTCAGCATAACATTTTTAGCCTACCCTTCCCCCAAGAAAAACAAGAAAATTCCTTCTTTTTCATTTCACTCTTCTTTACAAGCAATTCAGAGAAAGACTATGAGTCACAGTGGAAATCCCAGCATTCCCAGGCAGTGTTTTAAAAACTAATCTAATGGCTTCTGCCGCATGACCTGTATATAATTCATGTTAATCAAACAGAAGCCTTGAATAAGACAACTTATGTAAAAAATATTTTGACAAGTTAGCTACCCCAACCCAACCTAACATCATAAAAATAAATCAAAGGGAAATGATTTCACTTTCCTCTTGTACTGCAAACAATAAAAATCACACTGTCCTTCTTAAGATGATGATATTGATCCAATATTGAGAGGCAAACTGCTACAAGTGAAAAAATTATCAGTCTATGAGTCAAAGGCTTCATGGCTGCATTTATCTGGGAATAACAGTTGTAATCATTTAATTTCTCTATTTTAGCTTTTTAATCTGTATAACAAAACTACTGATCTACCACAAATGATCTCTAATTTTCCTCCCAGCTGTGAAATTCTGTAAACAGGAGACATATTTTAAGTTCATTTTCCTAGAAGGAATAGTCACTTTGCCACTACAGTCAAGGAAAATAGGGACAAATTCCAATTCCCATGTGACCATGGACATGACATTTCACTTTTAAGCCTAAATTTGCTCATTTGAAAAATAAAGAAACAATGCTTTAACTATTACTTCATAGGGTTATGATGGGACACGTTGAAACTTGACCCTAGCATAGTGATGTCATTTTAGGCCTCTTAGAGAATGAATAACCATTATAGGGTTATGGTAAGGAAAGTATTTTGTATAATCTTAAATTCTTGTCCAAATGTGAATTATAATTGCTAAAGCCTCTCATCCTATAAAATAAAGACACATCTGCAAGAACACATTAAATCTGTGGCCATGGAAGAGAGTAAAAAAAACAACAAAGGAACTAAATATATGACCTAAGGAGTCATAAAATTAAGGCTGAAAAAGACATCGGATCATTGAATCTAAAGCATTCACCTAATTGTGAGAAAATAATTCCAGAGTGATTTTTCCAAGTCAGATAAGTCAATTGTGATAGTCTTAATTGAATTTATCATATCTAACTGCCAATAAAACAAATTTTCAATGACTTTAGGCATTTTATACATTTCTCACTGTACCTTAAATTATATAACATCATATCATAGATTACACAAATTTACAGAAACAGGAATTACAAAATCAGGAATCAGAGGTGGCAGTGTTATATCATTTTTCTTGAAGCGCAATACAAGATATGTAAATCTGTAGGTTGCCTTATGGGAAACTGGCCCTCCTAAAGACTACAGTCTTTAGCACAGCTCCTCGGAAAAACAAAATACAATATGCCTATCTGTTGATTTTATTCCAAGCAACCTCCCTCTCCCCATCCTCCCTCTTTTCCTCACAATTATCTTGCATGTACTTAGTTATTTACATATTTTCTGTGTCCCTTCCATTATATGGAAAATCAAAAAGGAATTTTGTTTTCACAGGGTTAAAATTCTTAAATGATAGTGGTTAATTAGAGTTCTGACCTAGCAAGGTCAGATGGAAGGTCAGAAACTTGTGCCCAGACTTAACTAGCTACTTGAGGGAAAGCCTATCAAAGAGGAGAACATGGAGTCATGTGGTCAAAAGGCTTCACCTGGCCAATAGATGGAGTGGCAGGAAGTTCAAACTTAGAACAGTATAAAGGGCTTGCACTGGTGTGAACAAACTGTAGTCTTTATGTAGCTTTCCTTGGGAGCTACCCATTCATTCAGGGGGAATGAATGTAAAAATTAATGAAAGTCTTCTGATTTCACAAGTCTTGTTCTTTGCTTTAAGGGAAGCACTTCTCTCATAGGAGGGAAAGTGCCCTCTTCTTGCAAGGACCATAATAAAAGATTCTTCTTTCACTTCTTTTCACACACTTAACAAGTAGAATGCAATTTCCCTAAGGACATGAGCTGTTTTGTTTTTCTATTTATTACCAGTAATTTAGTATAGTTCCTGCCCCAGAGTAAAAAGCCTTAATAAATACTCATCAGAGGGGGGCAGAGTGGAAAGACACACATATGCAGGGTCTCCCCACAGAGCCCATAAAATACTTGTAGAGAGGGACTCTCAACAAATGTTGAAGCAGCAGAAGTGGAGAACAACAGAGTAGAGGAGATTTCCAGCCTAGGGTGATCTGAAAGGCCCAGAGAAAAACGTCAATTGCACCGGAGGCTAAGCGCAGAGCCTAGCCCAGCCTTGGCCAACAGCTTGTGAACAGCCCTCAGCGGGGAGAATCTCCAGTCTCCGAATCCCCAGCCACAGCAGCAGTGCATCTGCAGATCCCTCAACCCACAGGCGCCAAAGGTCATTGACAGGATTTTTTCAGCTGACCAGGAAGGGAGGGAGAAGGGCCGTCCCATAGTTCCAGTCTTGGGCAGCAACCGCAGAGGCCACACTGGGCAGGCAGTAGCAGTTCTCAGGGCAGGCCCTATATCAGCACAAACACATACATAGACCGTAAAACCCCTGGGGGCACTAAGGAGCTGAGTCTTACCTCAGCCCTTTGTAAAGACCCTGAGGGAGATGGTCTTTGCCTCACTCTGAATGGTGGCCCTGCCCATCCAGCTTACCTGAAAATCAGCCCCCAGTGCTGACTTGGTGGAACTGGAGGTCAGGTGGCTATGGAGGGGTAACTGCTAAGATTCTGGATACAAAAATCTCTTCCTGCTTCCAGATCAGTGTACAAGCTTGATTGTGTCACCCTGGAGGAACTGAGATCTTACAGATTCCCAGAGTACACCCTACTCTTGACAAAGAACCCAAAAGTCAAGTAACTGGTTGGGAAAATGCCCAAAAAAGGGGGAAAAAATAAGACTATAGAAGGTTACTTTCTTAGTGAACAGATACCTTCTCCCATCCTTTTAGATGAGGAAGAACAATGCTTACCATCAGGGAAAGATGTAAAAGTCAAGGCTTCTGAATCCCAAACATCCAAAATAAATATTCAATGGTCTCAGGCCATTGAAGAGCTCAAAAAGGATTTTGAAAATCAAGTAAGAGAGGTAGAAGAAAAACTGGGAAGAGAAATGAGAGAGATACAAGAAAAGCATGAAAAGCAGGTCAACACCTTACTAAAGGAGACCCCCAAAAAAACGCTGAAGAAAATAACACCTTGAAAAACAGGCTAACTCAATTGGCAAAAAAGGTTCAAAAAGTCAATGAGGAGAAGAATGCTTTCAAAAGCAGATTTGGCCAAATGGAAAAGGAGATTCAAAAGCTCACTGAAGGAAATAGTTCTCTCAAAATTAGAATGGAATAGATGGAGGCTAATGACTTTCTGAGAAACGAAGAATTCACAAAACAAAACCAAAAGAATGAAAAAAAATGGAAGAGAATGTGAAATATCTCATTGGAAAAACAATTGACCTGGAAAATAGATCCAGGAGAGACAATTTAAAATT
>CM053770.1:407824760-407860425 GCA_028658325.1 Potorous gilbertii
CAGCTAGAAAGAAACAATTCCAGTACTGTGGAAATACAATCAGGATAACACAAGATCTAGCAGCTTCTACATTAAGGGATTGAAGGGTGTGGAATAGGATATTGCAGAAGTCAAAGGAACTAGGACTAAAACCAAGAGTCACCTACCCAGCAAAACTGAGTATAATACTTCAGGGGAAGATATGGTCTTTCAATGAAACTGAGGACTTTCAAGCATTCTTGATGAAAAGACCAGAGCTGAAAAGAAAATTTGACCTTCAAACACAAGAATCAAGAGAAGCCTGAAAAGGTAAACAGCAAAGAGAAATCAAAAGGGACTTACCAAAGTTGAACTGTTTACAGTCCTATATGGAAAGACAATATTTGTAACTCTTGAAAACTTTTTTCAGTATCTGGGTAGTTGGTGGGATTACACACACACATACACACACACACACACACACACACACACACACACACACAAAGAGACAGAGACAGAGAGAGAGAGACAAAGAGCACAGGGTGAATAGAATAGGATGGGATCATATCTTTTAAAAATGAAATTAAGGGGTGAGAGAGAAATGAAGTGGGAGGAGAAAGGGAGAAATGGAAGGAGGCAAATTATCTCTCATAAAAGAGGTAAGTAAAAGACTTTTCAAAGGAGGGACAAAGTAGGGAGGTGAGAGAAAAATCATGAAGCTAACTCTCTTCCCATTTGACTAAAGGAAGGAATAAAATGCACACTCATTTTAGTATGAAAACCTATCTTACAATACAGGAAAGTGGGAGATAAGGGGATAAGCAGGGTGGGGGGGATGATGGAAGGGAGGGCAATGGTAGGAGGGAGCAATTTGAAGTCAACACTCTTGGGGAGCGATAGGAACAAAAGAGAGACAGGACAGGATGGAGGGAAATAGAGTTAGTCTTACACAACACGACTATTATGGAAGTCATTTGCAAAACTACACAGATATGGCCTATATTGAATTGTTTGCCTTCCCAAAGGGAATGGGTGGGGAGGGAGAGATGAAGAGAAGTTGGAACTCAAAGTTTTATCTTGCAACTAGGAAATAAGAAATACAGGTAATGGAGTATAGAAAGTTGTCTTGCCCTGCAAGACAAAAGGGAAGATGAGGATAAGGGAAGGGAGGGATGTTAGAAGGGAGGGAAGATTGGTGATAGGGGTAATTAGAATGCTCAGCATTTTGGGGTGGAGGGAGGGGAGAAATGGGGAGAAAATTTGGAACCCAAAAATTTTTTGGAAATGAATGTTGAAAACTTAAATAATTTTTTTTAAAAAACTAAATTAAACAAATTCTCATCAGAGAAGATAAACTGGACCAAAACATCTAATATTTATAAAGCAAGTAAGTTGACTTACAGATAATCAATTTGTTGGTACAGTGAATAATTACTACATGAGGAAAACTGACAGAGGCAAGAAGTAGCTGGAACAAAAGATTTCCATAGTCACAAGCAATGTTAAGCTATATGGAGGAAGAATATCTCTAAGTTTAAAAAAAAAAAAAAGGCTGTATGAGCCTGGCAAAATCTAAACCAGCCATTTAGAGCTACACACATTTTCCATTAGAAACAATAGTTTCCATTAAAACACTAGCTTTTCAGATTGGTTCAGAGAAGCCAATTCCATTCATCATGTAGCCAAAATACCATAAACATTTGCTATACAAAAGTGATAAACAATGCTACCATAATGAGAGTTAAGACAGAAAACCAATTATACCAAACAGAAGTTTATTAGATAGATGCAAGATCAATTAGGGTGAGAATGTAGATTAAATCTTTGTTGTGGGGCAGTCTCAAGACTTGTAAACACTTGGATGGCTTTGGATGAAATGAAGGCTTTGTCTTAAACTTCAGAGAATTCTAGATTTAGAGGTCTAATGGAGTTTCAAAGCCCATTTAATCCATCAACCTACAAACAGTCTAGGAAAAAAGGCCAAGGGAGGTCAAGTGATCTGACCAAGGCGATATAATCATAAATTTAATCATAAAAATAATGAGGGCTAAAATCTTCATAATGAATTAAGGTTTTCAAAGTAAAATTTTCTCATTATCTCACAAATATTTTATTTTACCCTTACAATAATCCTGGGGAAGTTGGTATCATTATTTCCATTGACAGATAGGGAAACTTAGGGAGATAGAGGTTAAATGCCTTATCCAGGCTCACAAAATTAACTAGTACATTTCTGATTTGAGATTTTAATTCAGGCCTCCCTGACTCTGGTCTTGCCTCTTTTCACTGAATTACACTATCATTGAGCAGTGACGAGATGAAGTGAATAAGGTCCTGGGGCTGAAGTCAGGAAGACTCATCTTCCTGAATTCAAATCTGGCCTCAGACACTTAACTAGTTATATGACTCTGGGCAAGTCACTCAACTCTGTTTGCCTCAGTTCCCCATCTGTGAAATGAGTTAGAGAAAGAAATCATAAACCCCTCTAGTATTTTTTGCTAAGAAAATGGTAGATGGGATCACCAAGAATCAGACATGACTCAACAACAACAAACACCCTTTAATTAGTTTCACAATTCTCAACTGCAATTAGGATAATTTTTTGTTTCAAAATTAAAGCAGACAGAAGGGACCATTGATTGGGAAACCAGGGGAGGAGAGAGATTTTCTTCAGACAAGTGAGTAAGAAAGTACAGAAAGAAGGAAGATTGTTAAAGAGGATGAGCACCTATGAGAAAATCAAGTCCAAGGCAATGTGAAATCAAGCATTTTGCATTCTGCTGGCCTTTCTCCTTTCATTTTCCCTTCTATTATGCTATTAAAACACTCTAGCAGGGGATGTAGGTCTGGTCCACAAACAAAACTAGGTTTCACATAATATTAGGAAACTACTCTAGTAGCCTAGCAGGGGAAAAAACATTACCAAACCAAACCAAACAGAAACTTGCCCAAGTTTCAGTCAGCCCTGGGGAAAGGCTAACAAGAAGGCTTTCATTGAAATTTACTATGTTCAGCTAGCATGCCAAGTAGAGCAATTGCTTTATCTTAAATTCTAAGTGAAATTTATGTGACCAGGTTTAGCATAAGTAAAGAGAATGTCCATTAACAGGAAACTGATAAAATCATCTCAAAACCAAAATGCGGAAACAAGAAATGTCTAGACAACTCCAGCCCCCAAAGACAATCAGAAGGAAAGGTAGAGACATCAAACAGAAAGGAAGTGAAGGATCTCTCAATCTACCCTAGCTATGTCAACTTTTTAACAACTCATTATATGGCAAGTCCACATTGGCTTTAGAGTCACCACACAGTAAATCACCATTTCTCCATCCCCATCCCAGACAGGGAAGTAAAGAACAACATGGACAAACATATTCAAATTGAGATAGAAAAAATCTTCAATAATTTGGAATGGAGGAAGATCCCTTCACTCCAGTACTAAAAATAGGATGTGGTAGGGGAAGTGGTAGTACCATGTAAGAAAGAGTCAATCTGCCAATAACTTTTCAAAAATTATAGGTTGTTATTCTAAACTTGATAAACACAAATATTCTCATATTTTAAAAAACAGAATTAAATGAAAAAAATTACTAATATGTCTAGCTTCAACAAGCATTTATTAAGTGACTACTGCATGCCAAACAACTAAGCACAGAGGATATAAAGGCAAAAACAGGATTCTCCTCAAGGAGTTCACATTCTAATGGGAGAGACAAAAAATAACTATGCTATGTATCACACATGTTATAATATATTTATAGTATGTACTTACAGTATAAATGCTTCTACATACTATGTATATTAGATATAAGCACATACTTATATATAGCATAACATATATGTATAACATACAAGATGTATACAAGCTAGGTGGTGCATTGGAAAGAACCCTAGATCTGGAGGCAAATGGACAGGAATTGATATTCATTTACCAGCTGTGACCCTGGGCAAGTCACTTAACCTTTGTTTACCTCAGTTCTATCCTTAGAAAAATGGAGATTATAAGAGAATCAGCCTCTCAGGGTTGTGAGGATAAAATGAGTTAATGTGTAAAGCACATTGCAAACTGCAAAACTCTAAGTGCTAGCTGTTATTGCTTGTTTATTGCTATTATTTTAGAAGGAAGGCTGTATCACCTAAGGGGAGCTAGGAAAAGTCTCCCACAGAAGCTCAATTTTGAGCCAAGTGAAGAAAATCTGGAATCAGGAACATCTGGGTTCCAATTCTCCACAGTAAGTCTGTTTACTGGTCATATGTCCACAGATCACAACACTCAATCCCTTAATTCTAAATTCCCTGATGTAAAATACAAAAGAATAATTTCCACAGTACTGAACTCTAAGACCATTGTGAGGCTTAAGGGAGACAGTCCATGTTAAGTTCTTTACCAACTTGAAGGCACTATATGTCAGTTGTTATTACTATGGTGGCTGTTACTGTACAGCAGTCATTCCTGTCTCAGCCCTTAGTCTTTGTCCTCTAAATACATACATGGATACATACATCATTTCTCTGATGTCATGGTCTTCGAAAAGGTCTTTTAGTCTTGTATCTTTCCACAGGAAGCCTTTCATGATCTCCTATCTCCCAATCCTTGGTGCTCCCCCTTCCAAATTACATCATATTTAACTACTTTCTATTTATACATTATAGTCATACAGCATATATTCATATCCGTGTTCATCCTTCATTTTTGAAGAAGACCATGCCATCAGAGAATCGATGACATGACTTGCACTTGACTTTGTTTTGAGTGAGGGAGGGCTGTGCAGGTCACCAGCCTCACTTCTTCTCCAGAGTCATCTAAATCCAGTGACCAAATATTCATCAGGATGACTGGAGAAGGCACAGAATGCAATGAGAGACCTTGGCCTATTCAAGTACTCACTTAGAGGGAGATAATATTCATTCAGTGAGTAATCCTCTTTTAAGAAGTAATTAGAGAATGACCCCTTTAATGAGAAAAAAATTAATCAAGCTGGGAAGGAAAAAGCAACAATTACTAGTGATAATCACTCTGAAGCCAGGAGGGTCCTGAAAAAAGCCATTAAGTGGAGTTTGGGCAGGTTGTGCAATGTATGGGCTTCAGAGTGCACTCACAGGATTTAGGGTTTTGGGACAGACATGGAAGGAAGAAAGGAAGGGAGGAAGGGAGGAAGGGAGGAGGAGGAAGAGTAGGAGGAGAAGGAAGGAAGGAAGTAAGGAAGGAAGGAAGGAAGGAAGGAAGAAAGAAAGAAAGAAAGAAAGAAAGAAAGAAAGAAAGAAATCTGGACCATAAACCCCAAGTTAACTGGGCATCCATCCTCTGGCCATCCAAATTTACCTTCCTTTGGAGAGGAGAAGGAATGGGGGGACGAGGTGGAACAGAAGGGAGTGGATGAACTGAGCCACTGGGTCCCCATTCAGGAAGCTTAATCTACTCACAGGTCTTTGACTATGACATCACAGAAATGATGACATGACTTGCACTTGACTTTTTTTTGAGTGAGGGAGGACTGTGCAAAGTCACTGTCTCACTTTTCCCTCCTGAGTCATCTGGACTCAGTGACTAGATATTCATTAATAGTAACTGTTGCTCTTTCTCCAGTTTGATTTACTTATTTTTTTCTCTATTGCTAATTAAAGGGGCCATTCCTTGACTACTTTTTAAAGAGGCCTATTCACTGAACGGGTGTTACCTCAATCTAAGTGAGTCCCCTGAATGGGCCAAGGTCTCCCATATACTCGTGTGTGTGTGTGTGTGTATGTGTGTGTGTGTGTGTGTGTGTGTGTGTGTGTGTGTATACATTCATTGTCTCCCCCATTCAAATGAAAGAAAAAAATTTATTAAGCTTTTAGTATAAACAAAGTACACTGTTAATCACTAAAGAGAAAAAAGAAAAGTAAGATAGGCCCTGCTCCCAAAGAGCTGATGTTCTTATGGGAGAAATAAGACATATGGAAGGTTTCAGCAGCAAGTCATGCTAGGGTCCCATGGTCCTGTAGGGGTAGCAGCAAAGCAGATGGTAATGTTTCTTTAATGTTATTTCCACTGATAAAATCAGTGGATTTTAGAAAATGAAAATAACATAAAATGTACTCCTTGGAAGCAGGGATTATTTGTTCTTTGTAATTGTATCCCCAGTGCCGAGTGCATGACACATGTTTTTGTTCAGTTGTTGCAGTCCCATTTGGGGACTCCAAACAGACTGGAGTGGTTTGTCATTGCTTTCTCCAGCTCATTTTTCCAGATGAGGAAACTGAGGCAAATAGGATTATGTGACTTGTCCAGGATCACAGAGCTAGTAAGTGTCTGAGGCCACACGAACTCAGGAAGAAGAGTCTTGACTCCAGGTGTGGTGCTCTATCCACTCCAGCACTTAGCTGCCCTGCCTGACACATAAGAGCCAATCAATAAATATTTGTGGATTTATTGTTCTCCTTTATGCTATTTTAGTCATATTGTTTTGTTTCTCCTGACCCATTTGCATCAATTCATACAACTCATTCCAGATTTCTTTGAACTATTTTAAACAGTCAGCATTTTTTACAATTCCTTGCCCTGTGTTCTCAAAACTCTCATAATCAAATAAATATCAACTAGTTCAACAAACACATCCATCTACCTCATTGTTGTCATTTGCATGATTCCAAACTACATCCCCAGCACAATTTCTTCTTTAGTACCAAATTATCGTTATAGTCTTTCCTCTGCCTTTCCATTTATGTGCCCACAAGTCCCTGTTCTTAAGAACCAAAAATAACAAAACATGAACTATCACATTAACTACAAGGTGAATAAGAATAAATATTAGTGAGGCAGAAAAGGTGGATTTTAAAAGCTGGAATATTTATACAAATGGACGAGTAAGCAGTCATTCTATTACAGGATGCCTCCATACACTGTAAAAATCACAATGATAAGAAACAGAATTTACAAGAGAGTACAAGTCACTATGCTGAAGTCAAACTTACTTATTAGGTTTAGAGAAAAAACAGATTAAGATCCAGCTCTAATTCATTCATTGATCTACTGCTGCATTTTCAGGACACTAATTAGTGTGGCAAGTCCATTAATATACCATCAGTTAAGCAATAATCAGTAACCTTAATGGCTAATTGGGAAAAAAAAGATTTATTGCAGGAAGCATTCAAAGCACCATCAGTACATAGTACTTCTGCATTTTCAACACATAAATGAATTTTAGAGATTATATTTTGTACCGCTTTTTAAACTGGGTAAACAATTAAATTATAGCACCTAGTAAGAAAAATTTGACTGGAGGTAAATGAACTATTTATTAGAGAAAATACTCAGGTCAGTCTTCTGAAAAAATGACTTCTCAGGAGTTTTTGACAAGGATTCCTCTTCAAAACAAATTATCTACCATCTATTATCTATCATTCATCCATCCATCTATCTGTCTATGTATCTATCATCTATCTATGTACATATGAGTGTATACACAGACGCATTTCACATACTAACATTACCTCTTTATAAAACAACTTTGATATGACTTCTTTTATCTCTAAATTTGGTGACGTAGCAATCTAGAATTTTCTTCCAATGCCTAAAATGAAATAAAATCCAATACAAACAAACAAATATGTAAGAATCACTGAATTTCTGATTTGTGAGGAACCTCACTGGGCTTCAAATGAAGCATACACTGTTAGATCCAGATACTTCTCCCTCTGGTAGCATCTGGGGGCATAGTGGAGAAAGCGTCAGACCTAGAGTCAGGAAGATCTGAGTTCAAATTGGCCTCAACACTTAGTAGCTGTATGATCCTGGACAGGTCACTTAACCTCTATTTGCCTCAATTTCCTCAACTGTAAAATGAGAATAATTATAGAAACTACCTCACAGAATCAAATGAAGTCATATTTTTAAAAAGTGTGGTAGGTGTGAAATGCACCTTTCTCCTTTCTCTTCTTCTTTCTCACCCATCTTATCATTTTCTAAGGTGGTAGAATAATTTACAGTAAACCTAAACATTTTATTAGACAGATATAATTACAGACAAAATATACTTCGGTCAGTCAGCCAACAACCACTTATTAGGTCATCTCCTATGTGGAAGGCACCATGTGGTGTGCAGGAGATGCAATGAAAGGTAAAATGCTTGTCTTTGCTCCCAAAAAACTCCCACATTCTAATAGGGGAGACTATATAAATAATCATGTATAGAAAAGTTACCTACAGCAGAACATGCAGGTAATCTCAGACAAAAGGGACTGAGGGGTGTGCAGGTCTAGAGAACACACTCCTGCATAAAGTAGGATTTCAAGAGCATCTTAGGGAATGTATGGACTGACAGCCAATGAAAAAGGGTAAGGAGATGGAGGCTCTGTCCTATGTGAGAAACAGGTAAGCCTGCCAGTATAGCTGTATCACAGAGCTAGAAGGGAGTCAAGTTTAGAAAGGTTGGAAAGGTAGAAAGCGACCGGGTTTTGATGGGCTTTCAGTGTCAGTGGATTTTATATTTGATCTTGTGGGTAATAAGAAGCCATAGGAGTTTACATAATCAGAGTCTGACCTATGCTTTAGGAAAAAAAATATAACAAGCAGTGGAGTGAAGGGTAGACTTGTAAGGACAGATATTTGAATCAGAAAGATCAATTAGAAGGCTAAAATAACAGTCCAAGTACAAGAATAAAGAGACCTAGACAAGGGTTGTGGCTGTGGGAATGGAGAAATGGGTATGTACACAAGAGATGTTGGAGGGTTAAAAACAAGAACTGACAATACTGTACATATGCGGTGAATGAACGGTGTTCAAATTGGGATGACTGGAAGTTCGGTGGTGGCCTTGAAAGTACAGAGGAAGATGGGAAGGAAGGCTTAGGAAGAAAGTTCCACTTTTGGACATAGTCAACTTGAAATCCCTAAAGGGAATCCCATTCAAGAGGTCTAAAAGGCATCTAGTGATGTGGGAAAGAGATGCAAGCTGGATATAGAAAACTCTGGGAAGGATCTGCTTAGAGATGATAGCTGAATTCAAAGGAGTTAACGAGATCACTAAAAAAGACACCACAGGATGAAAAGAGGGGGCCCATGATAAAGCCTCAGGGAAGAATTAAGTGTTCAGTGAGCATGATTCAAAGATCCAGAAAAGGAAACTGAAATGAGTAGGAGGAGAAAGGGGTGAGAGCAATGTCACAAAAATACAAAAAGGAAAATATCTAGGAGGAGAGGGTAAATAACTGTCAAGAGCTGCGGACGTGTGAAGTAGGAACAAGATTTTAAAAGGCTATTAGCCTCGTCAATGAAGAGATTCTTCATAGCTTTGAATTTCAGTTAAATGATGAGGTCAGGAGCCATGGAAGCCTGCAGCATAAACCCCAATGTCCCTGGCATCTGAATATAGGGCATTATATACCATCCCCATGAGTCTACATAGTGCCAATAAATGTGAGAACAGATTTGCTGTACAAGACATTCTGTAGCACAAATCCTCTCCCCACCTTCCCCCTACAGGTGTGAACCCTGAAATATATGGGGTTTTTTTCCCTTTCTCCTGTGGGCTCCCCAGGTAACACTTTTCCTACATTCATCTGCACATGTCATTGATACCACCCTCTGGAAGGCTCCACCCTAGCTGTTACCACAATATTCATGATCCTGCTCATGCCCAGTTGAACATTGGTTTCTGTTGTCAGGAGCAGGACAACTCAAGTATGCCCGTGAATTGAGGACTGGGAGTATTCTCTGTACAAATATGATAGTCTGAATAAGCCCTACTTGCTACCAATCTGGTCACAGGATGGCAACATGTTTCCTCCTTCCAGGGTCTAGGTTTCTTGTCTTTATGTTCTTCTAAGTAGGTATTTTTTCCTTACTGGTTTTCTCCTTTAACTGACTCAGTCTCTCTGTTGGGAAATATCTTCCTGCCTCTGTTTTTCTCTTTCATTTTAGACATAATGCTATATAAGATTCTATCCAATTTTAGGTTACTATATCACACTACTGATTCATACAGGGCTTGTAATTCATTAGATGTCCCAGACCTTTTGCAGAGAAACTTTTAGATAGACACATCATCCCCATTTTAGCCTTATGAAGTCAACTTTATTTTTACCCATGGATAGACCTTAACATTTATCTCAACTAAACTACATCTTAGCCCACTGTTTCAACTTGATCACATTTTTGATCCTATCATTCAAAATGTTCGCTTCTCCACCCAACTCTATGTCACCTGCAAATAGTATAAGTTATGCCATCTATAGCTTCATTAAGTCACTGACAAAAAATTGCTTAAAAAAAAATACCTAGGGCCAATGTCAGATTCTGGAAATTGTGAAAACAAACAATGTTACTACTGGGAGGGAAAGCCAGACAAATATTACTTGACTATATTTTTTTCTTTATATACTAATAAATATAATTTTTAAATAAAAAATTGAATTAACCTTTTTTCTAAGGTACTTAATGTAGGAAGAGTCTTAGACATGAAGTCAAAAGAATCTGGTATCCACTCCTAAATGCATTATGTAACTGAGTAAAAGATCCAACTTCTGTGAGCTTCAATTAACCTATAAAGAATATCATATTTGATGATTTGCCTACTTCAGAATTCACTGTGAAGACTGACTACCATAACGCAGGTAAATTTCAAGCTTTATATAAAAGTTAAAAGTCAAGAACCAAAACTAACTAATCATCCATTAAGGAGGAAAATAAGCATTCACTTCATTTTGCCCAAAACTAGATTGTAAAGCCATTTTCAGTCATAGGTCCTTCTCCCCACTCCTTCTCCAGCTTCCCTTTATGATTTATTTTCTTCACTCAAGTGTTTAGCTGATATCTTAGACTTAAAAAGTGATGAAGCAAAATACAGATTAAACGATACAGATTAAGCTTTAAAAGCCTATCACTTATTTTTTTGTCCCACTGCTCCAGAGCCAGTTATTAAGCACTTACTAGCATATCCCAGAAAAATGAGTTAAATTCATGCTTTTTTATGGTTCAAATGCTCCCTGAAGGTAGAAAGCAGGATCTACATTATGTGCAAGATATGAAAGGGAAAGGGAGTGTTTCAGAAAACAATGAATTTAATGTAAGATGTGAGCTTCAAACACAGCTTAAACATCAAGCCTGCCACTCTTAAAGGGCCAATTAAATGATAGTCAGATTTATTGTCTAGAAACTGAAGAGGATAATTACACAAAAGCATTAAATGTCCACATGTGCAATGAAAAATATTTTTTCTTAATTATTTAAACTCACTATTTTTTTAAACAAAGAAATAGTACTCTATTTACAATTCAAATGGAAAAATATCTATTAAATATCTTCTTAAACAAAGCTTTGAATTGAAGAATATACAAAGATAAAAGCACGTCTGGGCCAAAAGTCATTCCCAAAAGACTAGTGACCAAAGGATATGGACAAATAGTTCTCAAAAGAATTACAAATAATTAACGACCATATCAAAAAATGCTCCAAATCACCAATAAGGGCCAAATGCAAATTATAATAGTCCTAAGATTTTAACTCAACCAGAAAATTGGCAAAGATGACAAAGGAAGGAAAAAGTTGTTGTTGGAAGGTTTGAGGGAAAACAGGCATGGTAGTTCACTGTTGATGGGGCTGGGAATAAGTGCAACCATTTTGGAAATAAATTTGGAATTATGCAAAGAAAGTGACAAATATCCATGCCCTATGACTCATATATTCCCACGGCTAGGCATTATACCCCAAGGATGTCCTTGATAGGAAAAAAGTCCCTATTAATACCGAAACATTTTTAGAAACATTTTGCTGTAGTTAGCAAAGGACTTGTAAAAAAAAAAAAAAAAGTAGATGCCCATTAATTGAGGAAAGAGTTAAACATACTGTGACATATGAATGCAATAGAATATGACTGCATAATAAGATACAACAAATATGATGAATACAGAGAACCCTGGAAAGATTTATATGGCCAAGTGAAGTAAGTAGAGCCAAAAAAATAAAAGATGAGAGAAATAGTCATTCTGTAAGAGTGGAGGTATTGATACCTCAGTTAAAAACATGTTTAAACGTTCTTAGCTGAACGACACCATTCTAAAAACATCTGTGTTCTCTCCCATCCTGACATTGCCTTATGAACTTTTCCTTATTTACATTATTTTTAAACCTGTACATTTCAAAACCTATTAACATTTTTATTTAACATTATTCCACAGAACCATCAAAAAATAGTAGGCCTCCCGTCTCCTACTCTGCTTTCAGAAATTCAGCAGATATTAACCTGGACACAGTTGCCAGAAACCTTTATATGCCTGACAGAGCATAGCATGTTCCATCTTGTCTAGGATAGGCCTGAGTCAGCTTTCTTTGCTTCAGGCCCTAACACTGGAAACATTACACTAGAAGGATGGAGGTGGCGGGGAGGGAAATTAGGTGCTAGGTCATGGCAAAGAACTGATGGCTGCCCAACCTGTGACATCTCACTAGTGTTCTAAGCTTCCTAACTGGTTAGGCAATATCCAGATACACAGGGACTGTTGCAGTAACATCCTTCAACTAGCAATCACCTTCATTCAGTAGCAGCACCTTTACCATGCCAGCTGCAGGGGAAATTAATTAAATTTAATAGAAGCCATGGGGGAAGTAATTAAATTTAATAGAAGCCATGGATTTCAAATGAAGATAAACTGTATTTGTAATCATACCTACTATGCCACTTATTCACACTCAGGCTATTAAAAGCATGTTTTTAATGTATACCGTCCAAGTGTAAAGCTTTTACGGAAACATCTAGTCATTCGCAATCACTCCCTCACTCTCCCTTCAGAATATAAAATGATGGGGGAAGCATACCACTAAAACCACCTCCAATTTTTTTTTAACAGAAGCTTTCTCCTTTTTAATTAAAAAAAAATCATTGCAACATGTCAATTCTGTGTAAACTAATATATCTGAACAGTACAGTACAGAAACTGTAGCATAGACAAGTAGTAATGAAAGGTTGGCATGTTTGTATTGGGAAACAAAACTAGCAGCCCATTCATCTAAATGCAGTTATGTTTCAATTTAACTAAATTACAAGGTTTGAAATTAGCAATACTTCAAGCACCCCAGGCTACTACTCCCACCAGAGCACTTCATCTTTAATACCTGCTCCAGCTTGCAAATAAAACCAAGGAAAACAGTGGGGGAAATGCTCAGAACAGCTTTCTAATAAAGACCATCACTAAAAAGAATTTCAGTCTTATATTTTCATCCCCCAGAATGTCCAAAGTCAAAACAGAAAGCAACTACACAGCATTGTTTTCCATGTTCTGCTACAGTCAGGTAGAACTGTTCCACAAAAAGGCTTTTCTCTGAAATCTTTGTTGTAATTAAAGCTTGTTCCTAGTTCCTTCCAAGGAAAAGGGTAAGTAGCTAAAGCTAAAGGATAATCTTGACCCTTCCTACTGAATACACTCAGGTAGAAACCAGAGAGGCAGGTTAGAGAGGCACTCACCATGACAGAAAAAGAACTAGCTAGAATTGGACCAACATACCAAACCTGACAGGAGTGCATGACTCAGTCTAAATCAGTTAATGTCTCTCAACTTCATCCTTTCACTTTGAAAAATGTGAATAATAATTCTTGCAGTACCCACCTCACAGAGATTGTATTTTGCTTGCAAAATGTATTGTTTTTTAGTTTTTAGCAATTGCCACTTCTCTCTACTTTTGCAACATGTTACATATACCTAGGCTGTTTTCTCTGATGCTGTCATCATTCTAATGCAGGCCTTCCTCACCTAATGCCTGCACTATTGCAATGATGTCTTGCTAATATCCCTACCTAGAGAGACTCTTCCCCCATCTCTCTGTCTTCCACTCAGCTGCCAAGATGATCTTTCTAAAGTGCAAATCTATCCATGTCACTCCCCTTGGTCACTCTAAGTGAGTACCTGAAAAGGCCTTAGTCCAAAAGAGCCAGGGTGTTCCATTGCTTCCTGGACCATCATCCAGTCATCCTGATAAGTATCTGGTCACTGGATCCAGATGGCTCTGGAGGAGAAAGTGAGACTGGTGACCTTGCACAGTCCTCTCTCCCTCATATCATAGTCAACTGCAAGTCATGTCATCATTTCCCTGATGTCATGGTCCTGTTCAAAAACGAAGGCCGAATACAACCTGTGACTAGACCGATTTGTCTGAATGGGGACCCAGCTACCTGGGTAACTCAGCTCGTCTTCTCCCTCTCCCTTTCCTTCTCTTCCTCTCCAAAGGAAGGTAAATTTTGGTGGCCAGTAGCTGCCCAGTTAATTTAGGGTTTACTGGCTAGATTTCTATCTTGTCTTTCTTGTCTTCCTTTATTTCCTTCCTTCCTTAGAACCTTAAACCGAGTTCACTCTGAAACCCACAGATTGGATCACCATAGTTCCAAGTCCAAGCTCCACTTAATGGTTGTTTTTTGGATCCTCCTAGCTTAGAGTGAATGTCAATGGTAACTTTCTCTTTGGAACAGCCACTGTGGGGCTTGCCCTTCCAGCTTGATTGTTTTTTTCTTTTTTCAATTAAAGGGGCTATCCCTTGACTACTTCTTAAAAAGGCCTATTCACTGAACAGGCATGACCTCACTCTAAGTGAATACCTGAAAAGGCCTTAGCCTAAAAGTGTTAGGGTCTCCACTGCATCCTGGGCCATCTCCAGTCATCCTGATGAATATCTGGTCACTGGATCTAGATGGTTCTGGAAGAGAAAATGAGGCTGGAGACCTTGCACAGCCCTTCCTCACTCAAATCAAAGTCAACTGAAAGTCACATCATCATTTTCCTGAGGATCTTTGAAAACAAAGGACAAACACAACAACCTTGATGAAAAAATTCCCGTGGTCATCTCCAGGATCAAAGACAAAATTCTGTTTGGCTTTTAAAGCCCTTCATAGCTTAATCCCCTTCTCCCATTTCAGTGTTCTTACACCTTACAGCCTTCCCCTACTCCTCAGTGTACTCTGTGGGCCCTGTGACACTGGCTTCCTCCTTCTTCCCTGTACAAAACACTTCATTTTCCAATCTCTAAGAATTTTTCTAGGCTGCTCCCATGCCTTATTTAATTCTCTCAGTCCTGATCTCTGCCAAAATCCCACCTTCTGCAAGAAACTTTCCCTACTCCCTCCAAATAGACTGTCTTTGTATGTAGTTGTTTGCATGCTGTCTTCTCTATTACATTGAGCTCCTTGAGGATAAAGTTAGTATGCATAGTGCCTGGCACACAGTAAGTATTCAACATAAGTTTATTGACTTGATTCTGCTGTTTTTGATAGTTAACAATCCTTTGCCTTCAACTTCATCTTTCCTTCCATCTGACTGTTCTTTACTCTGCTTTGTAGGATCATCATCTATATATCTGCCCCCCCCCCCCGACTACTTCTCCACAATTTCCACTGGGCTAGAACCAATTACCATATTTGACATAATAACTTCACACAGCGCAAATGTGAATACATGCAACCACTTCATTCTATTTATCATTCAGATTAATTGGGACTTGGCTATAATGCAGACATACTTGTAGGGTATACACTATTTCATTGGAAATGCACAAATGTTTTGTAAATCACTGGGTGATATATAAACGTCGGCCATTATATTTTTGTTACACAGTAATCTAACAAGAATTTTAAGGTCAAAAAATTAGATAATAATAAGTAACAATGGCTGTATTTATGGAGCTAAGGTTTGCATGGAACTATTCATATGTTATCTTGTTTAGACGGATAAGTCTCATGAGTCTTTAAAATCAAAAATATGATTTCTGGGAAGTCATCATACAACAAACAATTTATGTTAAAACAATAATGCATCTTTGGGGGTCTATTCCCCAATCTGTTTTTATAAGGAATGTAACTCCTTTTGAAGCAAGGGACACTTATTTTCTGTTACATGCAGGACACAGAGAGGGCAAAAGGAAATCAAAGAAACCCTGCAAATGATTTTTTAAATCACCCTTAGAATATAATTGACAATGGCTTATTTCTACACTGGCAAAATAAAACACATTGCATTGGATAAATGTTTAAAACTTGCTGGGTTGGTAAAATCAGATTATATAAAGCTGACTGTTGCTATAGTGTCTTTCCCTACCCCTCTCCGCTCTTCAATTTATTAAACATGCTTAAAATGTTTAAATTCTTAGGTGTTTGTTTTTAAACACAAAACCATCTTGAATGTCATTATTAAGTACTTCTCAAAACCTCAGGCACTGTGAGTAGCTGGAATTTTGTGAAAATCACACCAATCCTGTTTAAAACCAGGCAGATTCTGAGTAAAAACAAACTTAAGATGTCTCACTTTCTGCAGTTTTGTGTCACACTAACAGTTGCTTAAAGTTAACGTTGATGCTTGTTTTACACTCACTTCTTTATCAGAAATTGCTAACTTAATTTCCCAAGCTGTGATGTCAGCCTGAAAGACTGTTTCAGGTTTTGTCCACGCCAGTGGAAGACTCACGAGGGAAAAATGAGCTTGGGGCCTTTTTATTACTTAAAAGGAAAGGAACACTTACCCACTTACTTTTCCATGTTTTTTCCACAAGGGAAAGCTGAAAGGAAGTAGGAGTATGAAGACAAGAGAAATTAACAAGATTCTGATCTCTCTTACTTGACAAAGTCATTATTTCCTTCTAGGGCATATTTTTTTCATTCTTATATTTGGCCAAGAGCAGAAAAAAGCAATTAATAATTGTGTCTAGAATGGACACCATGTGAATTCAGAAGTTGAGAAAGCAAAACAATAGCAGCAACCACCTTTCAAGCTCCTACTGGGCAAAATCAGTATGGGGGCAGAGAAGGAGAAAGAGGATAAAAACTGAACCAAGAATACAGGCAGAATATCAACATCACTTGAAATCTGGGGAAATGTGCTAATTTTCTAAGCACTTTTGAAGGTTTTCCTTCTTATTTACATATTTAGGTGAGCAACCCTAATAAAAATGGATCAAGAAATCTTTCATAGGGCAATATTCCAAATTTAATTCAAAATATATTCAAGAGTATACGCTCAAAGAATGCACAGTCCCAATCCTCAAGGAGGTTTCTAACTAATGGAGGTTGGAAGAATAATGCAGTTATTCAAATATTTATGATAAAAGATATAATATGACAAGGGCAAGAATCGCAGGATGACAGAAGGCATGTTAGCAGGTGGGGGTGGGGAAAGGGGGAGAGAGAGACAGAGACAGAGAGAGTCAAGAGAAAGAATGCAGAATTCGTGAAGAAGATGAAATAAAGAAGGGAAGATTAGGGTGGATGTTGATGGGGAAGGCCCTAAAGGATCAGGATAAGAAATTTTAATGTTTTTCCTAAGAGATCAAAGAGATTCACCTAAAAGTTTTTGAGCAAGAGGCCTAACAAAGTTTGACTTAAGCATTTAGACGTATTTAGATGAATTAAGAGAAAAAACTTTAAAGATGAATTGAGAAAAACTTTAAAGAGGAAAGAGCAAGGTGGCTCTTAGAGAAGGGCAAGCCAGAAGTAATCATGGCTAAAATTAAGTTGGTGATTAATATGAAGGGAGAGAGTAGATAGATTCAAGAGCTACATTATGGAAATATAACAAGTATCACTTAACTGCTGGCTGTATTTAAGGAGTAAGAGGAAAGAAAAAGTCAAATATGACCCAAAGTATATGTACCCAAGTGACTGTAAAGTAATAATATCAAGCCGAAATCAAATTTTAAAAAATTCAAATAAAAATAAAATGACATAAAATTAAAGTCTTGGGTGGGAGTAAATGAGATCACTGAAGAAGAGAGGGAAGCTGACCAAGAAAAGAACTTTAGGGGACCCTCACACGTAAGGGGCAGGCAGAGAAGGAGCAACAATAGAGGAGATTATAAAGGTGTTTATAAGGTGGAAGAACTAAAAGAAAGCTATGAAAAGTTGCCAAAGGAGGAGAAAAGTATCTCTTTTTGGAAGGTGGAAGAAGGAACAACAACAAAGATAAATGACATTTATAAAGTACTTTACATAAAGTAGTTAGTCCAACAACTATCCTGTGAGGCAGGTATCACAGGTATTATTCATTATTCCCATTTTACAAAAAATTGAAGCTCAGCTATATTAAGTAATTAGTAAATTTGCTAATAAATGTCTCAAGTGAGATTTTAACTCAGATTTCCCTCATTCCAAGTCCAGTACTTTATCAGCTTAGAATGCCTTCTAGTAGAAAAGGGGGCAGGAGTTTTAACCCACTATGTGTTAAGTATCCCCTAAAGTTCTTTCCTTGTCCATTTTCTAAATTTTACTTCCTGAAATTCACTTTTTGTATGCCTAGTGAGATCAATTAACAACAAAAAACATAACCAAATATTTCATTACAGAATAGTATATTCTATACAGAATAGGATATTATATAATAATATATTTTATATATATTTTTGATGCAGACCTATGATTTCATTATTATAAGGAATTACAAATGAGGAGAGTTCTCTACCAAAGATCTAGGTCCCTAAGAAGTTAAATGGCTTCTTTGCAGTCCCAGAGCCAGTATATATTAGAGTGGAATTTGAACCTAGCTCTATTTAATTCGGACATCAGCTGTTTATTGACTTTGATACATGGCCTCTCAGAGAAATCTTTTCAAAAAATCAAGAAAGCCTGTTGTTAAAAAAAGTCAATTTAAAAGAAAGTATTGATTCTGCAACATCTAGATCTTTTTCTACATAGAATTTTAGGAGAAAAGTCTTTTGTCAGATGACAGAATCTCCAAGTAGAAAAAAATCTAAGAAATCATTAGGTCCAACTCCATACCCAAAGTATTCAGCCTCAGGTCTGACGTTCTGAAGAGTATAACAGTGGATTCCTATACAATGTGTGTATGTATTACGTGTATGTATATGAACAGATACAGATATCAGGTAACAGGTAACAGAATCATAATGACCACTTGAGTATCATGAAGCCAGAAAATGATCCAAGACTCAAACTGCTTATTTTGCACATTTGTGTGTCAGATCCTCCTGGTTTTTGGTTCTAGAACGATGTAAAGCTGGATTTTAAAATTATTTTACTGATTTCAATAGCTTCTTTGTTGGAGTTCATTCTTGCTAATTCTCTCTCCCAAGCATAATATTCTTAGTAATTCCAATTCAATTTTCACGAACTCACTGCTCTTACCTATGTTGTCACGCATCTATCAGGCTCAAAGTAGCATCAAAAGAAGTTTTCTCTTAATTCCCTCCTCCCTTCTTCCCTCTCCCCCTCTCTATTTTTCAGTAGTTTAATAATTTATTTTAGGGGTAAAGAACAAAAAAAAAGGTTAAATGGTTAGAAAACATTCATTTCTGGTCATGTGTTAAGCAACACAACTGAGAGTCAGGGAAACTTGACTTCCAATTTTCACTTTGCTAGTCCTTAGCCATCAGGCTCTTGGTAAAATTCAACATTTATAACTCCAAGTTCTACTTACAAAATGAGGTGATTAGATTAAGTGATCACTAATCCTCTCCAGTTTTAGGCTTCTTTGACTACACTAAGTTAGTTAGTGCTTGTGATCAGTAAAGAACTAGGAAACATTCAAAAGAATATATCAACAAAAAGTGGGGGAAAGGAGTGAGATAGACCTGTGATCCATTCATCATTGTGGGGAACTCAAGACTCCATCTCTCAAAGCAAAGAATAAACATCCAAAGCTGGTCTGTTACTTTCAGGTTTAGCGAGCTGCCCCAGGCAATGAGAGGTCCATATTCACACCCTAGTATGTTTCAAGAGGTAGACTTGAAACCCTGCCTTCCTGATTCCAAGGCCATCCTTCTAGCATTATAACACACTACCTCTTCCTCTGAAATACATCCTATGAAATAAAAAGAAAAGGATGGAAAAAGCATAAGTCAAGTTCAGTTATCTGATTCTGATTCACATGTCTTAAAGGCAGCCCTAACACTAGCTAGTCTCTTAGTTCTACTTCAATGCTGGGACAAAATGAGGTACTCACAATTCACTGAACAGTTAAAAAGAGGTTTATTTTGACCTAACTTTGCAACATAACATGTAAAAGATGAGCAGCAAATTTTAAAATCCCAGTTTAGTATACTTTAGCTTTGAGCTAACTCTTGCCTTTGGCCAATATTTTTAGTCTTGAGAGTAAAAAAGTCATTTCAATATGGATTAAGCAAACTGAAGGAACAAATGTGAGTATCAACACAAAGTTGATCATATATTTGAATCTGAAATAATTAAGTGTCTTTCAAAGTTATCCACTTCTTTACATTGCATATTACAATGGATAAGTACAGGGCAACAAGCACTAAAGCACTAATAAAGGTTGAGTGATACACACATACAGAGAGAGAGAGAGAGAGAGAGGGAGGGAGGGAGGGAGAGGGGCAAGAGGGGGGTGGAGAGAGAGAGGGAGGGAGGGAGAGAGGGGAGAGAGGGGGGTGGAGAGAGGGAGGGAGGGAAGGAGGTAGGGAGAGAGAGGAAGAGAGAGGGAGAGAGATTCCTATACACCTCGAAAAGAGCTCATAAAATGTGAAAACTTGGGTAACATCTAGTCTGAACACATTTCACAGATGAGGAACTTAAGGTTATGAGAGCTAAAGTAGTTCACCTAAATGCCTCCCTATGAGTAAGCAGTCTCTTGCCTTGATATCTTGCTCCTGTCACTACACTAGCAAAGCACAATGGAGAGAACAATCTTAAAATGATCAAGTACAGTGTTCACATTCTATTCCTAACATTTATTGAGGAATCACTGCAAGTCAGCTGACTTCTCTCCCTTATTCCTCTCTCCAGCCATCTCCTCAGTTTCACCATGTGTTTTATCACCTGTGCTTCACTCCTTACTCCCAAGTAGCTATCTCAAAAGGCTAGCCAACCACCTGGCAGACCTTCCACATTAACCCCTGCCCCCCTTCTAGGACCATTAGCAAATCAATTTTGCCATTGTTCTTTGAAAGAGAGAAGCAATTAATCCCTGACTCATACAAAGGGTCCCCAGTCTGGCCAAGTCTCCCCATGTGTATTGGTTTTGCCGATTTGAATGAACGTAATTTTCTGGAGAACAAGGGACTTGCTTGATTTTGCTTTTAAATTTGTAGTCTCAGAAGTTAGCATATTCTAAGTGCTTAAAATGTTTTTTTCACTAATTCATTTATTCTATAAGACTCAATTCCCTCCTTTGCAAAATGAGATCAAATGGTTTTAGATTCATGCTAGCTTTAAATTTATGATACTGTTTTCCTTTGTGCCTATGTTAATGACCAGACACTAACAAAAGAAGCATCAAACGCACAAGGATTACTCCTAAAATCGTTTTTCCTAGGCTCTTCTTTAGTTCCTAGCATATTGCTAATCATCAATTCTACTCCCAATAATAGGATCTCACTGTAGTTACATCTCTGTAGGCAGAGAAATTTTAAAATAGCACCAATCAACATGGATCAAACCACAGTAAAAAAAAAAAAAAAAAGGCAAATACATTTTCCCTTTTAAGTAAGCTTTACTGGAGCTAGGGAGCCAAAGTGTGGAAAGGAGGGTAGGATCATGAAGGCACTGAAGAAATCTTAATTCAGAATAATTCTGTTAGTATTGTATTATTTTTTTAAAATGTGAGAAAACGTTCAAATGGAAAGCAAAAATAAATCTTCCCATTATTGCACAGATTAGTATTTGTTTTAGAGTGTATATACCTCTTAGCAGTACTGAATATTTAAAAAGTAAAGCTATCCTGCCAAGCGTAATGTTGTATAATTCTGTGGTTTAGTCTACCTCTGTAAGAGCAGTATTTTTTACTGGGTAGATGATAAATTAGATCTCCATAAAGATTTGGTTTTTTCTTTGAAATGTCCCATGCCTAAAGCACCTATCTATCTGCATTGAGTTTGTCAGCTTTTGGGGGCTGTTCTCATAGAGCATTTAGCAGAGCACCTGGAATTTGCATAAAAGGTGCTTCTGCACAATGACAGTTGACTGACTTTTTCCTGTTTTCAAATGTGCATAGTAGGTAGCACTTTAAGCTACTGCTCTTTGAAGCATCCTGTTGGCTTTTTTTTTTTTTTGGTTGCCCCACTTCACTTCATAGCTTAATATCCTCATAAAAACTAACCAAACTACTCCACTTAAAAGTCTTTTGGAGCAAGTTCAGGTATTGTGATGTCTCAGCTAAAAATACACAAGACTGTCCAAAGAGAAGCTATTATATAGATTTATCTTTGTAATTTTCAGTAAAACTCTTGGATCCTGGCACTGCCTAAGCCTCATTAGAATAAGACAGGTTGGTAAATTAAACCAAGATTGGAATTTGCAAGAAGGGATGAACACTGTAAGGGACAGATCTATGCTTTAAGTTTGATTTAAAACAATATGATGGCCAATTCTCAAGGAGCATTTGACTGGATTGACGGTTCCAATGAAAACACAAGACAAATGAATGACAGGAGTTCATAGAATTTCATTGTTAGAAGGCTCTCAAAGGCTAATCCTAATTAATGTGAACCTATATTTTTTGTAAACTAAGTAACTTGATAACATATTTTAAAGAACTACCATCTTTAAAAATTCGTAATTGCTATAATTCATAAATTTGGCTAAAGATCCACAAAAGTTTAAAGGCTTCTAGAATGCTCAGAATAATTATAAACTAAAACTTGTAATGTTTTCAAAGCTTTGTTACTTTGAACTCCAATAATTTACCTATGATAGCTCTTAAAGCACGGACCTAAATATCATGCTATACTTGAAAGCAGAGTAGTATGTGTCATGAAAAGAGCACTGAATTTGAAGTTAAAGGACTTATGTATCTAAGCTTATCTGTATGACCTTTCACCAATCCCTTCTTTCACCCCTACCAATTATCAACCTACTAGACATCCCTAGTTATCTCATCATCTTTCCTTCTCTCCACATCCTATCACTACAGACCAAAGATGACAAATCCAGCCACAACACCCACTAGAACAGCCAAAACCAAAATAATATAAATTAATAAAATAATTGAGATGCTTAACAAAATAAAAATACTAATTCAATATGTAGTCCATGGGGTTCTTTTTCTATTAGAATTTAACAGCACTGCTATAGAGGGCACCATGTATCCATCCAGGTACCAGGAACAAAATAGGATCATACATTCAGCTCCTCACTGTTTCTCACTCCACATATTCGATTCATTGCCAAATCTTGGCTTTTCTACCTATACAATATCTGTGTCCTTCTCTCTACTCACAGAGCCATCACCCTGATTCAGGGCCTCATCACCTCTTATTTGGATTATTATAACAAAGAGCCTCAATTCTCTCCAATTCCAGTCCACTCTACTTCTGATGAAAAACTTAAGTCTGACCACCTCACATGCCTACCCAATAAACTCTAGTGCTTCCTGATCATGCTCAGGATAAAAGCTACAAGATCCTCTGTTTAGCATTTAAAGCTCTTCATGTACTGGCCATTTTCTGCCTTCTTATGCCTTACTACTATCCTCCCCAAATACTACAATCCAGCTATCTTAGATGACTTGGAGTTCCTCCCACAGAGTACTTCATCTCCTGTCTCAGTACATTGACAGGGCTGTCCTCTACCCTCACTTCAGTCTCCTAGATTCAAATCCCACCTTCTAAAAGAAGGCCTTTTCTAGGTCCTTCAGTATTCTGCCTGATGCCTTCTCCTTTCAATTAACCTTCCATTTACTCTTTATACATCATAAATATATATATATATATAAAATTATATATGATATATATATATATATATATATATATATATATATATATATATATATATGGATATCATTATTTAGTTGATCTCCCATAAGAATGTGATCTCCTTGAGGACAAGAAATGCTTTTCCCTTTCTTTTTATCACTCAGAGCTTAGTTCAGTGGCTGGCATATAGTTAAAAATTTAATAAATTCTTACTGACTGATTGTATTTCTGGGTTTGGTGTCCTTGTCTATAAAATTGGGAGACCAGACTGAGTCCCAAGGTAACCTACTGACAAGTGTTAACCTTGTGTTCTTTTTTTTTTTTATTTCTTTGTTTGCTTATTTCTGGGTTAAATACATTAGTTAGCTCTCCCTTTCACTTCCCCTCCCCATAAAACACAAAACATAAAAGACTCACAACAAACACCTCCAGGTCAGCAAAACAAATCCCCACATTGTCCAATTCAAAGTCTATGTCTTAGCATTTTAAGTTCATCACAACCTTGTTAAGCGTTGAGTGGCATGTTTCTTCTTCATTCTTTTAGAATTATGGTTTATCAACTGGGAAAGAATTTTTGCAACTAGTCTCTGTGATAAAGGCCTCATTTCTAAAATATATAGATAACTAAGTCAAATGTACAAGAATACAAGTCATTCCCCAATTGATAAATGGAGAAAGAAATTAAAGTTATCTATAGTCATAAAAAAAGAGGCTCTAAATCACTATTGATTGGAGAGATACAAAACAACTCTGTCGTACCACATCACATCTATCAGACTGGCTAGCATGACAAAACAGGAAGATGATACATGTGGGAGATGTGGGAGAGCTGGAACACTAATTCATTGCTGATAGAGCTGTGAGCTGATCCAATCATTTTGGAGAGTAATTTGGAATTATGCCCAAAGGACTACAAAATGTGCATACCCTTTGACCCAGTAATATGGCTTCTAAGGCTGTATCCCAAAGGGATCATAAAAATGGGAAAGGGTCCCACATGTACAAAAATATTTATAGCAGCTCTCTTTGTGGTGGCCAAAAACTGGATCAAGGGGATGCCCATCAATTGGGGAATGGCTGAACAAGTTGTGGTATATGAATGTAATAGAATACTACCATTATGTAAAAAATGATGAACAGGAAGACTTCAGAAAGGCCTGGAAGGACTTATATGAACTGATGCTGAGTGAAAGGAACAGAACCAGGAGAACTTTGTACACAGCAATAACCACAGTGTATGAGGAATTTTTCTAGTAGACTTAGTCTTTCATAGCAAAGCAAGGACCTAAAAAATTCCCAATGGATTTTTGAGATAAAACACTTTCCATATCCAGAGAAAGAATTGTGAAATTGGATTGCCGAATGAAGCAGATCATTCACTTTTGTATTATATTTTGTTTTGTTTTATGGTTTCTCCCATTCATTTTAATTCCTCTATTCCGTACCACTAAGATGAAAATGTATTTAATAGAACCTATTTAAGATGGCATGCCCTCAGGGAGGGAGTGGGGAGGGAGAGGGAAATAAGGGTGAGGGAGGGGAAAAAATATAAGATATATGGAAGTGATTGTAGAACACTGAAATCAAATAAAATAATTTTTAAAAAAGAATTATGGTTTATCATTCGTTGATCAGTTTTTCAAAGTTGTTTTTCTCTAAAAATGTTATAGTATAAGTTGTTCTAATTCTGTTCACTTCACTGCATCAGTTCATAAAGGCCCTACCAGTTTTCTTTGAGATTGACCTTTTCATCATTTCTTATTGAATAACTATGATATATTCATATATTACAATTTCTATAAACAATTCCCAATTGGTTTATGTCTCCTTAATTTTCAGTTTGTGATTCCTATGAAAAAAGCTGCTATAAATATTTCTATACTTGTGGGTTCTTTGTCTCTTTATGGTATAGATAGTAGTGATATAGTTATTAATTTGTTGAACACAGTTACAAACAACTTTCCAAAACTACTATACAAATTAATACCTTCAACAACAATGCATTAGTGTCTCTTTTCCCACACACCCTACAATATTTGTCATTTTCTCCTTTTATAAGCATTTCTAAACTGATGGATGCAAAGCAGAACCTAAGATTTATTTTATTTTGCATCTCTCTAATTACTTTTGACCAGGAGCATTTATTCATGTTAATATCTTAAATTTCTTCTTTGAAAACTGCCTCTTCGTATACTTTGACCATCTATCTATTAGGAAATGGCAGTTATTCTTATATATTTCAGTCAATTCCTTACATATCTTGAATATAAAACCTTGATCAAGTGAAACTTACTTCAGAGATTTCCTCTCAGTTGTCTCTTCCTTTTCTAATTTTAATTGCATTAGATTTGTTTGTATAAAAACTTTTCAATTTCATATAATCAAAATTGCCTCTACTTTCTAAAGGGCACTGGATTACAAATCTATTAATTTAGATCCTAGCTTTCGCTCTTTTTTCAACTTACTTATGTGACCTTGAGCAAGTAATTTAAATTTCAGAATGGAATTTCCCCTTTAAAAATGAAGATACCTATCTTTTGGTGAGAAGTATGTAGATAATATATGACATTAAATAAAAGCATAAAGAATAAGGCAAATTTTGCTAGACAATCAAATGGTATATCCTGCTTATAGATACTAACTTCTTCCAAAAGTTAATAATCCAAAGGACCTTTATAGATCTCTCCAGAAGAACATAAAGCATTTCAGAAGCACCTACTTAAAAGCAATGAATAATTAATAGGTTAATCACAACTCAATGTATAGAGTCTTTAAAGCTAAAAAAAAAATTAAGGGTTTGTTGTTCCATTAAATAACTTGAGTTTTCTTTTAGTATTAAGAATTGGGAGCTAGGTGGTGCAGTGGATAAAACACCAGTGCAGGAGTCACGGGGACCTGAGTTCAAATCTCCCCTCAGAAACTTGACGCTCACTAGCTGGGTGACCCTGGGCAAGTTACTTAACCCCAACTGCCACATCCTGGGTCATCTCCAGTCATCCTGATGAATATCTGATCCCTGGATTCAGATGACTCTGGAGTAGAAGTGAAGCTGGAGACCTGCACAGCCCTCCCTCACTCAAAACAAAATCAAGTGCAAGTCATGTCATTATTTCTCTGATGGCAAGGTCCTCTTCAGCAACAAAGGACAAACACATACACACAAGTATTAACAATTAGATTTACCTTAAAGGAAAAAAAAAACTTCTTTCCTTAAAAAAGTATTCTGTAATTAAGACTTTCAAGTAATTTACCCCAATGCACTCTCTCTCCAGCGCTCTTCTCCTGCCCCACATGAAACCAAGAAAGAAAAAAAAATTATTCTTATTGTCATGTTTTATCATAGACACAAAGAAAAAACATCAGAACTTAAATAGGTAACAATATATTGTTTAAGATTTTAAAAGCTTGTGTAGAGGTTTCAAAAGATATGTATTTTACCATCACTATATAGAAAGGTCTAAAATAATAAAATTCTAGGTATAGAAAATTTTAGGGTATGTGGTAAAAAAAGAAAATATAAATTATAAGGCACAGTGTATTTTAGGTTGTACAGTGAAAATTGAATGAACTAAGCATCTTTGTTCTCAATATAAATGCCTTATATTAAGCAAAGAATAATCCTTTTTTTATCTTTGGTTCTCAGCAGTTTTCTGATTCTAAGACCTTTAAACTAGAAATATCAGGGATAGATGAGAAATTAGTTAACAGGGCCACAATTTAAATTGAACTAAAATTCCTTTGAATTGATCCTCCTGAGAATTATGCCATACAGACTAAGCCAAGTCAAACCTGGAATGGTTAAGGCGACATTCAATATGATGAAAAACCACAAAGAGGGCAAGCAGAATGTCAAGCAACTATGAGGATATGCAATGAATATGCAAAAAGGAATCTAGTGATTAAAACCTAGACATTCCTGGTTCACAAACTTTACAGATATAACTTTTTATCTTTTTACACCCCCACGCCCCCAAAAAAGAGTTCCATTCCTGGCTAGTGGAATGATGACATACACAAAAATACAGCTATTGAAAGTTAGATGTTTCACACTGATGACTTCTATTGACTACCCAGTTAGAAGAATTTAGTATCTTGACTTATGCTCTGATATAATATTGATGTCTGGTTGATCCTTAAAGCTTTTAGGATTTAAAAACAGGATTAATTCAGCTTCCAAAGTGATGGTGAATGTCACCTAGAATAAATATAGGTAATTGGATGGGAATAGGGGGAATGCAAGGGAAGAAATGAGTAGATTACCCTAACAACAACAACAAAAAAAAGACACACTAACAGCATAACACACTTTAGAAATATCTTTCTTGTTTTCTGGGCAAGGGTTGGGGGGTGGGTGGTTTAAATCCAAATATATTTAATTAAGTTTATTTTCAGAAGAGTTTTCTACTTCCCTTCAATATTTGAATAAGAAACTTCACAATCCAAATTCTATTTGGTCCTGCAGAGAAGTCAAATATGAGATCATGACATCAATTCGTTGCCATGGAAATAATTGAGATGTCACTATTTCAGCATTATGACTTCACCATAAGAGCAGATGAGCTGCAAAAGGGAATATCTTTACCAACTGTTCTCTCTGATAATTAGCCAAAGTGCCAGGTGATAATTAATATAGGCAGGTGAAGAGCACATTGGTGTGAACTTAGAGTTAAGATCTATTGGAGCACTCATATGTCAAAAAACTATTTTAAAATTATTTTCTTTAGTGAGAAACTTTTTTCAAATCACACAGGCACAAAACTCTTCAACTTATTTTCTCCTTCTGTCTTTCAGACTTCTAAACTGTTTTTGTACTTCATAAAAATATGTCTCATAGAGTTCAGAATAAATCAAATGAGACAGGGGAAAAAAGCCTCCACATAAACAGTGAAGCAGGTGATAACACTGCTTTCCAAATCTTTGACTAAATTATATGAAACTGGGTGTGGAAAATGCTGAACAGGGCCTTCTAACCCAAGTTTCTTTATCATCTGATTGCAACACAATTAAATTCATATTAACTTAAAATTTAAGATCATCACATCATAGATTTGGAATTGCAAATAACCAGCCATAATTTTTAGACCCAGAGTGGGTAAATGACTTGCCCAAGGTCACACTATTAGTAACAGAGCCTAGATTTGCTATTTGACTGATCCTCTCTGCACCACTATCCTTTGTATCTGCTACTAAAAATTATTTAGCAACATGTGTTTTGCTCATTTATGCCTATATATAGTTTATTTCTTCCCCTGAAGATAACAAGTTTGAATATTTAGCATGTAAAAATACATAGATGATGCGTTAATATATCTAACACATATATGTATATTGTATAATATAATAGAGTCCATAACTATTGCCCTCACAATATTTATAAATACATTTAAGGTACTGGTAATTTAGAGCTTCTTATTTTACCACCCACAGTTAGTCCTTTCTATCAAAACATGAAAACATAGTTCTTCACCATTGTAGGCTAATTATACCATCTGTTTAGCCACAGTACAGTAACACTAAGACATACCACATTAACTCCTTAACATTCCCACATGGCACTGCCTTGTGCTGCCCCCAAACTCCTTCAGACTGTCAAAGGCACAGACTGCACAGAAGGCAAAGAAATCAGTTTCCCAGGATTTTTATTCCCAGCTTTCTCCCATGCAGCAAAATTCTGAGGGTTCTGTGGGGACTTAAGTAATCTGACAATTTCCCTCCATCTCACCATAACACCCTAGTGTCAGTTGTCAAGATTAGCAATAAAAGACATCAATCAGCTCCCCCCCCCATTTTCCTCTAGCCCCTTGGAAGAAAGCTAGGTGAAGGAATAATAACAGCAGTGGGGGAGAGGGGGGAGAAGAAGGAAGATCTGATCATTTGACAAGTTTTGCTTAACTTTAAAATTAGGCTGAGCATTTTTTCCACATACTCCCACAGTACCTCCATGGAATCCTCAGTACACAGTAGGCACTCACTGTCTCTTGACTAACCAACCAAAAACTTAAGTAACTTTGCATCTAAACAAAGTTAAGACATGCCTCCTTGAAAAATGTTCACAAAACATAGCACACATCACCTAAATCCACAGAACATTCTTGTTTTCCTATTCATATAAGGGCATTATTTTAAATTATTAAGTTAGTTTAAAAATAAGTACCCACCCCCCACACGAATGAACAAAACAAAGCTTTGTGTGATTAAAAGATATGCTACAGATTTAAACTTAAATATTTAAAAACAATAATCATATATTATATGCATGTTGTGATTATGGCTTGCTACTTTTATACACTGTATCTACTAACGGAGTCCATCCATCCTCCAAACAGCCCCCACACGAATATTCCTAAAACACAGTTCTGACCATGTTACTACCCTATTCAAGAAACATTATTGGCTCTTTACTGTCTTGGAGATAAAATTCAAACTTTCTGCCTGGCATTTTAAGCCTTCCATAATCTGGCTCCAAACCACCTTTCCAAACTTTCTCATGTTACTTATTTCTTTTCACACCATGTTTCATTCAAACTGAACTACCCTTGCTTTCTTTGATACAGAACATTCTCTTTCCTATCTCGGTCCCTTTGCATAAACTGTCCCTATGACAGTGAAACTTTCTCCTTCCTCATCTTCATCCCTTGGAACGCTTAACTTTTTCAAGGTTTAGTTTAAAGACTGTCTTTAAGGTATAAAACTTCCTTGCTCAGATCACACTCTGAGCATGTGCTGCACTGCAATCTTTACCCCACCTTATAAGGCTCCCTCCCTTCTGTGACATTGGGACTATGTGTCCAAATCCCTGCCTGTCTATGTTGCCAAAGAATGTATATTTATTTGATTTTTTTTTAATCTCCTTGCTGCACTGTATAGTAATAAAGCTTGTGTCTGTGCTGGCTTCCTAAGTACAATTTTCTACAAAACCTTGAACCCAGATCTTTATTCTAACCTAAGCTGGGAAGACAAATAAAATATATATATATATATATATGTATGTATGTATGTATGTATGTATGTAAGCACACATCCAAAAGATATGTTCTTTACTACTAAGAAAATATAAGCTCTTTGAACACAAATGCTCCTATTATTTTCTTTATAACTTATTTATATATAACTATATAAGTAATATAAATATTTTTAATTGAACTGAATTCTGTAACTTCATTCTCACAACAACCTTATGAAACAGGTAATACAATTACATATAACTATAATCCCCATTTACATTACAGGATATTGACTCCCAGCAGAGTTAAAAAATGATCTGCACATACACCAAACTGCAAAGCCAAAACTTCTGACTTCCAAGTCAATTTTTTTTAAATAATGCAGCATGGCCACTCAACCAGCACTGCCTTTCTTATTGTGTCCATATTCGGTGTTAAGGTTCCAAATTGCTGGGTAACCCTAGGCAAGTCACTTCAGATTCCTCATCTGTAAAATGAGTTGGAGAAGGAAATAACAAATCACTCCAGCATCACTGCCAAGCAAACCCCCAAAAAATAGTCACGAAGAATCAGACATGGTGGAGAAACATCTAAATAACAACATTCCATTCCATTCAAGAAAAGTGAAGCACGCTCTCAAACAGAAGCGGCCAACTTGCAGGTCCAGCCCACATTTGACACCACTGCTCTACAAGTTCGTATTATCACCAGGCACTAGATACTGAACTTTAGCTGAGAATGAGTTCCTCAGGTTCTTTAACACCTTTATCCCTCTGGTAGTGATAGTGATAGTAAGTAGAGAAGAATGAATTGAAATGAGGATCTAGGGAATCTCTAGCACATCTATGCCTCTTTTATGGGTTCTGAGGCTTTCTTCCTGTAATAGGAATTAAGGATGATGGCTGCTACAAAGACATGAACTGACTCCTAAAATACAGAAACTACAAATGTGTCATCAATCTTTTACATCTTTACCACTAAATATAACCCTTCACCAATGGCAAGACCCAAATTCTGATTCCAGACTAGTCTTCAGAGCCCTCACACAACACGGCTGTTCACAATCAGTGATGCCATAGAAAACATCGCTGACTTGAATTCAAGAACTCTGGGTTCCAATGCCTACTCTTCCTTAGCTGTTTGACAATGAGCCAGTCTCTTCAATTCTCTGAATGCTGGCTTCCCTGTCAAATAAGGATTAATAATAGCTATGCAAATTATTCATAGTGCTGTCATTAGAAAAGAGTATAACAAACCTTAAAATGCTTCAAAATGTGTTCAGCATTACTGTCCCAACATTGTACCTATCTCTGCTATTTCAAAATAATTAAAAATGAACCTTTTCTGTTTCTATTTTCAAACAAGGCATCAATTGACATTATCTATCAGCAACCTAAAATTACTTTGAGATTAATTACAAATATTAATAAGACAAAGTTATTGGTGGAGGGAGGAATCAAGTTCATAATATGTTTGTGTTTTCTTCCCAACTAAAATAAGCAATGGTGATTTACTATTTTTTATTAATAAAGAAACTTTATTTTTTTGAATCAACAAAAATTTGCTTTTACTCTCTCACACCCCTTTTCTTCTTTCATTGAGAAAGAAACATTACAAATATACAGTCAAGTAAAACAAATTCCAAAATTGCCATGTCCAAAAAAGGATACATCTCATTCTGTACTCTGAATCTATCACCTTTCTGCCGGGTAATATATTTAATCATGAGTCCTCTACAATTGTAGTTGGTCATTGCACCAATCAGACTTTCTAAAGCTTTCAAAGTTGTTTCTGATTTACAATAATGTTGTTATTATGTAAACTGTTCTGTTTCTGCTCACTCCATTACGTATCAATTCCTAATCTCAGATTTCTCAGAGACATTCCCCCCTTCATGGATGATTTATTCCACACATACTATGCAAAGAAAAAAGTATCAGTCCAAAACATCAGAGGGTCCATGGCATACAACACTATGTGAGCTGACTATTAGTCTTTGCCAGCTGGAGCTTGCATTAAAGATACAATGTCCTATATTAGGAAGGATTCAAATGATACCAGGGGTGTTGGGAAGAGTCCTAGAATAGACTCTTTCAAAAGATATAAAAGAATCCTAGACCACGTGAAAAATATGATGTAGGTCTGGATCAGGTGATATCTTGTTCAAAGGTTTAAATCAGCAGTACCAATGGGACTTGGCATAGTATATTTCTACTCCTGTGACATCTGGATCAGTCAAATCAGTCTGCATGGACCTTTCTCTTCTTGAGCTATGGTCTGAACATTCCTATATTCTTTTGATTTTCACAGTGAGGAAGAAAAATGCAGGATGATAGTAAGACCAATAGTGACCATTTGGTCACTGACACTATCCAAGTTCCACTTTCATACCCAAAGTAACCTTTTCCAGTCTTGATCCGGGCAAAAGTCTACTGGGTTTCTTAGAGTAGTTCAAGGGGCAGACTTGGACTCAAAAGGCCATAGAATTCTCAAATGAGAAACAAGACATAGCTACATTAATGATATCGCCACCCTTGTGCTGCCTTGGCTGTTGAAAAAGCAGCATAAACTGCACTCATCATGAAAGAAAACTTCAGTGTACGAAGTTCTAATTCCAAGCCATTTCCACAGCATTCCAACAGGAACTCGTCATTTCTCCTTCCCATAAAAATGCTCAACTCTGCCCTAAGACACCAGCTCTGGGTTTTTTTGCCTTATCTTGTCCAAAACTAGGCCTCTACTCTAATTCCAGACCACCTCTCACCATACCACTGCCTGCCACTTTCCCCATCCAAATTCCCTCCATTTTCAATTCCCCCTTTAAATGCTGTCTCCTATATAAGGATGTGTACGGCTGCACAAGGGCTCTTTGAGCTCTGGAACTGTTTGTTAGTATGGAATTGTAATCCCAAGAACTTAGCACACTGTACACAGTAAGCCAAAAATAAATGCTTTATCCAAGATGATTTCCTCTTTTACACTGAAAGGCAAAAATGTGTAGGAGGGCCAGAGGAAGAATTACTGTTTTCAGTTTAATGGTTACTTATTATAATAATTCCACATAAACTGATAAAGATAGCTCATTCCAAAAACCAAAGGAGAACATCAATAATGAAGCTCTGAAACACCACAATAGGATATTTTTCTTACAGTTACAGCATATTCTGTGTAATGTTATTCAAGAAGAAAATGGTGACTGGGGGGGAAGAAGAATGCACACTAGAGATAAACTCTTTAAAATACTTTTCCACATAAATCTTTTTCATTTTTTTACAATGAAGCCGTTCAATCACAACACTTTTCTTAAATACATGCATTGTTCAAGAGATACATATTTATAAATTTATAGCAAAAATAGATATATGCACAACATCCTTATGCAGAATAAAGGAGCTTTACCCCAGATGTCCTAATGAAAAACCACAATTCTTCAGATGTTGAAACATCAGTGAAATGAAAAGAGAACCAGTAAATGCTATAAAAATACATTAAATTGCTTCCTTAGTACATTTGTTTAAAAAGTTCCCTCAGATTTAAAAAAAAAATCTCACAAAATGATTGCTTTGTTCATAACATTTTTATGATGGAATTTGATTGAAAGTAAGACACATTTTCTGCACACTGGGCCTTTCTGCTACTGTATTAATTCATATTTTAGGGGAACAGCTTTCAATCATCACCACTTACCTAATGGACATCAAGAGTACATAGGTAAACCAAAGATGATATTAAATGATATAAACACAGGCAGAAGAGTAAATGGGAAGCATTAAGAGCCCAAGCATTCCACCTAGTTTTGTCGTTGATGTTTAGTCATTTTTTCAGTCATTACTCAAGTCTCCACAACCCCTTTTAGGGTTTTCTTGGCAAGGATGCTGGAGTGGTTTGTCATTTCTTTCTCCAGATGAGGAAGTTATCTAGGCACGGTTAAGTGATTTGCCCAGGGTCACAAAGCCCTTAAGCATCTGAGAGTCTTCTTGACTTCAGGTCTGGCACTCCATTGCCATTCCACCTAGTATTTAAAAGTTAAAAGTAGGTTCCACCTAGCACTTACTTTTAAATACTAACCAGGCTTTTCTTTTTTCTTTTTTTTTTTTTGCTAATTTCATTTTATTCTGCACTTAATGAACAAAGAAAAAATATTTTTACATTCAAAGAAGGGAAAGGGTATATAAAAATTCAAATCTCTATTATATACAGCTTTATTTTTCAAAAGGCATATGATATATTTAATGTTACTTTCAAAATTTTTCTTTTTTTATTTTTTTGAGCTTCCCTCAGTTCTCTTCTATGTATTTAAAAATGTTTCCACAATTCCCTTTCTTTCTTTTCTTCATTCTTAGTGTTTTTATTTCTATTTCTCACTAATACCTTCAAATCCTCTTCAATTTAAAAGAGAAAATCAAATAAGCACAAACTAGAAAAAAAGAAAGGAATTCTTTTAAGCTGTAGGGAGATAAGGAAATCAAGTAAATACATATCACTGTTCAAACAAAGAATCCACCTAAGATTTTTTCCACCATCTTATACTTCTCCCAGTCATAAGGGCATTTTTGTTACATTTCAGAGAATCAATGTTGTTTTGGTATTGACCTCCCACTACAACTTTCTATATGCTACTACTTAAGAATTTAAAGACATAACCTGTACACGAGTTCAGGAAGTAGGAATTGTGTATAGATGAAATTTTTAAAACTATAAAAATATCTCACCTTTATGGCTTGCTCTATTTTAGTCATGGCCCAAATCAGTCACATTTCCAGCCCAGGCTATAATATAGATATATGTATATAATCCTCCTTTAAATTACAAATTCTACCTTAAAATTCATGTCATGTTATAATGCTAGTACCACAACAGTTATATGCTTTCAACATTCTCTTCCTCCAGTTGGCCTCCTATTAGCATTTAAGTCAGCTATGCTGTTTTATTTTATGAATACTCATCCAAACAAAAACTTGATGCCTTCACGTCAAACATATACTCCTTGGATAGTAAAATACTATAAACTTTGGACATCTATTGAGAGGTATGGGATTTGCAGACTTCTATGATGGATGGATTGTATGCTCCAACAAGGGTAAACAGATGATGATAAAATGAAACAGTGAAAGGAAAAGAGAAGGGCGGGGGGGGGGGGGGGGGGGGG
>CM053770.1:407869428-407961249 GCA_028658325.1 Potorous gilbertii
AAAACTCTCGCACACTGTGGTTGCTGCTGTGCACAAAGTTTTCCTGGTTCTGCTCCTTTCGCTCAGCATCAGATCATATAAATCCTTCCAGGCCTCCCTGAAGTCTTCTTGTTCATCATTTCTTACGGCACAATAGTACTCCATTACATTCATATACCATAATTTATTAAGCCATTCCCCAATTGATGGGCATCCCCTTGATTTCCAGTTCTTGGCCACCACACAAAAAGCTGCTATAAATATTTTTGTACATGTGGGTGCCTTTCCCATTTTTATAATCTCTTGGGGATACAGTCCTAGTAGTGATAATGCTGGGTCTTTTATTTTCTAAGAAGAATATTCTGATAAATAATCCACACAGTTTCATATCATTGTATGTCATTGATAGCAAGGATAAATGCCTTCTACAGTTTGGGAGAAAAATGAGATTTCAATATCAGTTGCATGATTAACTAGCATCTAACCTTGAAAAAAAAACAAATGACTACCAATTTGTACAACCTTTCTCCAGTTGTTTTATCTACCTGGTAGGCATATATTAAGCCACCTATCAGAAAACAAAAGGTTATCTTCTGTACTTAGCTGTCACTGTATGTCAAGGGGAGGAGAATGCTATTGCAATGTAACAAAAAAGGAATGTACGCTTGGAAAGTATGCCTGATTCATCCAACTCTACATAAGTGAAATAGCTACATAATAATTTACACTTTAACGACTTGGAAAGGCACTGAAGATTCAAGGGAAGAAAATCTAGGCAACTGTTAACATTGTTACTCACCAGACAGGGCTGGATATAGGAAAATGAATAGTTCAAGAAAGGAACCAAAACTTTCTGTGTATTTTTGTAAATAATGATCATGACTATAAAATCATTTTTCAAATTAGTGAAATCCTAGGTTAATACCTGTTTTAATGAATAAAATAATTTAATAAATATTAATCAATTAAAAATAAATCAATAAAACAAAATTGTCAAAAAAATACATTTTTCCATTAAAAAAGAATATTTGTTACAACCTTATTTCCATTAACTTTTTACCTTGCGTGACAAACCTAAGTGACAATCAGTAGATGACAGCAATTTCAGAGAAAAATTCCTGGTTCAAACATTTCATTGTGTAGGTGCACACATTTCCACACCCACACACACACCCCATATCCATGTATGTGTCCTACAAACGAAGTGAGGAATTTGAAATATAGAGAGATATATTTTCTAGCATGGTTAATACAGAGATTTATTTTTCTAGTTTGCACAGGTATATATTGAGAGCTTTTTGTCTTCAATGGAGTATAAAGACAAAGTAATTTTTAAAAAAGTACCATCAATACATTATGATAATGGTGGTAGTGATGGATTTGGAAGGTTTATTTATATGATAATTGAAATACATTCTAAAATAAACTAGAAAAAATGTTGTTGTTTAGTTGTTTTAGTCATTTCCAACTCTTTGTGACTACATTTGGGGTTTTCCTGACAAGATACTATAGTGGTTTGCCATTTCCTTCTCCAGGTCATTTTTTACAGATGAAGAAACAGAGGCAAACAGGGTTAAGTGACCTGCCCAGGATCACACAGCTCCTAAGTATCTGAGACTGCATTTGAATTCAGGTCCTTCTGATTCCAGACCAGGCACTATATCCAGTGGCTAATTTGGAAGGAACCAAGTCATTGTGCTCTTTTTGCTTAGATACATGCTTTATTACATTACTAAAAGTAAATACATTCCTTAAATTAAGAATGTAATCTCTTTATAAGGAATGTTTCACTTTTTTATATTTGTATCCTCAGCACAATGCCTGTCAAATAAGTGTTCATTGATTGAGAAGTATTATATCAAGGAATTTTTTCTTAGACCCACGCTAATAGGCACTTTGCTATTTGTACAACTTGGGTTCACAAAGCAATTTCTAACAAAACAGAGCTATGAATTCATATTCATGAGAGAATTTTAGAATGAGAAGGGACTCCAGAAGTCATCCAGTGAAATATATACAGGAAATCCAAATGTATAGGAATTTTAGAGATCATTTTGTAAAGAGCCATTTCTTTTAGCAAATGAGTGTAATAAGGCTAGAGAAATGACTCATCTAGGTCATATAACCAATTAATGATCAGGTCTCTTGATTCAAATTTTTTAAAGTCTTTTTTTTTTTAAATAACTGTTCTTCGCACAAGAGAATCCTTCTTACACCTAAGTGGTACACTTAAAGCAAAACCTGTCTAAAAATGCACTCCTCATTCTTGAAGATGAGCCAGGAAGACCTGAGTCAAGTTTGACCTCAGATATTTAGCAATTCTACAACGCTGGATAAGTTACTTAACCTGTGTGCTTCAGTTTCCTCAACTGTAAAACCGGGACAATACTAGACCCTGCCTGCAAGGGTTGTTGTGAGATCAAATGATATCTGTAAAGCACTCTAGCATAGTGCCTGTACATCAGAGGTCCCTTTCCATTTTAAACCTATAGTCCATTATCACCCTTCTCTCTACCTTGAAGTGAAAACCATGTTTTACCATCAATCTTTTAAAGTCACGGCATTGCTGAAAGTTCTGAAGTCTCTCAGTGTTTTTCTTTATATTATTTTGATCACCATGTAAACCATTCTGGTTACGCTTATTTTGCTGTGTATCAGTTCTCACAAATGTGAATTTCTATTGGCCATTTCTTTTGGTGCAATAATGTTCCAATATATTCATCTAGCTCAATCAAGCCATTCTTCACTCAATGGGCAGTCACATGCTCTTCCCCACCTCGTTTGCTACTTTTGCAAACAATTTTTTGTATGTGTAGAACTCATAGATTTGACTTCCTTGGAGTATATGTCTAATAATGGTTTCATTTAGTCCAAGTGTATAGTACATAGAGTTTTATATATTTTATATTGTAATTCCAAATACTTTTCCAGAATGGTTGGTACAATTAACTCAATCAAGATATCTATATATAGATCTCAATTGACATACTTTTTATCTATTAGATAGAGTATATCATGGTGGCCATATTTCCACAGTACCATCAATAGTTAGTTTCTCTTACCTTTCAAATCTTACCTTAGCTGATCTGATGAATATAAAGTGACACCTAAAGGTTCTTGTAATTGCCTTTCTATCATTCATGTTTTAGAGCATTCTTTCACATGGTTGTTGATAGCTTGGCTTGCCTTTCTTCTTTTGGAAAGATTTGTTTTCCATTATATTCATGACTTTCTTCCTCAACCCAACATTATCAATTTCATTGTGTTCTTTAGTCTCTGATTAGTGATATCTTAGAATATGAAAAACATAGATAAAAAAATAAGTGTGACCCAAATTAATTACATTCAACTTCCCATAATAGCCTAATTTTTTGGCTTTAAGCCCCTAACAGTTTCTTTGGCCTGTTGGTTCTTATTTCAAAAGGGCAAAGTCCAAATAAGAGAATGCTTCAGTTAGCATATAGTTTTTGGCTCAGTAACAACCCCGTTATTTGAAAAAAGGAAAAGCTGCATCCCCCCTCAAAAAAATCCATGTAGTTTAAGAATCTCAAGCTTTTAAATGTGTGTGTATGCCTGTGTGCATGTGTGTATGCATGTGTGTGTATGCATGTATGTGTGTGTATGTGTATATGTGTGTGTAAGTACAGGTACAATAGTAACGGTTTGGAAAAGAAAATGCTATATCTTTTCTTTCCTTTTTTATATAAAAGGGAAGAGATAGGGAATATAGAAGGGATAGAGACAGAGAAAGAAAAAAGAGACAGAATTATTTTTCTCCTTCTAGTCACCTATTACATAAGCTCAAAAGATCTTGCAATAGCACTGAAAGCTATTTTCTTATAGTCACTGCATACAAGAAGGGCTCCTTTTCTTCTTTGGCCATAGTAGAAAGATACCAAATTTATTTTCTTTCCTCTTAAAGGAGATCTCTACAAACTGATGATATTTCAGCTAAATTAGGAACTAAAGCTGAGTTTAACCCTTTTTAAATTTGTAAAGTTAAAACAATATTACATGAATACAAGTTTACACTTTCCACACACATCGTTGAACTATTTTATTGAAAAATATTTTTATGTGGCAATATTATACTATCTTTATGTGAATTTAGTATTTCTTCATATTGGGATATGACTATTAGGCTCCAGCACTAACTAATATTTCATATTTATATAACTTTTTGCAGTTTATAAAAGTTTCAATTCAAGAAGTCTCTTAGGTAGATAGTAAACTTAGCTTCCTCCTATTATAACTAAACCTTCAGAAGAGCAACCCTCACTTTAAAACCAGTGTCAGGGCAATTCATGGAACTCATTGTCTGAAGCCCCGGTTTCCCATAATCCTGACACCAAATCCAGTTCACCACACCATGCCATGCAATAGAGAGTAGATGCCTCTCTCTAAAAATGTCAATCATCTCTGAATGGCATATCCCTACTATGCTCACGAATGTGACTTTACTTACTACTTAGGTCACCCTGGACAAGTCCTTTAACATCACTCAACCTCAGTTTTCCTCATCTGCAAAATGAAAACGATAATCACACACCTACCTCACAGAGTTTCTGTGAAAAATGAGGGATCTGTAGAGCGCTTTGGAAAAAGAAAAACATGCTGATTACTGCGGCTAATATTCACAAGAGGTAGGGGAAAGACGGCCAACATTCCCTCTGTAGAACTAGAAAATTAAGTTTCAAATTTTAGTAAATTCTGTCTTGCTGCTATTTTAAGGAGTGGGTGAGGGGGGAGGTGTTAGAGGACTCTAGATATCATAGGCAGTGGTAGGAAATATTGGGCTAAATCTAACTACAGTGAGTGGGAGAAAGGTACAAGTGAAGGAGTGGTAAAGAGGAGCTGTGTGGCTGGGGGACTGAGACAGGTGAGAGAAGAGGAACTCAATGGCCAGAGAGTGAAGCATGATAAAGGAGATTTGAGAGAAGAGAAGCCATTGTGGTTAGCTCGGTGTGATCTGGAGAAGGACTGAGTAGGTGAAAGCAATTTCTAACAGGGAAACAAGAATCAATCAGCAGAGAAAAAAAGAATTTCTATGATGAAAGATGTCTAGCCAAGATGAGCTGACCCCCATTATCATATTGCTCCATTTATTTAAAAACAAGATAGGGACAAGGAGTTGGTTTGAATGCAGCCTGTTTTCTATGCTACTATTGTGGGGGCCCGCATAAAACGTATGCTGAATACAGACATAATGTATTCAAATCATATTTTTTTCAAGACTGATTTCCAGCTTTGATCTTGCTTTTATATCAGAGTTTAGCAGAAGTAAGATTATGATACACCATCTCACAGGAGGGTGTTGAAGGGGGTAGGTCCCTAGAGATTTAGGAGAAGAAAGCAAAGAGAAGAATAATGCACCCTGTAAAGAGGCAGAAACACAGAAAGAAGTGAGAATAGGACCTAACTGACATCTCTTAGAACAACTCCAGTTCTTGAAACCACCCCATGGATGTTCTCTTTTGGATACTCTCATGACTTCAAATTCAATGAAACTGAACTCATTTTCCCCTTCACAACTAGACCTCCTTTACATCACTATTTATTTCAAGGATCTTTTCATTCTTCTAGGGTCCCAGGCCCTAAGTGTCAATATGATGTTTGACACTTCCATTTTCTTTATCCCCACTGCAATCCTGCGGATTCTTTCTCCTCTGAAATCTCTTGGATCAATTCCTTCTTTTTCTATTGCAAATGACAATTGAGGGAGGGAGGGAAAGAAGGAGAAAAAGCGAGAGGGAGGAAGAGAAAGGGGGAGGAAGAGAGAGGGGGAAAAAAGAGGTGGAGGGGAGAGAAAGCATTTAGTAAGTGTGCTATGTGATGGAGACAGAAAAAAGAAGAGATTCCCTGTCCTCAAAAGAGCTCAAATTCTCATGTGGAAAGACAGGCCTTTCCATAAAGGGAAGCTTAAAGGATACACTTTCTCCCATTTAACATTATTTCCTCGAAGGGAGACCCTCCTACTAATGCAACCATGGCCCAAAAAGAAAAGTGATTTTATTTTTCAGGACTCTTCAATAAGAACTCTCAATTTTATTCAGTACCAATTTTGTATCCATCCTTGAAAAGACAATGTTCATTCATGGTATATCCCCTTTCCTCCTAATTCCCCTGCAAAGGATGTCTTCACATATCCCCTTTAACTATAAACCCTTCGAAGTCCAGTTCAAACTCCAATTACTTATAAAAAGTTGTTGACTTTTCCAGATTCTCTCACAGAACTCTCACTTGATTAAGTGCCAAAATAAGTGGGTCATATTGTCAAGTGTTATTACTTAACCCTTTCCCATCTATTTCTTCTCTCTCCCAAATACATTGAAAGCACCTTCCCTGAAAGTCCATGCTTTTCTACGTCACCCTCCCCTTGCTCTGCCCCACACTCGGGGCTTTTACCAGGTTTTGGACAAAGTCAACGGATAGAGATTTACAGAAGATAGACGCTGTCAGGAATGTGAATTACTGATGGAAGGAGAAAAGTCCACAGGGCAACAGGCAAGCTGTACAAATGATTCTTCCTGTGGAAGACAAGGAATTTCAAATCCAGAGCTTGACAGTGAGTTCCACATGATAGATTCAACAACCTTATTAATGTCCCCGCCTACACTCAAACCAAACTCAACTTTAGGTTAGACAACATTCTATTTCTCTGTCCATCAGAATTTAAGTGCTTCCCTAGCATCTGCAACAACTGCAAATTCATTTCATAAGAGCCTGACCGCCAGAGGCACATGCATGAAGGGAAATATCTTCATACAAAGACAGTTTCATTATATTCTCCTCAGGAGTTAGATATATACACCAAATTACTAGTGATAACAGAGACAAGAAAAGATACTTATTCACATGTAGAAAAACAACAACCACCAAGAAAATGGCCCTAAGTATTCTTTTATTAATTCTTAACAATTCAGTTCAAATTCAGAACACGAGTTGCCCTGTTAATTTCAAATATTAAAGTTTGAAGTTTTTCAATTCCATGAAAATAGTCGGGTCAAAATTATCTTTGTTTGTCTTTAGTATCAGCACCAATAGGAAGCCTGATGGTGGAATTCTGTGATGTCAAACTCAAATAGAAATAGGGGCCATTAAGCTTTTACTTAAGGATCCCTAAGCCAAATATTTGACTTCATTTTAAAATGTGTTACATATGTTTGACTGTAATTTAAAATATTTCCTAATTACATTTTAATACAGTTAATATTGGGGAGGTTTGCTGGTGATGAATTTGATACCTCTGTGGATACAGAGGTGACCTTTGAGGCAAGATCTGGATTCATCCTGTCTCTGACACATTCCAGCTGTGCAACCCCAGGATAATTATTTAAATTTTTAGTTCTCTAAGAAACTGTCTATTAAACAACAACTATTTATTAAGTCCTTCCTTTGCAGCAGACACTGAACTAGGTTCTGGGGATATAATTTCAAAGAATGAAGCAAGTCTCACCAACCAAGAACTTATATTGTGATGGGAGGAAGGGGATAACAAGTACATATAAAACTATATGGAATAAATGGAAAGATATATATATATATATATATATATATATATATATATATATATATATATCAGCCTAGAAAGGAGTACATTAGAAATTGTGGGGATCAGGAAAGGCTTTATGCAGAAGATGGTGCATGAGCCACATCTGAAAGAAAGAGGCTGCCAGTAGAAATAAGCAGAGAGGTATTCCAGGCATGTGGGAGAGAGCAAAAGAAGAGAGCTGGGAAATGTAGCATCATTAAGCAGGCTATAATCTGGCCTTCTCCATCATGCTCCACACAACTCTTTATTCTGGCAGATCATTTCAGCCCTAAAATTCACCCACTTCAGAAGTATCCTCAGCCCCTGAGGCCCCTCCCTCAGACCGGATGGCTGTTCCTAGAACCTCTTTTTAAGGAGGAAGTCCTGGTCAGACAGCTCTTTCATTCTCATCAGGATGTAGTCCCAACTCCTCCAGCATGTCCCTGGCTCCTGCAACTTACAGTTTCCTTTTATGGATTTTCTTCCCATCATCATCTCAGCTCTTTGAGAGAAGAAGCTACCTTCCTTTTTGCTTTTATTTGTATTTCCAGTATTTGGCACAGTGCATGGCTCATTGTGAGCACTTCACAAATAATTGCTGACTGTGAAGAACAAACAGTCTGGCTTGATCACAGAGTGGGGAGGGGGTGAGTGGATGGGGTGGATGTCCGATGTCCAAGGAACTTAATAACATTGCTGAGGTAGCAAAGCTGAACTGGTAAAGGAAGTTTCTGTATTTAGGAGCTTCCTGTAATCAGTGAAATCACAGGTAAAGTCCCTATCTCTCATAATGACAATGAAAATTAACATCCTGCCTTCAAAAATTGGGTCATTATTGGGGGAGAAACAAGTCCGAAAGTAAGCAAAAAACCCTCCAATATGTCACAGGATTATAAAGCAAAATGCTGCTACTTTCTTGTTATATACACACAAAGCAACAGATTAGTGGCTCTTTGGGATAAAAATTCCTATTTCCATAATATTTTTCATAGTATTTTCTTCACCATAATCCTGTGATGTATTTGTATAAGTATTATGTTGTTACAGGTGAGGAAGCTAAGACATAGATAGTGACATGACCTACCCAAGATCATATAATTAGTCAGGGACCTCCTATGACTATTTACAGTGATTTTTCCATTGCAACAATTTCAATGTGGAAATAACTGCAGCTTCTTAAAAAAGTTCCTTTTTATTATTATTAACTTGACCAACATCAACAAACATGAACATTTTAAAGAACTGAGAAGGAAGACTGTATGGGAAACCATAAAAACATACTATAAATAGAAGGACTTCTTTTTTGCATATTACAAATCCTGCTTATATCTGTCCCCTTCTACTTTATTTTTTATTCATTGATTTTCTTTCTTCTTCCTATTTTTGGTCCTATTGCTCCCCATTTCTTTCCATCAAAAAAAAAAACATCTTCCAACAATTAAGTATAGTCATACAAAACAGAACCATATACTGTGTTTATAAGGAATGTCTCATCCTAAACCTCTACTTCATCATCTCTCTACCAAGAGGTGGAAAATAAATAACCTCATCAGTCTTCTAGAGATGTGGTTACTCATTTCATTGATAATAGATCTGAAGTCTTTAGTTATAACAACAACCCAGTCTTAACACTGCATTGTCTCCTGCCCCGCTGATACTTTCTTTCACAACCAAACTTCTCAAATTAGCAGGCTAAATAACCCTCTGTTCATACACTTCGTCTCTCCTCCTTTCTCGTCAATTACTTTTAAACCCACAGGTAATTACATTCACATTCAGAACTGGCTACCAGTGACTTGCAGACCAGTGACCTTGTCCATCCTCATCCTCCTTGATTTCTCTGCAGCTTTTCATATACACCTTACCCTCTTTCTTGAAATTTTTTCTTCCATTGATTTACTGATTGAATTCTATAATCACCAACTACTATTTATTAAGTACTAAACAGTAATTGTTTTCTCTTTCTCACCCAGGAATCCTGAGGGTCTTCTCTTCCCAGTTGGATTGTTTTAAAGGGGCCATCCCTTGAGAAACTACTTCGGAGCCTATTCACTGAATGGGTGTACCTCACTCAAAGTGAGAATGTAATATGACTTTAACCTTTGCATCCCGGGCCATCTCCAGCCATTCTGTTGAATATCAGGCCACTGGACACGGATATTTCAGGAGAAGAAAGGTTGGTGACCTTGTACAGCCCTCCCTCACTCAAATCAAAGTCAAGTGCAAGTCACGTCATCCTCTCGATGTCATGGTCAAACACAACCACAATCATCATTGTTTCATTTATAGAGCACTTGAAGGCTTATAAATTCACAAATGCTGTCTCACTTTACCCTTACAACAGCCCTGGAAACTAGTTACAATTATTTTTCCCATCTGACAGATGAAGAAATCGAGGGAAACAGCAGTTACGTGCGTGACTTGACAAGTGTTACACAACCAATGTCTAATACGAGATTTTCATTCAGACCCTCCTGGCTCCAGGTGCAGGATTCTGTTCCTTCTACCACCTAGCTGGCTATGATACCGCACCCTCTTGGATCTCCTCCATTTTTCTCCACCTGGCCTACAGGCCTCACAAGTCATCTTGGTAACCTTCTGGAAGCACTTGGCCTATATGAGTTTCCCTTACTCAAACTGTTCTTTTTCCTCACTACAGCATCATTCTGAGGCTGTCTGTTCCCTAATGGAGGGTGTGTAATAACCTATGAGTCTAGGACTATTGTGTAGAAGGTGCCAACCTGCACGGGTCGAGGACATTTCTGCATTCAGGAGTTCCCTCTACCAGCGAAAGCACATACCTAATCCTACCCCTATACTTATCTCTAATAGCAGTAATAAAAATGAACAAAATGTTTTTTCATAAAAAGGGAAAACACTGCTACCACATTCTCTCCCACCTAGGCTCTTGTCCACATAGATGGCAGTAGAAAGGGATACAGTTCTTCATTTCCCCCCTTTCCTACTGTCTCAGAAAAGGTAGGTATTATACAGTCATATACCGAGGTGCAGCATCTTTTATGTTTAACAACCAACAACTATAAACAGGGGTTTAAGATAGCCAAAAGGGTTAACCAAAAGTTTACAAGTAATCTTAAAAGTTTAAGGAGTTAGGGTAAAAGAGATAATGGGTAAAGTCTGATCCAGGCCAGTTATATTCTTCATGCTGGACCCTGGAATTAAACATGACCACATAAACAATACAACATTTAATAAAAAGTTTACTTAGCAGCATGGGAAGTATAGAGAGCCAAACCACCATTAGGCACACCTCATCTTACTTTGGTAATTACCACAGTGGTATGAAGTTTGGAAAGGTATACTGACTTCAACAGTTGTGGGACATCTGTGACACCTGCAGAGGTCAGTTATTCCTGGGTTGGAATATACAAAAAAGTTAAAAAAAAAAAAACCAATCCTTCCTCTAAGGACCTCACAGTCAAAGATGGGGTGGAGGTGGGGAAATATACAAACAACCATGTATGAACAAGATTACAGACAGATTAAAGTTAAAGTAGTTCAGTAGGAAGGCACTACAATTGAGAATTGGGAAGGGCTTCTTGAAAAGGTAGGACTTTAGCTAAGATGTGAAATAAGCAAGAGAAGCCAGGGATAGGGGATGACCAGAAAAAAAAAATGTTCAAAATCAAGGGATATAGTTTTGACTACAAGGAGGCTAGGGCCCCTGGTTTGGAGAGGAGGAAGCAGTAAGAAGATGGAAATGTAAGAAGGGGCCAGCACTTTTTATGGTAGCAAAGATTTGTAAATAAAATAAGTATCTATAGATTATGGAACAGATAACTACATTGCAGGGTATGAACATAATAGAACATAGCTGTGCCCTAAAAAATAACAAATGAATAATTCAGAGAAACACGCAAAATCTTGTAGAAACTGATATACTACACTACAAACATAGATACAAGGTTTACCACAACTTAAATGAAAAGAAAAAAAGTTAAATACTTTGTCATTATAATAATCAATTTTGGCCACAGAGAATTCAATTGGATAGGCATCTTTTATCACAGAGGTAAAGACATAAAGAGGTCAGGAACATGGCATGTGCTTTTAAGATGTACTAGATATGTTTACTATTTCTGTTTAACTGAGTCTTTCCCCTTCGCCTCCTCCACCCCCAGCATTAAAGGGAAGGCCTATGTGATATGAGTAGTTTTCATGTATGGAAATGAATGATGGAAAAACAAAAGGCATCAATGAAATTTTAAAATAAAAAAGACTGATTAAGAGTGATTGGAAGCTGCTATAAAATTCTGCCAACAGTATTACAAATGTACCATTCCAATGAGAAATAAAGGAGGGAAGCATCTGAATATCTGTAATAAGCATAGATTTATAATGGAACATGGAAAACAGTAAATTGAAAGAATGCATAATGGATATAGCTGCTTGTCTTCTATGTGGGTAGGGGTGGGTCTGGAGAGAGGGAGAATTTTAAACTCAAAATTTTTTAAAAATATATTAAGATTAATAATATATTTTTTTAAAAATAGCTTAAAAAGAGAAGGTTACAGCTAAATTGCAACTGGTCATGAATGCCAGGATAAGCACACTGGGTAAATAAACTTGTTTGGGGCACGCAGTCAACAGACAACAAATATGTATAAAGCATTTAATTCATGCCAGGCACTCAACACACACACACACACACACACACACACTGAACTAAATATATATACACAGTTCAGAAGACTTGGGCCAACAATGAAGGAGGCCACCAAAAAAACAAAAAAAAAGTAATGCTGTCTTCAGTGTTAGCAGTAACATTCCAGTACCCAGAAACACAGGACCTACTGCACCTTGTCAGACCACAGTTTATGAAAGAGATTACAAATGGAGCGACTTCCAGAGGACAGTTACCAGAATGCAAAACAGTTACCAAATATTGTCATTTGGAAATTGTTGAAGAAACTAAGGGTTTTTTTTTATTTTAAAAACTTAGGAAAGGATATGATAACTATCTAAAAAAATATGAAAATATTTTGTAGTGAAAGGTTTATATTCATTCTTTGTCATTTCAGATGGAAAAACTAAGACCATTAGATGGAAATTACAATTAAAATAAATCTCAAATCAAGACAAAATTATTCCTGCAATTAAAAAACCAAAAATGTCCAGAGTTAGAGTGGACTACCTTGAGAAGTAGTAAGCCCCTTAACCTGAGCAATTTTCAGACAAGGGCTGGATATTCTAAATCTAAATAGGAGAGGAGGTAGATCAGATGAACTCTAAGATCCTTTTCAACTCTGATGCATGATTCCAGCAGTCATCCAGTGCATGTTCTGTTCAATGAATTAATACACTGTACTTAAGTTCATAGATAGAAACAGAAGGGACCTGCAAGGTTCCTTACAGACCTTACCGAATCCAACCCATTCTTTCAACAGACAAGGAACATTAAGGGAAACAAAAGAATTCTGTTTCCATGGGATTGACTCCTCCTAGTTTTGAGTGATAGCAGAACGTAAATCAGAGGTGCCTAGTTCTAATCAGAATTGTGACCTAGCAGGAACAGGCTTCTGATCAGGTAAAACGCAAACTTAACCAGCTGTTTGAAAGGGAACCTATCAGAGGAGAACATGAAGTGAGATAATCAGGAGGCTGCATATGGCCAATGAAGAGCAAGGCAGGAAATATGAACTGGAAGAAGGGCATAAAAGACTCTCATTTGGTCTGAACAATTGTAGTTGTCCATTAGGAGTTATCCGTTCATTAAGGGAGAATGAACGTAAAATTTAACAAAAGCTTTCCTGATTTCACAAGTATTCTTTGTTGAAAATGAGCATGTTTCTCACAAACATGAAGTCTAGAGAGATTAACTGACTTGTCTAAAATCACACAGAGAGCTGACAAGAACCAGAATTTGAATTCAGTTACTTGCAACTCTAAATCTAGCTTTTCCCTTGTTCCATACCACCTCTCCACTTTTTTTTTTATAGCCAGATTTTCTCAGCTAACATTCTTCAAACATTCTTGTTGTGTTGTTCCATATATATATGGAATATGTGAGGGTCTCTCATTACTTTTTGTTCCCATCAATTAAATGTAGGGGATTTTTACATCAAGAAGAAGTATACTGTGATATATAATGAGATCTGGACTGTGAATCAAGAGAACCAGGTTCTATTACCAGGTGTGTCATAATCTAAGAAACCTTGAAAAAGTTCCAATCTCTCTGCCTCACTTTCTGCAGCTATAAAAAGAAACCAACCTAGAAAATATTAAAGGTCTTTCAAGCCCAAAAACCATTAGGAAGCATACCATCCAACTGCCTCCTTTGTACCACAAAATGGACCTAAAATATTGTTAAGGTTTGTTAACCTTCTATTTGTAGAACATGATGAAACAACAGGAATATATCATCGTCATGATGAGCTCTATTTAATAATGCTACAAACTTAACATACTTAAACACTTGAAAAAGATGTGGATTAGCAATCAGCAAACCTGGGTTTAGTGCCACCAACTCCTTATGTGATCTTGGTGACTTTCAAGTTTCCTAAGAGGGAATGATCTCAAGTTCTCGGAGTTGACGTTCTATTTTCAAATCGGTAAAAAACGAGGGAGTTAGAATAAATTATCTTTCAGATCCCTTCCAGCTCTAAAATTTTAGGACCTTATTCTTGCCATTTCACAGCTATCTTTCTCAGTGTGCCCATAAAACTGGTCAAGCTTCCTAATATGAGGGTAATACTACAGTCTTCTTTCCACAGCACAGAAAGAATCATGAAACAATTTCCTTTTTTTAACTTTTATTTTGACACAGACTTGAAGTTCAGACAGCATCACAGAATCTAAGAATTGGAGGGGACCTCTGAGTCCATTTAGTCTAACATATAACTGAAAGGAAAAAAAATCCCCTCTACACTATCCTCAACAACAGCCAGTCTTTTTATGTTATCTTTTCATCACTTGGTCAACTGTGCAAGAGCAGCACTGGACTCCAGAAACCAGACAGTAATTTCTTCTTCAGAAGTAGCATGAGGAAATATGGTTAGTCTTACACAACACAACTATTATCGAAGTCATTTGAAACTACACAGATATGGCCTACATTGAATTGCCTGCCTTCCCAAAGGGGATGGGTAGGGAGAGAGGGATGGCGAGAAGTTGGAACTCAAAATTTTAGGAACAACTGTTGAGTATTGTTCTTGCTACTAGGAAATAAGAAATACAGGTAATGGGGAATAGAAAGTTATCTGGCCCTACAGGACAAAGGAGAAGATGGGGACAAGGGAAGGGAAGGATGATAGAAGAGAGGGCAGATTGGTGATAGAGGTAATTAGAATGCTTGATGTATTGGGGTGGGGGGAGGGGACAAATGGGGAGAAAATTTGGGACTCAAAATTTTGTGAAAATGAATGTAAAAAGTTAAATAAATTAATTTTTTTAAAAAAGTGGTAGCATGAGAATCCCTCCTACCAAGATAATAAGCTGTTATAAGATTCATTCATTTATCCATTCTATTAAATGTTTTCAATCAAACAAGTAAATAATGCCAAACACCAAGTTCATTCTCTAACTGCATGTCACTTGGTTTACCTTCCCCAAAGAAGGGTGAGGCATCTAATGCAGATACTAGCAACTTTTCAGTTGTATCAAAGGCAAAGGGTTCCCAGGGTTTCTCCTGGTAACCTATCCATATCGTTTTGTCATACAATATTAGTCTAAGTTGGTTAAGAATGGATTTAAGTTCTTGGCAGACAGGTGGTAACTAAATTAGTACCTACAATAACTTAGCACTATCTATATCAGGGAAAAAAATAAATAACATTGTGTGACCACAGGACCATTTTTTAAATAACAATTCTACTAGTTTTGATTCAGTTTACTAATTTTCAGAAAATACACAGGTTTGGATTTACTTCTAGGTTTATAGAATTATATGTTTAAATTATATGCTTATAGTTTAAAATTATTTGTCTTCATTAGGTATGCAATTTTTACTTGCATGATTTCATTTGGGCTTATCATTTACAAAATAATACAAAAATTATTATTAGGTTTGGCCAATGCTATGATCCCCATTTTGGAAATAAGGAAAATAAAGACCCTAAATTTGAGTGACCTTATCCAGGCCACAAATTAAAAAATAATCCACTGACAAGGCTTGATTTCCAGGTCATCTGTCTCTCAAAATTAGTACTCTTTCAAAACCATTCCACCAAGTTTTTATGTGGCATTTTAAAAAATTAAAATGTAATTGAACTCAAAATTTAGTTAAAAAGCCAATCCATGTGCAAAGACTGTGTGAATATTTGTGTGGTTTTTCAAGGATCACTAGCTGGTTCAAGTCTATTATTTCATAAGTATAAACTTGATGTGTTGAACAGAAAACTTGCCAGGTTCAAGAAACATGGTTTTGAAAAATAAATTTGCATGTAATATGGGGTAAATTTCAATACTATCAACTTGCAGCCTCCAATATATAAAAGTGATACTGTTTATTACCATTAGTCGTCCATTTCATATAGCTCTTTGAGGTTTCTTTCCTTACTAAGAACTCTATGAAGCAGGAAGAGAAAATATATTTTTGCCTCTTCTTTCATAAAAGTTTATTGTTGTTGCTGGTTTTTAAGCAGTCATTTCCCTATATACTATAGTTCATACATACATACACACATACATACACACACACACACACATACACAATCTTTCTTACTTCAAAAATGGAAAATAAACAAAACCAAGCAACACAAATCAAATCAAAGAGACAGAATATTCCATACTCATATAATCCTATCTTTTCCCTGAGTATGGGGAGGTATACTTCTTCATCTATTTTGAAGACAATGTGTAATAGTTACTGATCTGACCTGTAAAATGATTCCAGATTCTACCAGGATGCTGGAAATCTATGCAAACGAAGAGAAAGGGACTTGGTACCTGTAAAGGCTAATATAATTTCCCTGACTGGGTTATGCTAGGTTGCACAATGGATACAGTACCAGGCCTGGGGTCAGGAAGACTTGAGTTCAAATGTGAGCTCAGACACTTAGGTAATCCTGGGCAACTCACATAAACCTATTTGCCTCAGTTTCCTCATCTGTAAATGAGTTAGAGAAGGAAATGGCAAACCACTCCATAATCTTTGCCAAGAAAACCCTCAAATGAGGTCATGAAAAGTCAGACATGACTAAACTAGATAAACAGCAACCAAAGCAATATTTCCCTGACAGAGCTGAAAGGTCAATTTTGTGGGACGTCCTAATTGTGTAGCAACCGATCTGAATAAGTACTCTTAATCCACTTGATTTTCGTGAACAGTAAAGCTGAACTTTTCTATGATAACAGATTTCAATGTTCTAGGACTTGTAATTCTTACACCATCTGAGAGAAGGTATTAATAATTATAGGAAATGTGTCCGTTCTCTGCTATTGTCATGCATGACAACAGCAAAAACCTGGTGAAAAATATGCCTCCCTATTTTATGCTCTATTTAACAGTTACAAAGTTTTCTCAGTTCTTGCATCCTTCTGGAACTCTCCAATGAATATATCATATGCACAGGAGTCATCACCTTGTAGAAGCACTCTAAAATTACATTTGGTTCTGCTGAATAAAGTGGTTTCGTTTTTAATCGCTAACAAGCAATAAGCACTATGAGAATTACTGTAAGAATGCAACTTTCCGTTTGTTGTGTGATGCTCTGGAACAGAGACTTTCAACTTTTTGGGGCTAGACGGTAGCAGGTATCTTGGCCAGCTCTAAGAGTCTGATACAGCCTATGGACCTCTTCTCAGATCAATATTCTTAAATGAATAAAGTAAAATACATAAGATTACCAAAAAAAATCAAATCTTAGTCAAAGTCAACATGTAATTTTTTTCCTATACAAATTCAAAGATCCCCTGAAAACACAAATTCCAAACAAGTTTGTGGACCCCAGATTAAGAATACCCCTTCTCTAGGATATTCTGCCAGTTTTCTTCTTATATCTTTATCAAGATTGTTCTCTATATATGTGTGGATGTAGCAGCAAGCACCCGGACACATCCAGGATAACCTGCTGGGACAGATTCTTAGACCTGCTTTTCCAAAAGGAAAGCAATTTTTGAGGGGTCAACAATCTTCTTTAATCACATATACCAACAGAGAAAATACAAGCAGAGAAATGAAGACCAACAGGTAGGGCTTTCAACTATCTGACCATAAGCACTACATACATCACAGATCAAAAGGCAGATGCAACTGTTTGATCATTACATACATACATAGTTACCAGGGAGAAAAGCAACATCTGGGTCTTAATAGCCAGAGAGGGAAGCTGGCTACCCAGAGTCTCATCTGGCACAGGAACCTTCTTCCAAAGAGCAAGCCCCCAAAGCAAAATCTCACCTCAGAGTATATAAAGAGCCAGAAGGCACCATGGCCCACATGTTTCAGTGCCGAATTAACAAACAGTATGAAAGCCTTCAAGCAAACAATCTCCCCTAAGCAAGCTTCCCTCAATGGGCTCCATGTGAGGCCTATTAATGGTCAGGGAAGAGCTTTGCCTTTCTACAAAACAAGCCTCCCTAATCAGGCAAGTCTCATTAATATTACAGTGGATTATTGCCCAAAATATCTGGTAGAGTTGGGAAAGTGAGGCATATATGAATCAGGAGTTATTGGTATTTTCCTAAGAACTCTTTTTTAAAACAGCAGTAACACCACTGATATTTCCTGAGAATGTTATCTTCCCTGCCTTTAGATAGCCTGAGGATCCATCTTTCAGTATACTAACAATTATGTTGCTTTGGGAAGAGACATGCCCTGTGTATACTTGACTTAAGCTCCAAATGTAGTGGGGTTCCACTGTCACTGATAGAGAAAATATAGTCAGCTTATAGAAATCATTTTTCCCCTCATTTTTTGTCTCCAGGCTGTTAAGTTTCATCCATAAAATCCCCTTAGGATAATGTAGCTTAACTGGGTTGCTTGCCAACATTAATTTAACTTTCTTTTTTTTTCCATCAATCACTATTTGCCCCTCATGAGGGGAATACTTTTCACTATTTTCACAATCCTCCTAAATAAAATTTTAGAAAGAAGTGTATATTCTAAATTGATATGGCCTTTGATTCTACATTTCTTCAAAGAGATTAAGCATTTACTGGCAGAATTTGTTCCTTAGGTTTTTTTTAAAATGATCATTTTGATGAAGGCTTAAAGTCTACTAAACTCTTTTAGGAAAAAGTCTGGTTTTGTCTGTTCTTTTATCCATTTCCCTTTTTTAAGGCATCAATTATGTCAGCTCTGAGTTATTTTTATCTTTCCATTTCAATATTTTATTTTTCTAATTTGGTATAGATCTCAGCTCTAACAGGCTGATGTTTTAAATGCAGAGAAGCAGATGATTCAGTGATGACTCTAAAATTAGTAACCAATTTTTGGATATGCTCTATTTTAATTCTAGGGGGTTTTGGTATTTACTATGTCCAGTGCTTCCTGGTTGTTTGTAATGATAATATTATAGAACCTTGTGGTGATCACAATTAGGGAGTGAATTCTTAACTAGCTAAGGTATAGCCATCATAAAATGTAAAATAAATAATTTTGATCTCATAAAACTAAAAAGCTTTTAAAGTAAATAAGAGTAGAACTAGAAATGTTGAATGTGAAAATATTTACAATAAACATCAGTAATAAAATAAGATATCCAAAATAAAGAGGCAATTGCCAAAATACCTACCACCAAGATCCATTTCTCAATAAGTGGTCAAAGAATATGTGAAGTTTTCCAAGTACTTCAACTTATTCATAACCACATGAATAGATGTTCCAAATCACTAAGATAAATGTCATTTATATCAACAATTCTAAAGTTTTGCTTCAGGATGTTCAAGCTGGCAAAGATAAAAAGTAGTAGCAATGGTCAATATTAGAGAGACTATGAAGTTATTATGGACAGACAGATCTATTGATCATGGTTTCTTTTGTTTAAAAAATATAGCCAACTCAGAATGTATTCTTTACTTAAATATGGATTTCTTCCTGGCAGTTTTGTTTTATTTTTGCACTAATGGAACTATGATGTGGTTCAACCTGTATACTGATTCAGAATTACACAAGAGACTAAATTGTTCAATTCCTTGGATGATGCCAGTAGATGTATATAATTCAAGGACATGAAAGACAGAAAGAAAAGTTGTAAAACACCAAAATATTCACAGCAACTTTTCTTGTGATAGCAAAGCACTGGAAACAAAGTAGATACCCACTAGTTGGAGAATTAATTTTAAAAACCCACTGTATTTTGTTAATTAAATGGAGTACTTGTGTCAAAAGTAAAAACTGGGAAATTCCTTACAAAACAAATATTTCTATAAACTGATGCAGAAGGAAATAAGCAGCAACAAAAGAACAAAATACAGAATTACCAGCACACAAATGTAGAGTGTGTGGAAGGAAAGGAAGTCAAATGATAAATAAATACAATTAGATCATGAAACTAATCTGGCCCCTCACAACAGAGGACTAGTAAGCCAGAATATTGTATACAGTGTCAGAAATGTTCAACGAATCCAATATTTTGGCTTAATTGTTTTTGCTACCTTAGGGGCTTTTTACAATAATTGAAATCAATACCAATGAGATAAGTAATTTCTTTAATATTAAGTATTCATGACATATCAATGCAAGGCCTCTATGCAGTCTTCAAGTCTTTGGTCTGTTTCATTTCTTAATACTAAGCTACATTTCCCAAAAATATTTCTTGACATTTCTCCCATTCCAACTTTGGTCACCTCAATGAATTTACTATTAAAAACACACATTTATTCAATTTAGAGAATTTGAACTCAGGTTTTACTGGCTCCAGGCTCAATTACCTAGTACTTTGCAAACCATAAAGTAAAAATGCCATCTCTTATTATTTACACGAGTGCTGTAACGAAATGACATTTCATGTTGTCTTTAGATCCATAATAAAAACAACCATTAATTCTTTCATTCCTCTATTCAAGGAGGACCTCTGTGCCACGTTCTATTAAGTTGTAACTTATTTTTGTCTTCTGGTTTCATTTAGAGTCACAACATGAAAAGTAGTATGATTTAGTTACTTCAAGAATAAGTCTACCGAACATATACATTTCAAGGTCCATTATTAGTTTTTTTTCTTAATTAAGAGAAATCTATTTTTGTTCGCTCTTACAATACTGGAGAGAAGAAATGCACAATAATTATGCACTGAGATATTAAATGTTATTAGAATTCCAAAATGGGAGAGCAATCAAATCAAATTAAAAATTGGAATATGGGATTTTGTTTTTCCCTAGTAACAGGGTCTTGAGTACAGAACTTCAAAGAAGGAAAGCTTTGGAAAGAAGATGCATAGAAGTAGAAAAGCTATTTTTTTGATGTCTTTTTCCCCCCCAGGGTCCTGACACTAAAAATCTTGTTGCACCATTATTTGCTCATGATTGATCTAACCAAAGCATTTCCAAAAAAAATGCAAAGGATCTTGTTCACCTATTCTTTTCTCAGAATGAGATAAGCACCCATTCTCTGATAAGAACACCACCTACTTCCTTCCCTTATCTGTTGTATTAATGTAAGATATTTAATACTGGTATCAGCATTGAAGGCAGACCCGGTACAAAAGTCAGTTTTCCTGTTGGAGGAAGTTGTCAGCAAACATTTACTGTACACCTTAATACATGGCACTGAATTGAGTGTTTTGAGGACAGTTTAGATCAAAAGTCCAAGAATTGGAAGGCCCAGCTTAGAACACTGCCTTCTATTTTCTCCCCATAATCAAACCTTACAATACTCCTAATAAAATAGTGGAACCTATTAGATGTTTGTACTTGGTTGAGGACTGCAAAAATAATTATCTATATATTGCTATTAAAATTACTATAATGTTTAGTTATTGAATTAGAGTACGTATGGAGTCTACCTTATCTGAATGATACACATTGCAAAACTTGCACTCAAAATCTAATTAATTTATTAAGCATCATAATGAAGCTCTGCATTGACAAGTCACTCCAAGTCAAATTCTAAATATATGCTTGTTTTTTAAATTATGGTCTCCAGTAATGGAAACAATAATTTAGCAAAGCAGATATACAACATTTGTAAAGAAAATTAGCAAATGCTCTAAATTCAAAAGGAAAGAGTTTTCTTGCTGAGCCATTTACCTTCCCTAAATTTTTTTCTTTATGTGCTCTGTGGGTTTTTTCAGTAGTTTGACACTTTAGGTAGGAGAGAAATTGGGAGGAATAGCTGCTACTTGATGGAAGGACAAGAGAGCTCAGTTTTCCTCTCCTTAGCATAACATCAAATGAATTTCAAAGAATGATTAACTGCTATTTGGACAAGGATCAGAGAATGAACTGGTTAGCAAACACTATACAAAATTCACAGTAAATAGGAAAGCAAAGCATTGTAATTATGGAACAGTCAGCAAAGTATAGAAACAACCTCTTTATACTGAGTCCATAGTAGGATTTTTGCCTGAATATTCTTTTTCTTGTGTTCTTCTATTCTACAGATGTGCCACAAGGATGGTTTTTGTAACAAAATAATGAGCTCAAACCCAGAGAAAGTCTGAATCACATATACAGAGAAAAGAGGTAGCCCAGCTAGGGTGGTGCTCTATATCAGTCTGAACACTTCTGAGACACTATACAATATCTAACTTTCAAGTCTGCAAAGTGCTTTAATGTACACATAATTCATTAAAGCTTTCACATCAACACTGTGGGTTATTATATGTTTGAGATTCTGTGACTACTGTCACAGAACCAAATGAACCAAGTCATTCACTTTCTGAGTGGGAAAGTACCTTAACAGTCATGCAGTCAAATTCCCACTCAAATAAGAATTCCCATTTTGACACAGTGAACAAGTGTCATCTGGCTTTTACCTGAAGATCTCTAGTCAGAGGATGCACACCATCCTGTAAGGCATCCTATTTCACATTTGGATAATTTTAATTGTTACCAAGATTTTCCTGACACTAAGCCTAAATTAACCTAACTCTGCTTTCTGGATCTCAACAGGGCAAATTTCTCTTCCAGGAGACAATCCTTCAAATTCTTGAAAGCTATCATTCCTTCCCCATACCCCCAGGTCTCATTTTACAAATGAGTAAAGGCCAGTATCTTAATAAACACTCGCCAAACGGAACTGAACTGTCCTGTCACTCCATACTCTTCTTTGAATCCAAAGAAATTTCTTGCTAAAATGTAAAAGGAATTTACAAGGTAGTATCACAAACAAATCATGGCTTATGGATGGTCCTGAAATGCAGCTCAAATATATCTTTTTTACATCTCTGACCTTTACAAAAAAAGTATTTTTTTTTCTTTTTCTCCTTCATCAAAAGGCACAACCATATTTTCCAGTTTCTCAAGTTTGGAATTATCCTTGACTTCCTACTCTCCCTCATCTCACATAACCTATCAGTTGCCAAACCATCCCTTTTCTACTTCCCCATCATCTTGAGTTTAACCCATTCTCTCTAATCACGCAGTCGACATCTCAATCCAGGCCCTAATCACTTCTCATCTGGACTCCTACGATGGCTTCCTAATAGATCTCCCTCCTTCAAGTCTCTCTCACTCAATTCCATCTCTACACAAATGCCAAAATTATTTCCTTTAGGTGTAGATCCGACCATGATAGTCCCCTGTTCAATAGACTCAAAAACAGGGGTTCTTAATCTGGGATCCACACACTGCTTGTAGTTATTTTCTTTGCTTAAAAAAAAATTATGACAATTGTATCTCTATAGTTTTCCTTTTCCTTTCCTATGTATTTTATTTTTTCACCTTAAAGCATTTTTCTAAGGAAGGGTCAATAGATTTTACCAGATTATCCAAGGTGTCCATGATGCAAAACGGACTGAGAATCCCTGTTCCAATAGATTCCTATGTCTCTAGGATAAAAGATAATCCCCAATGTTTAGATTTGAAAGCCCTTCACCACGTTTCTCACATGTCTTCCTAGCCTCATAACACATCGCTCACCCTTTTCACTGACTCTGTGGTGAGGCCAAACTGATTTCCTCCAACGTGCTGCCTCACTTCCTTTGTGATGACCCTCCCCTATGCCTGGAATGCACTCTCTCTTTGCTTCCATCTCAGAACATCTATCTTCCTGTAAGATTTTCCTTTGTGACCTCATTTTCTGAAAAAAGTCTTTCCTGGTATCACTCTTATCTACTAGAGCTCAGACTCCCGAAACACCTATTTAATGATGAGGGCTAGCTCCAGCGTTTATATAGGACTTGGCTTTCCAACTGCTTTATATTTGTCATCTCACCTGACCCTCATAACAACCTTATGAGGTAGATGCTATTGGTATCCCCATTTTACAGATGATGAATCTGAGCCTGAAGGAGATTTAAGGACTTGCCCAAGGTCACATGCAAAAAGTTTCAAAGACAGTATTTGAACTCAGGTTTTCCTAACTCCAAGTCCAGAACTCCAACCAGTACGGTAACTACATATTTTACTACAATGAATTCACTTAGTATTTATTTTGCACTAATTTATAGATGTATTAAATAAATTCATGTTCTCATTCATTTATATTACTGTCTACTCCATAGATTATAAAGTCCTTGAGAGTACAAATTGAATCTTTTTTGCTTTTGTATGCCCAGTATCTTGCACAGTGTCTTGAATATAACAGGTACTTAATAAAAAAACTTTCTGATTGATTTAGAAACTATGAAGAACTATATAAATACTTGCTATCATCTTTTCACTCTCATTGAGCTCATTCATTATATTTTTAGCTACAACCTTAAATTAGATTAATCTTAAGCACCTTCTCCAGTCCTGACCTCTCATTCTCTTCCTTCTCATACCTGTATATGCCTTGAGGGCATCTCTCTCAGATTTCATTTAAATTCTGACATATAGAAAACTGAGATCATCACCTCTTCCTTCTTAATCCTTCACTAATAATGAGTTTGCCTGTTCCAATTCCCTCCAAATGTCAATAGCATCTCCATTTCCCCAGAGTTTCTCATAAATTGAGAGCTATTTTTGATGCCTCAATCTACTTGATCTATGGGTAAATTATATACATGTGCAATTTACACACATATAATGCATATGTGTGTATTATAGATGTCATAATGTTGGGACATTATACTGTAGTCACAAAGATTATTACAAGAATGGAAAGAAGCATCAGAATTAGGGAAAAACGATAAAAATGAGTTACATCAATAGAACGATAATCAAAACTTAGAATACCAATAAATGCAAAAACTAACTGATAAGGTGAAGCAGACGTATTTGTTTTCAAAGTTAAAAATAATTATGTAAATATTTTCTTAATATGATGACTACTATTTGAGATGACTGCTAGAATTATATGAAAGAGGCTCTGCCAATGTCTCCATGTCACGTCCTTATTATCTGACATAGTTTTTTGTTGTTGTAGTCAGCTATAGCAATACAGCAAATACAGCAAAATAGAGCACACAGCAAAAATAGTTCAGGGAATATTTCGAAGTCAATGGCTAAAACATTTCAACATACAAATGATGTAATAAGGAATCACAAAACCCAACTAAAATATTAATCAGAATAATAACTTCAGCAGGAAATAAAAATCCCTCTGATTTAGAGGCAGTACAATAGAATGGAAAGAGTTCAAGATTTATAAGTGCCTTGCACACAGTAGGCATAAAATAAATATTTATTGAATAGGATTGACTTGAAATGGGTTCAGATTCAGACTCTGCTGTTTATTATTTGTGTGAACAGACAGAAGCAAAAAAAACCTCTCTGATACTCAGTTCACTCATTTAGAAGTCAGTGAATTTGATTTACAAGGGGCCTTTCCTGCTTGGAATCTGATTCAATAGGGTTGGAGAGAGAGAGAGAGAGAGGAAGAGGGAGAGGGAGAGAGACAGACAGAGGTGGGAAGGAAAATAATAAGCATTTATTATGGGCCTACTGTGTACCAGGTAGAAAAGTGTGTTAGCACTTTAAAAAAAATTTAACACTCTATTTTTCCTCAGTTACATGTAAAAACAATTTCCAACATTCATTTTGAAAACTAAGTTACAAATTCTCTCCCTCCCTCCTCTCACCTCTCATTGAAAAGGCAAGTAATTTTATATAGGTTAAACACATGTGTAACCTAGCAAAACATTTCCATATTAGTCATGTAAAAGAAAATTCAGACCAAAATTAAAAAAAAATAAGAAAAACAAAGTAAAAGAAATATATTTCAATCTGTATTCAGAGTCCATCAGTTCTTTCTTTGATAATGGATAGTATTTTTCACAGTAAGTCCTTGAGAGTCATCTTAGATGACTGTATTGTTTAGAAGAGCTAAGTCATTTACAACTAATCATCTTACTATATTGCTGTAACTGTGTATATTTCTCCTGGTTCTACTCATTTAATTTCACATCAGTTCATATAAGTCTCTCCAGGTTTTTCTGAGAGCATCTAGCTCATCATTTCTTATATCACAACAGTATACCATCACTATCATATACCAAAAATTGTTTATCCATTCTTCAACTGATGGGAATCCCTTTAATTTCCAATTCTTTGCAGAAAAGAATGGCTATTTGGGCAAATTGCTCTACATAATGGTTGGATCAGTTCTCAATTCCACCAATAGTACAATAGTGTTTCATTTTCCCACATTCCCTCCAACATTTATCATCCTCCTTTTCTGTCCTATTGGCCAATATAATAGTTGTGAGGTAGTACCTCAGTATTGTTTTAATTTACATTTCTCCAATCACTAGTGATTTATAGCATCTTTTTATATGACTAAAGAAAACTATATTTGAAATGACTACTTCTGAAAACTGCCTTCATGTTTTTTGATCATTTCTCAATTGAGAAATGGCTCTTTTTTAATGAAGTTGACTCATTTCTCTATATATTTGAGAGATGAGGTCTTTCAGAGAAATTTCCTTCAATTTTTTTTTCAGTTATGACTGCTAACTGGATTTCCTCCATTTATTCCATTCTCTCTCTCCTTTCACCTAACCCCTCAAAAACTGTTTTGCTTCTTACTTCTTCCCTCAATCCACCCTCCCTTCTATGATCCTACCTTTCTTTAACCCCTTCCCCTCTTACTTTCCTATAGGATAAAATAGATTTCTATACCCAGTTGATGGTGTGTTACTCCCTCTTTGAGTCAATTCCAATGAAAGTAAGGCTCACGCATTCCTCACTACTTCCTCCATCTTCCCCTCCACTGTAATAGCTCCTTGTTACCTCTTTTATGTGAGATAATTTACCCCATTCGTGCTTTCTCTCCCCCTTTCCCTTTCCCCCACTAGATTCCTCTTTCTCCCCCCCTTAATTTTATTTTTAAAGCTATCATTCCATCATATTCAACTCACACCTGTACCTTCTATCTATATATACTCATTCTAACTGCCATAATAATGAGAAAGTTCTTGGGAGTTACAAGTATCTTCCCATGCAGGAACGTAAAGTGCTTACCTTAAGTCCCTTAAGATTTCCCTTCCTATTTACCTTCTTAGGCTTCTCTTGAGTCTTATAGAGGGAGCTCAAATTTTCAATTCTTCCTATTCTCTGGTTTTTTCATCAGGAAAGTTTGAAAGTCCTCTATTTCACTGAATATCCATTTATCCCCTTGAAGGATTATACTCTGCTTTACTGAGTAGGTGATCCTTGGTTGTAATCCTAGCTCCTTTGTCCTCTAGAATATCATGTTCCAAGTCCTTCAACCCTTCATTATAGAAGCAACTAAATCTTGTGGTATCCTGACTGTGTCTCCACTCTATTTAAATGGTTTCTTTCTGGCTGCTTGCAATATTCTCTCCTTAATCTGGGAGCTCCTGAATTTGGCTATATTTCTGGGAGTTTTCATTTGGGGATCTCTTCCAGAAGGTGATTCTTTCAATTTCTATTTTACCCTGTGGTTCTAGAATATCAGAACAGTTTCCCTGGATAATTTCTTGAAACATCATGTCTAGGCTCTTTGTTTGGATCATGATTTTCAGGAAGTCTAATAATTTTTAAATTATCTCTCCTAGATCTGTCCAAGTCAATTCTTTTTTAAATAAGATATTTCACATTCTCCACTATTTTTTCATTCTTTCAATTTTATCTTATTGTTTCTTTATGTCTCATAAGAATCATTAGCTTCCACTTTCTCAATTCCAATTTTTACAGAATTATTTTCTTCAGCAAGGTTTTGTGCCTTCTTCTATGAACTTTTGTCCCTTTTCCATCATTTAGCCAATTCTGTGTTAGCACTTTTATGAAAATTATCTCATTTGATCCTCATAACAATGCTGGGAGGAAGGTGTTGTTATTCATATTTTACTGAGAAGGAAATTGAGTCAGACAGAAGTTAAACAACTTGGACAAGATCACACAACTACCACTACAACAGAACTGCATTTGAACTCAGGTCTTCTTGATGCTGGGTCCACTGTGTATCCACTCACTGGTTTGGAACTCTGGAGGTGAATTACCTTGACTGGTGGATGACTGCTTGAAAACTCACTTCAACTTACTATATCTAGGTAGCCCCAGATGTTCATTTTCCATCTAACCATTTGCTGAAGCACCAGGACCTACCTGTCTCGAACACCTTGTCATCTGAACTATCTTGGATCATAGCCTTCTTTCCTTCCCAACCTTCAAATTCATAGACTCAAGGAACAGAATGAGATAGATACATAGATGCATAGTCAGATACATACATAGATGATAGACATATAGATAAAAACAGGTGTGTGTGTGTGTGTGTGTGTGTGTGTGTGTCTGTGTGTAGAGAATCATATTTTTGGACACAAGCAATATGGTAAATTTTTCTCATTTGGCTACAGATGTTTATTCTTTTATTTTCTTTTATGTTTTTAATTAATTTATGTGTCTTAAATTTTCAACAATCACTTTCATGAGTCTTAAATTTTCTCCCCCTTCCTCCCTCATGAGACAGTATGGGATCTTTTATGGATTCTACACATACATTCTTATTAAACACATTTTCACATTAGTCATGTTGCATAGAAGAACTAAAATGAATGGGAGAAATCATAAGAAAAAAACAACCCACAGCACAAGAGAAAATAATCCATTTCATTCTGCATTCTAATTCCATAGTTCTTTCTCTGGATATGAATAGCATTTTGCCTCAAGAGTCCTTTGGGAATGTTTTAGTGTTCCAACTTTCCTACATGTTCTCCAACATTTATCATCTTCCTATTTTCTCATGTTAGCCAATTTGATGGGTGTGATGTTGTACCTCAGAGCTATTTTGATGTGCATTTCTCTAAACAATAGTGAGTTAGAGCATTTTTTCATATGACTATAGATGGCTTTAATTTCTTCCTTTGAAAACTACCTGTTCAAATCCTTTGACCATTTATCAATTGGGGAATGACTTGTATTCTTGTAAATTTGACCCTGTTCTCTGTTATTTTAGAATTATCATAGATACTAGTTATGAAAATTCTTTCCCAGTTTTCTGCTTCCCTTTTAATCTTGGTTGCACTGGGTTTGTTTGTGCAAAAATTTTTCAATATACTATAATCAAAATTATCCATTTTGCACTTTATAATGTTCTCTATCTTTTGTTTGGTCACAAATTTCTCCATAAATCTGACAAATACAGTATCCCTTGTTCCCCTAATTTGTCTACAGTATCAGCCTTTATACCTAGATCATGTACCCATTTGGAATTTATTCTTGGGTATGGTATCAGGCATTGGTCTATGCCCAGTTTCCACCACACTATTTATCATCCAGCCTTCCCAGCAGTTTTTGTCAGTGAGTTCTTATCCCAGAATGTGGGGTCCTTGGGTTTATCAAACAGTAAACTGCTATATTCACTGACTATTGTATCTTGAGTACTAACCTATTTCGCTGATCTATCCCTCTATTTCTTAGCCAGTAACAAGTAGTTTTGATGACTGCTGCTTTATAATATAATCTGAGATCTGGTAGGGCTATGCTACCTTCTTTAGTATTTTCTTCTTTTATTTTTAATGTGAGAAGTTGTGGAGAGACACTAGATTTTTTCCATCACAATCTAAAAATGTTTAAAGAAAAATGATAATGAAAAGGTGAGAAGTTCTGTATTTAATGTACAGAAGATGCACTTTCTTCTTTATCAGTTTGAATATGGATTACCCAATGACTTGCAAAAGCTCTAGACATCTGCCCCTTTTATGTGTTATAATTTCAAGCCAACCTTTGGCCCACCTACAAAGCCCAGAGAGGATAATAGGAAACTGATTAGAGAAACTTTCCTATTCCTGTTAAAGCACCACCACCCTAACCATCAAGGTTTTCTAGCTTGGTGTTATCAGCAACTTTTTCCCTCCCTCAATCTCTACATCTCATGACTGTGGATCATAACTAGATCTGTCCCATTTACCTCTTTATCTCTTCTCCCAGATTCAGATCCTTATCACCTCTCACCAGAACTTTTATTACAGCTGCCTACTAATTGGTTTCCTTTCCTCTGTTCTCTACTCTCTGTAGATCATCGTTTACACTGCTGCCAAAATGGATATTTCTATGAGACAGATATGACCCTGTCAACCCTATGGAAACTATTTAGTCTCTGCTATCTCAAAGATACCATATAAACTCCTCAGTCTGTCGTTTGAAGGCCTCAACCATCTAGGTCCCTCCTAACTTTCAAGTTTTACTTGGTAGTATTTTCCTTCCTCCTTTCTGTATTCCAGAAAGGTATATGTACTCCAGCTGCTCCCTGTAAGCAACATTTCATTTCCCATTTCCCTGCCTCTGCTCAAAGATCCCCTCTGTTTGCCATGTATGTACCACTCAAAGCTGCCTCAAAAACCCAGAGTTTTCTTCAAAGGACAGCTCAGGTCCTACATGAGACTGCACTGAAGCCCACAGTTACTTAGCATTCTTCTCTTGAAATTACTTTTTATTATTCAATGTATTTTAAATATCTACTTAGTTGTGTTGCCCCAGTAGAAACTAATCTCCTTGAGGGCAATGTCAATGCAAGCAAACATGTATTACTCACTTACACTCTAGGTATGGTGTGTGCAAACCCTGGGAAGACAAACACAAGATGCCTGCCCTCAGAGGCTTACGTTCTAATGGGAACAAAACAGAAATCAGGAAAAGAGGAGGGAAGAGAGAATGTGCAGAGACCATTTCAGCTTTTTATTTGTATCTTTAGTGCTTTGTCATTACTTAACAAATGTTTGTGAAATTGAACTGAAATTCTTATTTTATCCCTGGGCAAACTGAGAAATGGATTTGTATGTCATGAATTTGCCTCCTATCTCTAAATTTTTCTGATACTTTGCAGTCCAGAGAAGGTAGTATAACGAAACATTAAATTCTAAGTAGAAAGAACGCAGGATTAGGAGAGCGAAAGAATCTAAGTTAGTATCGTCGTTTTACTATCTTCTACCTATTTCACTTTGACCAAATCCTTTAAAAACTGCCAGGCCCCCAGTTTCCTCATGAATAAAATTAGAGCATGGAGCTAGATGAATTAATTCTAAGACAGCCTGTTGCTATCATTGTTCAACTGTGCATAACTCTTTGTGACCCATGTGGAGTTTTCTTGGCAAAGACACTGGACTCATTTGCCATTTCCTTCTCCAACTCATTTTACAGATGAGGAAACTAAGGCAAACAGGGTTAAATTACTTGCCTGGGGTCACACAGACAATAAGTGTCTGAGACTGAATTTGAACTCAGGTCTTCCTGACTCTAGCCACTATGCCACCTAGCAGCCTAAATAAGATACCTTACAATTTGTTGACTGATCTCAGTCATTCAATCTAAGTGTGCCACATGCCAGACCCTGTGCTAAAGCACTAGGAATACAAAGGAAGACAAAATACAAAAGACAGTCCCTGACCCTGAGGAGTTTACAATCTAATGTGATTGTACAACTATGTATAGACATGGATAAAAAGGTAACAATCAACAGAGGGAAGTACAAGAATTATGAGGGATTGGGAAAGGGGTTTCCTGTAGAAGATGAGATTTTAGCTGGGACTTGAGGGAAGCCAGAAAAGTCAAGCAAAGGAGAGGAAGAGGGTGAATATCACAGGCATGACAACAGACCAGTGAAAAGACCCCATCAGGAAATGTAATGTCATATGTTAGAGCAAGGAGGCCAGTGTCACTGAACTGGAAAGTACTCAGCAGAGTCTACAGGATAAGAAGAATGGAAAGGGACGATAGGTTTGACTGTAGGTTACTGAGTAAAAGAGTGAGGTGGTCTGACCTAGAGTTTATGGTAGCTGAATGAAGAATGAAATAGGCTATAGACCGAGTGATGGCAGCCTGGATCTAACCTTTCCTCTTTATTTCAATACTTGGTCTTCATTACCTCCCATCTGGACTATCTACTATTTGGGTGTTGGGTTTTTTTTTAAGTTTCATTGATAATATCATATGAAAGAGACCTGTGGTGACTTGGAATATATTCAAAGAATGTCAGCGTTTGAAAGGGACCTCAGAAGTCATCTGGTTCATCCTACTCATTTTTACAAAAAGGAAATTGAGACTTGGTGAGGTAAGTTGGCTTGCCCAAAGTCACAAGTTAAGTGACCTAAACCTTTTATTCTCCTCATACACACTTCTAGAAAACATCTGTAATATAACAAAGTTCGGGGCTATACCAAAACTGTTTTGTGCTAGCGAAAATAAAGATCTGGAAAATTTAAGAGGCTCTCAAACGTATTCTCATAAGAACATAATGCAGTTGTCAAGTTTACATTACTGGAATGTCCTGCCTAATACTTTGTTGATTCTATAGGATGAATTAGGACAGTTACCTCAACAGAAATAAAGTTCTAAGTGAACAGTGGGTGATTAAATACAAAGGACAGGGAGGTGATTTTTACGAATAGACAATAGGGTTAGATTATGATACATTAATGATTTTATTAAGAACTGCTTATTCAGAACAATTCTATGAGACATGCCTAAATTTCTTTTGAACTAACAAATTAGATCTTTTAATATAAAAAATACTGGAAGAACAGCAAAAATTGGGATCAACAAAGCTTAGTGACAAGTGCCAGATGGCAGATGAAAGACAGTTCCAAGGTCTATGAACAACTACTGTATCAAACAGACAAAGTCCATAAATAAATATAATACAATTAAGAAAATCAGGCTGCAGGAGAGATCCTAAATGCTGTAAAATATCCAAGGAGAGAGATTATTTTCATTTGAGGGGATCAAAGGACATTTCCTGATAACACGTAAACTGGGTCTTAATAAGATTCGTTTCCACAGGAGGAGATGTGGAGAGAATTCACTGTAGACATTAAGGGTGGTTTACAAGAATACAGGAGTAGAATACTAAGAGTTTCCCCTATGTTCTGCAGCTCTGTTCAAACATGAATCAGGAAGCCTTCATACAATTAATCTTGGGTATTTTGATCAAATCTCATCATACACCGCCTTTATTCTGTAAAATATGATTTTGTATCCATTACTGTTTCAACACATGAGATCATAGGAGCAGAAATTTAGAGCTTGAAAGGAACATTATGGCTACCAAATTCCAACTCCAATATTTTACAAATGGGGAAACCAAGGCAGATTAAGAAATTTGCCCAGTCACATAGCTAGTCATTGTCCGAGGCTTTGTTCTAGGTCTTTCTGACTCCAAGTCCACTGTTCCATTCTTTCATGTGTGCATATTTTGAATGCATATTTTTAGTAAATCTCATTCTAGGCTGCTCAAGAAAAAAGCTCTCTATCTTTTATTTCTCTTGTATCTTGACATTAATAATAACAACCCTGATATAGTGCTATAAGGTTTGCAAAGTGCTTTATGAATGGAATCTGATTTTCTCTTCGTAACAGTCCTGGAAGGTACCTGCTATTATTGCCATCTCTCTACAGTTGAAGAATCTGAGGCAGACTAAGTAACTTCTTCAGAGGCACACGGCCAGTACTGGTGGATCTGACTCCCAGTTTCCCGTACTCCAGGTCTAGCACTCTATCCATTTTGCCACCTAGCTGCCTCTGCCCCACAAAACGCTGGGCATGAGATGGCACTCAGATGTTTGTTAGTAACCCCTAAGGGAATATGAGACATACTTAGTTATTTTGCATTTTTCTTCTCAAAGTCTCATTTTGTGCTGATATGCGGTTTTACCCCAAATTGTTCCCTTTTAGTAGGATATTTGGATTCCCCTACATTAGTTATAATAGGGGGCTGAAACAGAGGAATGATTTGGGCACTACTAAAGTTTAACTGATGTAAAAAATACCTTTTTGCCTTGATCATTCCTTTTTGGGTGCTGGAAATATTTTTTATTTATTTATTTTTTATTTTTTATTTTGTTTTAAATAAATTTATTTAACTTTTTTTACATTCATTTTCACAAGATTTGGGGTTCCAAAATTTTCTCCCATGTGTCCCCTCCCCCCTCCCTGATACACTGGACATTCTAATTACCCCTATCACCAATCTGCCCTCTCTTCTATCATCCCTCCCTTCCCTTACCCCATCTTCTCTTTTGTGCTGTAGGGCCAGATAACTTTCTATTCCCCATTACCTGTATTTCTTATTTCCTAGTAGCAAGAACTCAACAGTTGGAAATATTTTCTGGTAAGATGAAGTACAAGATCATAGGAACAAGAATGACATGAACGTCCTGAATTTGAAGCATTGTTAAGATCGTTATTTCTGGGAAACTCACTGATCTATAACAGGAGGCTACTCTCCTTTTTCAAACAAGAATTGATGTTCATAAATTCTAATGAGCCTTGTGCTTTTTAAGTGTTGTCCCTGTCCTTGATCTGAAGGGTCTGTTCAGTGAAGGCAGATTTTAAATTTCCACAGTAATGAAGACAGCATGGGTAAACAAATAGCAAAGTTTCATTCATCCCGAAGTGCCAAAGTCCTCCCCCAGTAAAGTGACCAAGAGCAAAAGAGATGGACTGAAGTTAATTCCTCACCTTCCATGTTGAACAAGGTGTCCATTTTTGAGGGAATAAAGTTTGAATTTGCAAGCAGATATAGGCAACCTAGTAAACTATAAATTTGCCAGTACAATGGGCAATATGGATTTGTATCTCTGAAAACGGAGCCAAGTATTTCTTTAGAAAGAAGACAATCACAAAACCTCTTTAGAAACACAGTAGAATCTCAGTTTATGAATTTAACTCATTCCAAGATTCTATTCATCAGACTATTTGTGTATTGCAAAGTGAATTTTCCCAAAGGAAATAATATCAAGTCACATGATTGGTACCACATACCCAAAAATATTCATATAAAAATATTTATAATTTTAATTAAGCTTTTTGTCCCCAATGCACCTGAAATACAATAGCAATGATTAGTCCACAATATCAACTGAAAATAAAATAAATTAACCTGCACTTTACCTTTGAGAAGAGTTGTGGCTGGTGTGAGGGAGACAAAAGGGAGGAGGAGGAGAAGGGTTATTGCTTGGAAGGAGAATCTCCTTCTATGAGAACACTGGGAATCTCAACGTCAGGAGTTTTCTCTCTTATGCTACTTTCACTAAAAACTACTGCCTCCACTTATTTTTCATTTTTTAGAATCATTTTTAGAATCACTTTCATGTTCTGACTGATATTTTTTCCTTACGTTCACTTCTGACTAGGAATCTACCTAAAAACATTTGTTTTGTTTCCTACATTTTTTAAAATTAATTTATTTGTTTTCCATTTTCAACAATCATTTCCATAAGCTTTTAATTTTCTCCCCCTCCTTCCCTCCCTACCTGAGATGGCATGCAATCTTACATGTGTTTAAAAATAAAACCCCTGCCCTAGTTGAGCATCATCCCTTCGCGTGTCATGTAAGTCCAAACATAATGTTCATATTGTGAATGTTTGTCCCTCAAGACAAATTTTTGTGAAAAATTTTTCCTCATTCAGCAAAGCATGAGGTTCTACTGTATGTACTAGACAGAAGGCTTAGTTAATTTCTGAAATGGGAGCAACAAAGGAAATTTCCTATCAATAAATAAGAGACTGAAATAACTATGGATCCAGGATGTAGAGAGAAAGACTCTTATTATCTCTCTTGCTTCTAAAACAAATATTTTTATCATCAAGGACTTGTAATGTATATTTTAGTGGAAAGAATATACATTTAACTAGAGTATTGCAGAGACAGAAAGCAATTATATAGTGGATGAGGTTTTTGTACCTCCTATGTCTTGAGGTGGGAAGCCACTGGCCCTTTACTAGATACTATGTTTCAGAAGCAAGACTTGAACTGAAGTACTTCTGGCTTCCAGGTCAGCTTTCTATATGCTAAGCCATGCTTCCTCTTGCAACACAATATCATGCATTGTGATTGTCAAATATGCAAGATTCTATGTATTATTTTAGCAGAAAACACCAGACTCCCACGCCCCCGCAAAAAAAATACAGTCTCCAAACCACCAATGTCTCACTTTCCTAAGTAGTTAGTCCTTGCTAATGATGGATCAGGCTACATCCTGGGATAGAGAAAGCAAGGTGCTAAAGATGACAAAGAATTCCCTCTTTGGTTGTTTGCACTCAACAAGCCACCAATTGTTCTTGGTTGAATGGCTTATTCTGGGAATTCCTCTGACAGGGAGGAATCAGATAGCATCTGTCTCTTACAAACGAAGGCACTAGGCCAATGAACAGGACTCATTATTTCAGACAAGAACAAATGAAGTCAGTGCAAGGAGGAACCAGGTGGTTTCCTGCTCATAAAGCCACTTCGTGCATTAACATCACACTTCTTTGCCTAACTCATACCTTAAAGAGTTTTTGTTCTCAGTGTCTCCAGAATTAAGATGATTACACTCAAATCTCACTAACTCAAGCTGGACTCCCTGAGATTTTTGTCATGATTCAGTCACTGAAGGGTTTCTGTGCTATTTTCACTACTTAGTGCATTTGTTACAAGTGCCAGCAAATAATTCGTACTATAGGGCTTAAATTTATGATGCATTATACAGTAAGGGCCTACTGTGAATTGTAACTTTTTTCTAACAATCTGTCTCATTTAATTTATCAGCACCCATTTAAATCTTGGTTTATACTATTTATGGTACTTGAAAGTAATAAAAGCATATTTTTCTTAAAATCTATAATTCAGTTATTTCCTCTAATTTAGAGGGCTCTTTTTTTTCTCTCCTCTTCCATATTTTGGGCTTGCTGTCAAAAGAGCTGATTTCATGTTCCAGCTCTACCACTTAAAAGCTGAGCATCCATTTCCTCAACAAAAAAATCTAGTGGTAAAAATATTTTCAGTAACCATTTCACAGGGTTCAAGTGAAAAATGAGATAACATATATAAAGTGCCATGTGAACTCTTCCTCCATCAGTTATTCTAACTGCTGCAAAATCAATGCTTTTTATTTGCAACGTTGGAGAAGACTTTTTTTGAGAGTCCCTTGGACAGCAAGATCAAATAAGTCAATGCTTAAAGAAATTAATTCAGACTACTTATTGGAAGGACAAATATCCAAGACAATACTTAATACTTTGGTCAAATAAGAAGAAGACAGACTCAATGGAAAAGGCACTGATGTTGGGAAAGGTTGAATACAAAAGGAGAAGGGAATGGTGGAGAATGAGATAGATGGGTGGTGTCATGAAAGCAAAAAATACAAGTTTGGATAGACTTCAGGAAATAGTGGAAGACAGAAAGACCTAGCGACCTTTGGTCCTTGGAGGCACAACTGAACAAATGAACAACTAGAATAGGGGTGCCCTGCACAGTAATAGGGAAGTTAGGAAGAACAGAGGTTTGGGGTTTAAAATTCTAAGTTCTTCTGGGGGCATGCTGAGTTTAAAATACCTATGGACATCCATTTCCAGATGTTCAATAGTCAGTTGGGGATGGAAACCTGGAAGTCAGGAGGGATATTAGGGATAGTTAAGTATAATTGAGAATCATCTATACAGAAATGATAGTCAAATCCATGTTAAATGAAAAAATCAAATAAAATAGTCTAGAGGGAGAAGGTAACAGTTTTTATTTAGATAACAATCTTCTTGGACAATATTCTTTTGGGGACAGGACCGACATTACATACACAAAAAAATCAAATTTTTAAAAAGGTACACCATTTCTAGGAGAGTGTACAGGTCTAATATGAATGATAATGCAATACAAACATGGGCTCCGGAAGGAAGGAAAAGTCAGAGAGGTTGAGGGGAAGGGAGAGGGAGGCTAGGGTGACATGAATGAAGATGAAGGGGTAGGAACTGGAGACCAACAGAACAGAGCTTCCACCTAGGCAACTTGCAACTCATAATAAAATTCAGAGTGGAGGTTTAAGGCAGAAGCTGGTGAAAGTCTTCACTGGTGCTACAATAAAGGCTATTTGATTAGCAATCCCACAGTAAGAGGTGGAGAAGAGCTGGAAGAGCTAGGACAGGATGGTTTATTGTTGATCAGGGAAGGTAAGATTGGCGAAGGCCTGGATCTGCCTGGTTATAGACTATAGGTCAAATCTGGGTTGTCTATGCAATGTAACTGCGCACAAAAGATTTCATGATCCCAACCTCTCTTCTATTCAACCATTATACAATGAATATAATGAAATATAGTATGACTGTAATTAAGTTGTAATCATAATTAAAATTGCCAAATTTATCTGCTTTAATCTGTCTTACCCTCCCAGGTTAATTATATCTGAGAATGCCACAGTCCCCTAGACATATAGATTTTTATTTCTTTTTTTTAAATAAAAGAATAGAAATAACATCAATAGTAAAGGATATCTCTCCCCTGGTAATTTGCAGGTTTGGTCATTTTCTTTCCAATACTATTTTCTCCCTTTACTCTAATGTTCTCACTACAATTCCCTAGGATTTTTCAGAACCAATATACTAACCACCTCTTCAAAATTTCTCTATTCAATACTTAAAAAGTATTTGAATGGAGTACTTTACTTAAAATCTCTTGACATATTTTAAATAATTTCATCAAGACCTACACAATCTGCAGCCAGATGTATCAAAATGCCACTAGTGGCTAGGAATTTTCTCATTGCTGCATGATTAGATGATCTGAACAAAGTTCTTATTAAATCAATCTATTTTTTTTCTTTTCCATTAAATTTTCTTACATGTGGGGAAGAAAGGTTTTTAAAGAAAAAAAAAAAAACATAAAAAACCTAGTGTACTATCAGAGGGAGCATTAGACCAGAGTTAGCAGACTTAGATTTTAATCTCAGCTCTGCTACTTCAGGAAGTCACTTCTAGTCACTGGGCTTTAGTATCCTCATTTGTAACTTGAGAAGGCGATAGTACTAAATGGCTGCTAAAAACATCCTTTTAGCTCCAAAATTTTCCCTTGTGTTCTTCAGAACGAGCTCACTTCATTTTCACCAATCTTTCTACTTTTCTCTACAAAAGTCCCAATATAAAATTTAGGAGTACTAGTGCTCTTAAAATTCAAATGATTCCTTAAAAAATGCTTTTTGTGGTTCATTTGTTTAATGACTCCAAACATATACTTCAATTTTAAAATAAAGTTCTAACCTTTAGCAAACTAAATGCCAATCATAAGGTTTTAACTAGTTCTAACAAATATAACAGAAAAGGGGAAGTCTGACAATAATTTCAGTTGCTGTTGAGATTATGAAAGAAAATACTAATTCACATTTTTCCCCCCAAGGTCAGTTGTAAACTGGAAAATGGAGCTGTCTCCTGACTAATCTTCTGTGAAGTAAACTTTAAAGGCCAAAGCAGTCACTAGTGGTAAATGACTTTTCTTAAAGACTCCAGTAAACACAAATGAAGTAGGATAGTAATGGAAGAAACATCTTTTGATAACAGTGAAAGGTGGTATCAAACCATCCCCATGCACATACTTCTGCTAACAGGCTCACCAAATTATTTTAACTAGCATAGCTTCTACAGTTCAAAATGGTGTATAAACAAGAACGTCAAAGGAAATATTCCTGATACCATTCAACACTGGGTTTCTTCACAGCAGAAAAGAAAAACTAAATTAACAAATAAAAAAACACATACATCTACCTAAAATACTATAATTTTATTCTGGTTAGAAATTAAGTTTCCAAATGTAAACAAACCTCATAAAAATTGGAGTGCAATTAAAAATAAATAAGCAATCTGAGAATCTGACTCAATAGGATACTGATAAGATCAAGTATTTAAACATGAAGGTCCCTGAACTACAATAAAAAGGGGAAAATGATTTGGAGATCATAAACATTGATCATTTAGAGCTCTAATGCTACCTAATAACAAATAGGAGCTCTTACAATTACAATCAAAGCATATAATTAGGAAAATTGCCAGAAACAGCCACTCTTTCAGTGACCTAGAAAAATGTTACCCTGCAGTTTACTCAAATTCTGCCCATCATCACTTTCAAGAATCAGGTAAGCAAGGGCCTTCTTAATATATACTTGTAGTTCATTATAGCAAACACTATATTGATCAGGGCAGCTAGATGGTGCAGTGGATAGAGCACCAGTGCAGGAGCCAGGAGGACCTGAGATCAAATCTCACCTCAGACACTTGATACTCACTAGCTGTGTGACATTGGGCAAATCACTTAACCCCAAATGCCTCTTCCTGAGTCATCTTCAATCATCCTGATGAATATCTGGATTTAGATGGCTCTGGAGAAGTGAGAATGATGACCCACACAGCCCTCCTTCACTCAAAACAAAGTCAAGTGCAAGTCATGTCATCATTTCTCTGATGGCATGGTATTCTTCCGCAACGAAGGACAAACACACACTATAATAATCAGGTCCTAAGCAATTAACAGTTGCTTACTATTCTATTTAACTTTGCAAATACATTGGCTGTCAAATCTATTTCTCATAATTACCAGTAATGTGAAAAAAAGAATTGAAGAAGGTAAACAAGTCATGTTCAAATGATATTAACCAGTCATCAAGTTTCTCAGGTCAAACATTCTCCATATAGGATTATCTCCACATCAACTAATAAAGAACATTAAGAAAGTCTACCTTTCACCAATCTAATTACTAGTATTTAAATTGATTTAAAAGGACCACCAAGTGATTACATATAGATTCAATAGTTATTACCCATCTGTGAGGCACACTGCTTGGTGCTCTGGGGAACAAGAGAAATGGTCCCTCAGCACAAGAAAAGTTAAAATATAGAGTGGAAGATATGTCCTTAAAAATAATCATTTGTTGTGAAAAGCTGTGAAAAAAAAAGTACCCAAATCAATGGCAAAGGGAACTGTCAGTCAATCACTCTAGCTGGAGCTTGAATTTTCTTGTGAGGCATGAAGAGAGAAGGTTAGCATAATAAGCTGAGACTAAATTTTAGAGGGCTTTGAAGACCATGCACAAGAAGCTGTGAGGCTTAAAGGTCTGGGCAGTGTGATAGACATTTTAGTTTAGACAAGACTGGACTTGAGGAAGGTCTGGGACACTGTTTAGGGGATTATTACAATATATGAGGAAGGAAGGAAACCAGAGAATGGTTAACAGCATGAATGTAGAAAGATCACACAGGAGAAAAGAGAGACACTACAAGAGATGACCTGGTGGCTGTCTAAATACTAAATATTTTTCATATTAAGGTGCTTTGATAGTAGCTCATTTATTTTTGAAAATCCTGGAGACGATAACAGACAGTGGACTTTAGCCTTGTTCACTGCAGTCAGCAGGAAGTTATCCCCTTTAAAAGGCGACACATACTGAGTGCTGTTGTGTTAGAATTGCTTGAAAAAGTAGTCCAAGCTCAGGTTTGCCCATACACATACTATGTATACTATATTAAGTAGCTCAGAGTAACCAACAGGAAAATATAAAAGTATTATATAGGCTGAATTTACTAATTAGTTTTTCCTCTAAAGATAATTATTCAAGTTCAGAGCCAATTGATTTTTCAAAAGCTGATGAGGTCACTTCTAAAACATAAAGGAATTGCTCACATCTCTACATACAGTTATCCCTTCCACACCATGGCTTTCCTCATCAGCATAAGAAATTAAGTGGGAATTCTTTTTGGGGAGGGTGGAGTTTTGAGGAAGTAGCAGACAACATGCAAAGGACAGCAGACAACACAGAAAAAGTTCAGAAAACTCAGAAATGCATAAAATATATGTATACTACTGCATAATATCAACCCAAATGTTACAACAAGGTACCATAAATACCCCATTAAAGGAAAAAACAGAAATCAGACTTATCTGGTACAAAGGGAGGACCAACACATTTAATGTGGCTTTTCCAGACTCTGGAGGTATTGCACCCCTAATCCCACCAACGTGAAAGAGAAAGCTGTGTATGCTAAAAGATCCGGAATCTTCTTATCACCACGTAACGGTATAACCTAGAATAAGATGACTCCTAAAAGCATTTTCTTCTAAAATACGTCATTGACAATTAATGGAAAAATAAAAAAAATACATCGTTATCAATTGTACTATTAGTTTATTTTAAAATTTATATTCTTTGCTCATTTAATTTTTACTAGGAACATATACAAGAGGATTTACACAAGGTGACAAAAAGCAGTTGCTTTTATTCCACAGAACTTTTCCTTACAAGTTATAATCCTGGGATTTTAAAGCATCACCACAAAAACAAATTGCAGTGTCTTCAACAAGATTATACTGTCAGGTGGTAAATAAACCAATAAAAAAAAAGACAAAAGTCAGAAATTTATGTAGGAATTATACACACGATATATCTATTAATGATGCATATGCCAAGAAATAAAAAATTTCATTAGAAAATTTAATATAAATTATTTTTAAATGCAAAACAAAGGTACTCTACATTTGGAGCCTTAAATTCAGTCTAAATTAAGATGCTTTTGCTCATTTCTTCTTATTTTGATAAAACTGCATAGTACAGATAGATAATAAACAGTTGAACAATGAACTGTAGAATCAAAACTCCCCTAAAGACAATGAAAACTCTACCATAGGGTCCCAAAGTGGGTGGCACTGCCCCCTAGGGGGTGCTGGAATGATGGGTAGTGAAGTAGTAGCCTAAGGTGCAATTGGGGGGCACTGAATAAAAATAAGGGGGCAATAGAAGCATAAGAAAAAAAGAGAATAAGAAAACTTTGAAAATAGTTCCTATTTAGTCTATTGTATAACAGAGCTAAAGTTGTGGTGATTATAGTATTTTCCAAATAAATATACCAAATGCAAGTTATAATTGATCAGTGGTCAGGTCTACTAAACAGACTTTAATAAGCAAGTGAGCATGTCATGCATTGTCAGGAAGTCCAGCATGCATCAGCAGGAATATATACATGTAATGACTTGCTTACAATATGATACCATACAACTAACTACATGACACGATATTGCATCACCAAAATTTCAATGCAGGAAGAGCTTCAACAATTTATTATAAATTATTAAATTTAAGATGTTTCATTTTTTAAAAAATATTTTTATATATTTTTTTGAAATGATGCAAATTTAAAAACATTAAAAAACATTTTTAGGGGTACTCTGAGTAGTTTTTTTAAAAGGGGGCACTGGCCAAATAAGTCTGCTCTAAAACCTCCTCTCCAAAAGTAACACAACTCATACAAACCTGGTTCAAATACTTGGACGAATAATACTACATCATATACTTTAAAATATAACTCACTCCTTTCATTCAATCCATTTGATTTTTCAGGTATGCTCAATAATTCCACAAAGCACAACATAGTTTTATCTGTTTTTAGAGGTAGTGTGGTTTAAACAGACTGGAAGACAAGTATACCTGAAGCTCAGTCCTGCCCCTGCCACATATTAGCTCTTTGACCCTGAGCAAATGAACAACCTCTCAGTGCTCCAAAGCAGAAGTACTCAAAACTTTTTAATCTCAGGAAACCTTTAATTAGTAGGGACCCCCAAAGAGCTTTTATTTATGTGAATTTTAGCTATAGACATTGACTATATTTGAAAATAAATCATTTTAATATGAAAATAGTTTTGACATAGAGGACCCCCTGAAAGATAGGAATACCAGATCACTCTTTAAGAACCACTGATTGAACCAGGAGAACACTGTACACAGTAACAGTAACACTGTGCAATGACTCACTTTGATAGAATTACTCTTCTTAGCAATACAAGGATCTAAGATAACTCCAAAGGATTTATGATGGAAAATGCTATCCACATCCAGAAAAACAAGTATGGAATGCGAATACAGATTGAAACATACTATTTTTCTCTTCTTTTGTTGTTGTTTCTTCTTTCTTGTGGTTTTCCCCTTCAATTCTAATTCTTCTTTACAATATAATTAATATGAAAATGTTTAATATGACTACATATGTAGAGCCTATATCAGATTACATGCATCTTGGAAGAGGGGAGGAAAGGGGAGAAAATTTGGAACTCAAAACCTTATGAAAGTGAGTGTTGAAAACTAAAAATTAATTAGTTGGTTAATTAATATTTTTGAAAAATATGACCACTGCTCTATGGAACTCTCAAAGAAAACATTGCACGTAAGGTGCCAATTTGCATTAGTAATGGAAGTTTTATTGCTTAGGGTTTCCCTATACCACTGAAATTATAGATTCAAACCCAAAGCCCCTTTGGTCTACAAGTACAGATGCCACATCAATGTTGCCTATAAAAACTTGTGATTTTCATTTTTCTAAATCACATGAGAATTTAGGAAGACAATTCAGTTATGCTCTACAAGTTTGTTTTCCCCCACACACTGAATTTAAAACCTTTTTATAAATGTGTATGAAGCACATCTGTAATAAGCTGAAAAATAAATCTCTTTATGGAACTGCCATGAGAAATAACCCATTTACCACAAAGTTTAAATCTTATCAAAATTTATTAAAATGAAATGGTTTCCAGCCACTTGAATATATCAGTAGTATTCTAAGTACAATTGCAAATATCATTTTAAATACATTAAAGCACTCTCAACTTTATCTCATTTCAAATACACTGAATAAGATGTCTTCAGAAAAAAAGTTTAAATTTTATCATCTCACAATCCTTTTAGTTTTTCCAGCTGATTCACTTTATGTTGACTGAGTAAGATATCAGCTAGAAAAATTAAAAATGTTTTTGTTGTAAACTTTAAAATCAGCATCAGGGAGTAAGATACCAAAGACAATCTAAAACTTCTAGACTAAAACAATGAATTAATTTGGCTAGTCAGATTAAGAAGATATATTATCTTCATACTTTTTAACATAAAACTATGAGTCTATTACGCATAGCTTGCTTTTTTTAAAGTATATGATGAAATCAATATATAATTTTCAAAGCTGTCCTTCTTGTCTGTGATTCCCTCCCATCTTCTACTCCTTTTCTATGAATTTCAAAAAAATAAAATAAAATATTTCACTGATGTTCATTTTTTCCTTTTTCTTTGTTTTCTTGATCGCAAATCTTCTGCTTGCTTCCCCTTTTCTTCCCTATGCCTCTCCCCCAAATCAAGAAGAAAAAAACAACTTTGCAAAAAAAATTCATAATCAAGCAAAACAGATTTCCACATTCACAACATCCAAAAACATTTTATTCCATATCTTTCTTGAAAGGTCATCACCTCTGTCAGTGGCTATGTAATTTGCAGGGGTGAATGTTTAATAAGGAACTCAAAAAAAGTGACATATTTTTGAGCTTACTCTGGGTTATTTAACATTTTCCCCATCATTTTCTTAAGTTTAGAAAAAAAACACAATAAATCAAGAGCAAATTTGTATTCTTTGTCAATTCCCAAGGTGTAAATTCACACACTGAAAATTTAAGAATCAACTCAGCCTCATTAATTCAAGTTCTCTCAAATACACCCCATGTATCATCAACAGTTTTCTGGAATCATGGTTAGTTATTGCATTAATCAGAGTTTAAGTTATTTGTCTTTAAAGTATTATTACTATATAACTAAGTCTCTGGTTCTGCTCATTTTACTCTGCACTGATTCATACAAGTCTTCTCACGTTTCATAATCATTCCTACACCATACAATTAGCCATTAATCAATTGGCAGGGATCTTAGTTTTCAGTTTTTTAACACCACACACACACACAAAAACTACTATAATTGTATTTGTAAATATGGGTCCTTTCCCCTTTTCTTTGATCTTTTTGGTGTATGGACTGAATAAATAGTTTTACCACTGCTCTGAAGGATATGCATTGTTAATTGACTTTTCCAATGGCAGAAGCAATTTACAACTTAACCAACATGGCACAATTGTCCTCCTTCTGACCTTCTTACAACTGTTATTTTCCTCTTTTGACATCAGCCAAATTTAGGGTATAAGGTGGAATCTCAGAAATATTCTAATTTGCATTTTTGTAATTATTAGTGATGTGGAACTTTTTTTTTTAATCGAGCAGCTGATATCTTGGATTTCCTGCCTTTAAAACTGCCTGCTAATATCCTTTGACCATTTACGTATTGGAGAATTCCTCTTGATCTCATACATTTGAATCAGTTCCTTATAAATCATGAAGATGAAAATTTTATCAGAGAAACTCTCTGCAAAAATAAAATCTATTTTTCCAGTTAACTGTCTGTCTAATTTTAACTGCATTTGGTATGGTTTGTAAAAAATCTTTTAAGTTTTATGCCATCAAAATTGTCCATTTTATCTTCTGTGAGCCTCTCTATCCCTCACTTGGTAATTAAGCTTCCCTTAGCTATAGTTATAAAAGGTATTTTCTTCCATTCATAACGAAGTCATGTATCCTTGAATCTTATCATAGTATATGATATGATATGCTGGTCTATACTTAACTTGCTGGACTGCTTCCCAGTTTTTCCTGCAGGTTTTTTTTTTTCAGAGTAACCCCTTATGCCAGAAATTATTAAATTACTAGATATAACCCAAACTTTTACATACTAAGTTCAAATTATGGTTAAACAAGATGAAATAAATTATGTTTTATGTTTTAGAGAAGTCAGTCCTTAATCTCATGGTGCTGGTTTCTCCAATTCTTCTCTCATACTCTGCATTTTTCTTTCCAAAAAGAAAAATGGGGGGGTGTCCATTTTTTTCCCTTGAAAAATAGCACAGTCATCTACATATACAGCTAAGCATGAATAACAAGTTTGACGCTGGGAATAAATCAAAATTTAGTTTTACTATCCTTTGAAAAGTAATCATGTGAAAACTTTGATAGCTTGTTGTGGCCCTTTACACTATATACCACAAAACTCAATCAGAGTAAATTATCACCCATAATTCAAATAGAGGGCATCTTAAAAATTAAAATATTTAATGAAGGGAGAAGAAGAGGAGAGCAACTGACAGCACTTTATGCACTGCTGTCCCAACTGACTAGAATTTTGATGAAAACAATGCAGAGGGCAACACCATCCCCAAGCCTTCCCACTGCTAGCTAGGCTTCCTGCAAGTCAGCTCCCTCAAACAAATCACAAACAAGCTCTCATTCATGTTAACAAGCTGCCTGCTTGCCTGCATCCCTCCTAGCTCTGACTGCTCTCAGCATCTGCTTCCTTTCAGCTCTGCTCTAGCTCTTCTTCTTCCTGTTCTACCCTTCCTCTTCCACCCATTCAGCAAGCTCCTCTCACCACAGGCTCCATGAGACTCAGGCTTCCATGAGATTCAGGCAGGTCACATGGGCCTATTAACGAAGCAGAAAAATCTCTCCATTTAAATTACCATTACCAATATAAGCTCTTTGAGGGTAGCAACTGTTTCACTTTAGTCTTTGTATCCACAGCACTTAGCACAGTGGTACACGGTAGGCATTTAATATTTTCTGACTGATTATCAACCAGTCAGCTTTTAAACATGTCTATTTTGAAATCTTCTTTCACTATGACATAGTGGTCTAGTCTTTCTGCGTCCAAAATGTCTGGCATTGATCCCTCTTCTTACATTATCACTATTCCTTCTATAATTAGTTTCTTAGTAGAGAGGTAAATGGTCAGTTAGATATTGTACTTGAAGTCAGGAAATTTGAAGTGACCATGGATAAGTCAACTTCTGAGTTTGAGTTTCATCTTAAAAATGGGGTCAGCACTATATACTTCACCAGGTTGTTGTCTGTCTCATTTTCAAGAGGACCAGTGACATTATGGATGTCCTGATTCATGTGTGAACTGGATTTAAGTGAGGCAGAGTGCCAAAAGTCAAAACAACTGGCAATGGCGCCAAATGTGACTTCATAGGGTTACCTCAACACTCAAAGGGCAGAATGTATATAAGGCATTTTGCAAACACTAAAGCTCTACATCAATAGCAGTCACTACCACTACCACCACCACTGCTACTACTGCTAGTACTTCTAGCACTACTACTATTATACTTTCTAACTTGTCAAAATTCTATTCTTTCCATTCAAAGTTTAAATGCTCTTGCTTTGTGAAGCCTTTCACCACCTCCCTAACTGCTGGAGCTATCTACACTGTATCTTTTATCTATTTATTTACATCTCTCCCATTAAAAAATAATCTCCTTGAGAACAGGGACTGGGTTTGTTTGTTTTTTTGCACTGCACATCAAGTACATATTTTTGTTGGTTAACTGATTGTTTAAAAAGATCATACAAACTTTACCTACTTAACAATTTTGCCTACAGTCTTGGCTAAAACTGCTTTGTTTGCTTTAAAAAAAAACCATTCAAATACTGTCAAAAATCTTCACAGAATCAGACTCTTAATCATCCTTTTAGAACCAAAAAGTGCCTCAGAGTTCTTCTAGTTTTAAAGCTTCTCAATCTAACAAGTGCAAAGAATATATGGAAGGCTAAAAACATATGGGTGGAACTCCAATGTTGATGTGGGGGGCCAGGAATAGGGAATAAGTCTTCTTTCCCTGCTAGTTGCCTTTTAAGGGCCCATACTGCTCCAAATCTGTGGTCCTAAAAGGTAAAGGAAATTTTGGAAAAAAGTAGAGCCTATTTTCTCATTTTCAGCAAAAATATTATATAGGCCAAAAAGAGCTGTGGATAGCTCTAGAACTGTAAGCCAGCAGCAGCTCTTCAAACAGCAGGTTTTGCTACCTCTAATATGAGGGGAGGAGGTACTCTGGTTCTTTTCTGAGCTCCCAAACAGAAAAACACAGCACATTGTTTTCCTTCCACCTGACAACTGTCAGGTATTTCCTTCTGTTCTCAGCATATCCTATGGTAACTTCAGCTGTACTTTGCTTCTCCCAAGTTTGGGCAAAGCCTCGACTTTCATTTGTTCTTTTAACCTTTGTCATTACGCTTTATATCTCAGTCTTATTTAAATGTGGCCCTTGCGAACCTGTTCTCACTGCTGTCTCAATATCCCATTCCCTAAGCTGTAGCCAGACCCAAAAGCCCACTTCTTGGCCTTCCCTTTATAAATAATGTCATACAACCACACATCCTCTTCCTTCTCATCTGAAATTAAATGAGCCCATGTTTAGTCCTCAGGCTCCCAACTGCTATTGGTAAGAAGCCTGGACTATGTGGTCTCTGAAGTCACTTCTAGTTCTAACTATATGTTCATTTGATGTCTGGGTTCCAGTCTCATACATTCAGTAGCCCCATGGAATTCAGGGTCCCATGAACCAAGTACAGGCAAAGAGAGGGAGAGGTTGCTAAATAACCTGCATTCATATTTGGGGACACATTACTTACTCTCCAGGTCCAATGTCCCTGCAAGTCCAGTGATAAGGTATCAGTTCCCGAGCTGATGAGTTTATGCTTCTTCACATGGCTTGCTTTGTAAGTAACATGTACAAATATGACATGTCTTCTGAGAAGTTCCCTTCCAACTCAGTAAATCTATGGGCACTTAACTAGTTAGCCACCAAGTGCCCCTACCTTGCTGCCAAAACATCTGAGAAGAATGAACAGAAATGCCTATTGACAGAATGTGGCTTCGTATGTAACAACATCTAGTAAGCGGTAACTGCTTCATTAGGTGGAATTGGCCCTTCACCTTACTCCACTGAAGTTTTAATTCAATTCTCATGTTTCCAATTCCCCAGACCTCTTTGCACCCCACTCTTGTTTTTCTCCCCTTAGTTTTGATAGGGACTCCAGTAACACCTGAATTTGGTATGAAGTGCAGCCATCAATGCTGACCCCCACAAAGAGAAGTTTGTGTTTTATGCAGACATTTTATGCGGGCGACGTTATCTAGGCCCAAGGGTAATGTTCACTATAATATTCCATTAGAAAAACCATAAAAAGATTTGACCCATTATATTTTGAAGTACAAGAAGCTACACGAAAAAGAATCATGGCAAAGATGTAGTGTAGGACATGCAGTCGAAAAGACTAGGCTTGACACTAACCAGTTCAGTGGTCCTGCACCAAAAATTAACCTCGCTGAGCTTGAGTCTCACCTGAAAAAAGAGGATATAATCATCGCCTATCTCTCAGTGTTATACTGAGGTCCAAAAAAGTGTGGTGACCCTTACAATGCTACAAATATGTGAACTACATTCATTACTTTGAGACAAGCACTTTCCTTCCGTATTTCTATCTTATAATCTTCAGATAAGCCATTACAAACACTTTTCATCAGGGCTGAATTGACGGTGTAAATAAGGCACGTTGTAGCTTTGATGCTGCCGGACACTAGCCTGAATACACAGCAGGAGCACTGATGTGAAAAAAGACTTTGTTTCCCTGGGGTAGAAGGTTAGAGCAGAACACAATAGGACAAAAGCAACACCAAAACAGGAGAAAATGTTTACAAGATTTATCTTGACTGCTTGAGAAGAAAATAAAATCTTACAAGCCTTTTCTACAGAAATGGCACCACACAGACGTGCAATCTAAAAACATTTTTATAACTGCCCATGGTGCTTTCCAATAAACATTTCCAAAAGGGCCTGCAACTTGGAATTGTGTGTGAAAAAAAATTATCCTACATTTTCTAAATGTTACAATTTTCTATCAAAGGTCTCCTGCCAATCTATAAATATTTTGAAAGAGTAAGGCTCAGTTTCCTATTTTTCTGATTTCATTACACAACTAAAGACTGTCATTTGCAATTTCTCACAACAATAGACACTTAGATCTCAGCCTTCTTCTGCCAATTCTCCAAGATGCTTTCGTTGAATAAGAAACTTTATAAATTTTAAAGGTGAATTACCAACCCTTAATAATTCAAATTTCATAGTGCACCAACTTTATAGCTATTAAGTACAAAGGAAATTAAGCTTATATATCCCAAAGAAGAGAAAGCTGATGAGGGGTGAAAAGGGTGACTAAACACATATTAATAGTTATCAACCAAATAAAACTATATGAAAGTACTGTGAAGAAGGAAGAAAGGTGACATTTGATAGGCAGCATGGCCCATTTAAAAACAGCCAGGATTTAGAATTGTAGGACCTGCATTCAAATTTGCCTTGAAATAAGTGCCTTTGGCCAGGTCATTTAATGCACCTGGACCTCAATTTCCTTTACTGTAACATGGTGGAGAGTTGGATTAGATTCAATTCAATAAACATTTATTAAGCTATTAAATGCCAGGCAACTAGATTGCACAGTTGCCCACACTGGAGTCAGAAAGTCCTGAATTCATATCCTGCCTCAAAATACTTATTAGCCCTTTTTGACAAAGAACAAGTCACTTAATGCTGCCTGCCTCAGTTTCCTTATCTGTAGAATGAGCTGGAGAAGGAAATGGCAAACCACAGTAGTACCCTTGCCAAGAAAACCTCAAATGGGGTCACAACAAGTCAGACTGAACTGAAACAACTGAACAAGACTAATAATTCTGAATTAATGTAAAGAGTATTAGATTTAGACTCAGAGGATCTGGGTTCCAAAGCCAGCTCTTCCACTTACTACCTGTGTGACATTGGACAAAGTGCTTAACCTCTCTGGGCCTCAGGATCCTTATCTACAAAATGAAACTTCAGATTCCAAGGTGTCAAGTGAATACAGGACTAGATTTACAGGCAAGAAGACCTGAATTCAAATCCTTTCTTAGACACTTAGTAACTATGTGCTCCTAGGGAAGTGAGTGCCTGCCTCAGTTTCTTCTTCTGTAAAATAAGGGTAAGGTTATTATGAGGAGAAAATGAGATAATATTTATAAAGTACTTTGGAAATATAAATGCTAGTTAATTATTGTCCTATAATTTCAGCTAGTCAGAGATCAAGACATCTTTGATTAGAGTCATTTCCTTTGACTTAAACATGAGAAACATACACATAAAAAATAAAATAATTTTCAAAATTATTATATATTTAAACCTTGACTTTATGCATTTCAAAAATCCCAAAACTCCAGATTTAGCAAAAGGTATAAACAACAGATCTATAACTTAGGTCTATATAAGGTACAACCAGAGTCTCACACAATCACAGGCAACAGTTTCACCTAAGAAAGATTATTTGATCATTTACAAATTTCACTTTTACTCCTACTAATCAAAGAATGAGAATTACTGTATTCTAGCAATATAGGCAGAAATACTGGAATTCTTTTATAAAGGTACAAAATGTACATGCCAGCTAAAATCCAAAGTAAAACGCTAACCTTATTGTACTCTGATGCCAGAGGGAAAATCAATAGCACTAAAGGGAGAGAGAACTTTTTAAATATATTGTTAAACTGAATTATGCATAATAACAAGACACATGCTGAAAATTTAAATTTTGACACGAGATATTTTTAAGAATATTCTTTCAAAATGTTTGTGCTTCAATCCTTGGTTTTGAAAAGGAAATCTATAAAATGCTAGTTTGTTCAAAAGCACACTAAAATGAGAAATAGAGAAGCTAAAAATGTCGCTTGTAGCTTTTGAGATGAATTTGTCATTTTATTGCCTCTGCCTTATTCTTTCATCCACAGTTCAACCCAATTCAACAAACATTTTCTGAGCACCTATGCAGAAGGGCATTGTGCTAGAGTCTGGTATGAAAAGAAGATATGTGAGACTCTAACACAAGTATAAAAACAACTTCTAGGCCAGGGATTCATAACTTGGGGTCTGTGAACTTGTTTAATATAGTTGTTTCAATGCATTTTCCTTTGTAATCATATGTATTTTCTTTAATGCATTTGAAATACTATTCTAAGGTCCCCACAGGTTTCAGACTGCCAAAGGCATCCTTGACACACACATTATTAAGAACACCTGTTCTGTGCATGACTACTATTATTTTATTAGGGAGGCAGATATGTGGTACAATGGGTGAAGCCTAAGCTTGGAGTTAGGAGGATTCAAGTTCCAATCCGGCTTCAGACACTCACAGCCTCAGTTTCCTAAACTATTCTCAAGGTTATTGTGAGAATAAAGTAAAATAGCATTTGCAAGAGGCTTAAACTGATTTTTAAAAGGGCTAGTTAGTATTACTAGCTATTAATCTCCCATCTATTAAATCTGAATTAAAAAAGACTTTCCCTTTTATTTTTTTGTTTATAGATGATACTGCACATACTAAATTTGTGTGCATGTTTCCTCTCCTCTTAGAACATAAGATACAAGTCAAGGTTTCTTTTATTTTTGTTTTTGTATACTTAAAGTCTAACAGAGTTCCTGGCATATAGTAGGTGCTTAATAAATGCTTAGTGATCAGTATATAACAGGACACAGAGAGTATGAGTGACCATTAAACAGCTTTTCTTACAATCACATGATCACTAACATATACAGTGAAATGCTACTAATTTCCAATGATGGGAGAACAAGTATTTGAACCAATAAAAAGTCTTGAATTATAGCATTTTTTAAATACAGTATTTTTACACTGTGAATTACATGGAATAATTGCATTCATATGATGTTATCACCTAGAGATTTTTTTTTAAGGAAACTGTCATTCACAAAGAAAAATTGAACTAAAAATACAATACATACAGATTTCCCCACACCACCCACCTCCTTTTCATAAAGCCACCTTCTTTTTCAATTATAACATTGGACACGTTGGTGGGGGAGGGGGAGTCTGGTTGGGTAGCTGCTACAGCGATCTGGATCATTCCTGTCAGGTGGAAAGATCCTAAAGTCCTAAAAAGGATAACGATTTAGTCAAACCATCTATAACATGCTATTTCCCAATATAAATGAACATCAATCATGCCTTTTCCCCACCCCCCTCCCCTGATCTGAAACGTACACTTTGCTTTATTTATGAATGAACAAATGAATAAAAATGTATTTTTTTTATCAAACAAATACAGGCAAGAAAGATAGTCCTTCGTCTAAAGCAGCTTATATTCTACCAGAGTAACACAATACACAAAAAGGAGTTAGGTGGCAACATAGTCAATAAATGGCCAAGAACTGGCAAAGCTGTGTGGTTTTGGACTAAATAAGATGACATCTCACATCTCACAACACAATATTAGAATGTAATTTCTGATTGGGACAGAGTTGGAGAGGATGGACAGAGTTCAGGTGGTATACCAGGTTTAGAAATGGCCAATTACATCTCAACACCTGCCAGAGTTAAAGATAGAACTGTTAGGAAGTAACTGGTATCATCCAGAAAGTAGCACCCACACTAGCTGCCCACCCCCATTCCTGAAACTGCCTGGCCCTCTTTAGTCACACATAGAGTCATATATGAGTCAACATTCACAGAATGCTTTTAAATCCATAATATTTTACCATAGTAACAGACCATGCAAAATATCCAAACTGTAGCAAATTACATATTTAAAAATAAGTGCTAATAACTTTTATACACATTCTGAACCTTAGACACTCTATAGCTATCAAACCTAAACATCTATCTTGACAACTCTTACTGAATAATTAAGGCATACCATTGACGAAAAAGAGAAGAGGCTATTTAAGGTTATCAAAGTATCTCCAAATAGTTTCCTGAATTTAGTTTATTTTTGTTCTGAGATACATGAAATGTATTAAGCCACAAAAACTTACGTTTTACCCTTTTGCTTCACATGAATGATTACCAAGGAGAAAAAAAAAGAAATGATGCTTCATTCACATAGATTTTTGTATTTAAATTAAAATGCATGTTTAATTGAAAGCAGACTTGCATAATCAGTTGTAGAGATATATCTAAGCAACTTTAGCCTTCTGGTCTTTTATCAATATTGACACCAAAACTGATAAAAAAGCAAATACAAATAAAAAGTCAAGGTTCCCTATGATGACATTCACTAACAAAGTATCTGCCACCAAATGAAAGGCAGATTGGATAGGTTACTTCTTCTTGCCCAATCAAAAGATGCTTTGTGGTAAAAATGGGCTTTAAGATCAAAAACTGAGAGCCCCACCCCATCTCCCAGATTCTGATGAGGTTAGATAAGTGAGGGGGAATTTTCTCATGAATACCAATACATAAAATGGTTTTAGATAGAAAACTTTTTTTAAAAAATAGTTCATTCTGTATTTATAGGCCTGGGGGCAACATTTTGATACCAACCTTACCCCACAAAGGGCCCTTGAATCAACATAACTTTTTGTAAATCCTGTCAATTTTAAGAATGACTTAGTTGAAAACAGAGTAGGACCCTAAAGGTCAAAGTAAGCCTATGTTATTTATATATCTGTGAATTGTTAAAAGAAAAAAATGGACTCCAACACAAATAAGACCAGTGATACACTGAGAAGTTGGACAGAAGTGAACTTTAGCACATTTTTTCACTTAATGCAATTCATAGCATAGTAACTATATTACCAACCCTACCCTCCAAAGCACTAGCTACCATGAACCATTTTCTAGGGCACAGAAATAGCCATTTCTTGTAGAACTAGATGTCCTAGTGTCAGAAATTAATATATCACTAGCATCTGCATTTTATACTGAAAGGGAAAGTTCAGTAAAGTAGAATAAACTGTAGATCAAACCACTGATAAATGAACCTGAGTAAAGCTAAGAAATCAGAAATGATCAAGCCAAAGGCTAAGCAATAAATTATCTTTGAAGACATGTAGGCAGGAATTTAAGCTTTCTTTTTCTTTAAAAAGAAGATATACATATGCATGGATTTTATATTTGCATTACTATAGCTTAAAAATGTAATAGACAACAGAGAAAAACAGAGTGAATATAAATATTGAGAAATGCACAAATAGAATGATTTTTTATACTGAATTTGCATCATGCACAATTCCACACATGTACCAAGTGTTGAATGTTCCTATTTTTCATCAGTAAGGTAGGCAACTGGAAGTACATAGTAATTTGCAGGCCATATTTCCTACTGTGCAATATTCAGGAGTCAATGGTGCTTAACATAAAAACATGTTCATGATTCAAAGAGACTTAAATGATTTCTCTCCATCAAGCTCAGCACAAGACCTACTGAGGTTAAAATTCTTTAAAAAGGTCTAAATAATCCATAGCACCACCTAAAACCAAAAAGAAAAAGGCATTTTGAAGATTATTATTTAACTGCATGGAACAGAGAAAGAAGTGTTGAAACACAGGAGATCTAATAACCTTCTTCTCAAGGGCTTTAACACATTGATACTTCTAATACTATCCATCAAGGGAGAGTGAAAGTTTTGTGCTTTAAAGCATCTAAGAAACTAAATATATTTTAGTCCAAATTCTGTGTAATAGGTTCTGAGAGAGACTCATTTTCTTTACAATGTGTTCTTCTCTATTTGACATAATAGTGAGGTTCCATGTAGTAACAATAAGAAAAAAAATCCATAACTGAAAAAGATATCTTAAAGATAGTACTAGCATTGGGGAGGGAGAAACTGGAAAAGCCCTCTTACAGCAGGTGAGGTTTTAGCTGAGTCTTAAAGGAAGCCAGGAAGGGGAGGTAAGAGAGAAGATTTTGGGCTTGGGATAAGAAGTCCAGGGGTGGCAAGAAAAGTCTGAGGATACAATAAAGTATGAGAATAGTGGACAGGTAGGGAGGGTTCAGGTTGTAAAAAATTCGAAAAGTCAAACAGGAATTATGACACTGGAGGCAACAAGAATTACTAGAGTTTACTGAGGAGGGAGATAATACGGTAAGATATTCTAAATAAAATTAACCTAAGTTGTCACTTTTTTTCAAAATCATCACTGATTTGGAAGCATTATAGTTGAGGGTAGGGAGAAGAATCAAAGTCCTTCTAAAAGACACCAAATTGCAAACAAATTATTGACACTGAGATATTACAAATATTGCTGGAGAGAGAGAGAGAGAGACAGAGACAGAGAGAGAGACAGAGAGAGAGACAGAGACAGAGAGAGAAAAGTTCACCCTCCAATCTTCATAATTCTAAGAATATTTGTACTGGTAATCCCGAGAGCTAAGACCTAAGTTTCTAACTAGAAGTTTGAAGAGAGATGATCTTTAAAGATATCTTCTACCTGTGCTAAGTTCTATGATTCTATGAAAGACTCACTTCCCCAACCCCAAAAAAGCAAACGACTCTCTAACTACATCTCAATTCACAGGACATCAACTTTCCTAGCACAGATAAGAAAATACTGAAATTGCCCCCCAAACCAAGGCTTGTGGTCATCTCGGCCAAGGGCCTTGGGCCTCTCACTCAACCTCCTCCTCACTTGTGAAAAGCAATTCAAGATTTCACAAAGGCTACATTATCACATTTCAGGAGAGTATGGGGAGAAGGAAAGTTCAATTTTATTAAAAATATCTAACTGTGTGCAGGTGATTAAATATCACCCCAAAATGAAAACACCACAAAGAAACTCTCTGCTAATAATAGCTAAAATAATACAGAACATTTGTATCTTTCTTTAAGGTTTGCAAAGAGCTTTACACATGTTATTTTATTTGACTTTCACAAGGACTCTCTCTGGGAAATAAGTGATGTTTTTAGACTCACTTTACAGATAAGGAAAACTAAGGCAGAGAGAGTTTAAATGATTTGTCTAGAGTCATGCAGCTAATGCCTATGAGAATGCATCTAAATTCAGACCTTCTAGACTTAAGGTCCAGCTCTTTATCCACTATACTACCATAAGCAGAGACTTTGTGAACATACCTGCTAAAATTAGATCAATAAAAGAGTATTTGTTAGTGTGAAATGTCACTTAAGATATGAAATTACCTTTCCATACTGAACTGGAAATCCATTAAAATAGTTTTTTAAAAAAATACCTCCCCTTTGATTAGAAACTTATCAAAATGGTTGTTTATTTGGTATTTTTTTGTGGAGTTCTGTTGTTGCAGATGTTTACTACACTTCACTACCAAACACTGATTTGTCCCAGGGATGATATCAAAAACTGACATTCCTAAAACTTAGTTGAAGTAAGAAAGCATAGTAATACATAAAAAACTCTAGAGTTGGGGGTGGAGGGAGACTATAACCAGAAAACACTCAGTTAGAAAACTGATGGGAGTGGGGAGGAGGCTGGACCTGGACCTACACTAGAACAAACTATAAAATTCTTGTTTTTTTACTTGAAGGCTTTTAATAGACATATTAAACATCAGAAATGAGTTGTATTGATTAATGAAATGTATCAGCTAATAGTTAGCCAATATAATAATGATATTGATTCTCCAACAATTAGACTAACGAATTTATGTAGGAAACAATTTAGTTTTTAATTTATTCAAACATCAATTTGGATGAAAATTTTGCTTATGTAAATAAAAACCAACAAATTTGAAATGTCAAAACCCTGTAAGAATAACCAATGTAATAATAATAATATATAGTTGTTTTTCAAGGATAAGTACCTTTTTTAATATACAGTTTATTTTTTAGTTCTCAACATTCACTTCCACAAGAATTTGCATTCAAAATTTTCTCCCCATCTCTCTCCATCCCCTATCCCGGGGCAGCATCTACCCTTTCCTCCAGTCTGTCCTCCCTTCTACCATCCCCTTTCCCCTCTATTTTCCTGTAGAGCAGAATAGATTTCTATACTCCATTGTCTGTATAGTTTAATTTCCAGTTGCCTGCTAAGACAATTTTAACATTCATTCTTAAAGCTTTGAGTCTCATATTCTTTCCCTCCCTCCCCACCCACCCTCATGGAGAAAACAAGCAATTCAATATAGGTCATACATGAGCAACAATGCAAAGCACTTCCATAATAGTTACGTTGTAAAAGACTAACCACGTTTCCCTCTGTCCTATCCTGCCCTTCATTTATTCCATTCTCTCCCTTGACCTGCCCTCCCACAATAGTGTTTGCTTCAGATTATCCCTTTCCCCAATTTGCTGTCCCTACTATTATCTTCCCTCTCCTCTCCCCTTTCCCCTTGCCTTCCTGCAGGATAAAATAGATTTCCATATCCAACTGACTGTGTGTTATTCCCTCCTTAAGCCAAATCCCATAACAGTAAGGTTCAATTATTTCCTTTCATCTCCCCACTCTTACTCTTCATTGCAAAAGCTCTTTCTTCCCTCTTTTACATGAGATGATTTGCTATATTCCACCTCTCTCTTTCTAGTACTCTTACTACATTACATTCAACTGTAGATTTTATTTTTTTAGGTATTCTTCCTTCATATTCAGTTCACCCTGTGCCCTGTGTGTGTGTGTGTGTGTGTGTGTGTGTGTGTGTGTGTGTATATACTCTTTAACTTCCCTATTACTGAAAAAGGTCTCATGAGTTACAAATAATATCTTCCCATATAGGAACGTACACAGTTCAGCTTTAATGAGTTCCTTAAGGCTTCTCTTTCCTGTTTACCTTTTCATGTTTCTCTTGATTCTTGTATTTGAAAGTCAAATTTTCTATTCAGCTCTGGACTTTTCAACAAGAATGCTTGGAAATCCTCTATTTCATTGAAATTCTATTTTTTCCCCTGAAGTTTTACTGGGTAAAGTGATTTTTGGTTTTACTCTTAGCTTCTTTGACCTCTGGAATATCATATTCTAAGCCCTTTTATCCCTTAGTGTAGATGTTGCTAAATCCTGTGTTATCCTGATTTTATTTCCACAACACTTGAATTGTTTCTTTCTTGCTGCTTATAATATTTTCTCCTTGACCTGGGAACTCTGGAATTCGGTTACACTATTCCTAGGAGTTTTCCTTTTGGGATCTCTTTCAGGAAGTGATCGATGAATTCTTTCCATTTATATTTTACCCTCTGGGTCTAGAATATCAAGGCAATTTTCCTTAACAATGTCTTGGAAGATGATGTCTAGGCCCTTTTTTTTGATACTGGTTTTCAGGTAAACCAATAATTTTTAAATAGTCTCTCCTGGATCTATTTTCCAGGTCAGTTGTTTTTCCAATGAGATATTTTACATTGTCTTCTACTTTACCATTCTTTTGGCTTGGTTTTATAATTTCTTAGTTCTCATAAAGCCATTAGCTTCCATCTGCTCCATTCTAATTTTTAAAGAACTATTTTCTTCAGTGAGCTTTTGAACCTACTTTTCCATTTGTCAAGTTCTACGTTCTAAAGAATTCTTCTCCTCATTGGCTTTTTGGACCTCTTTTGCCATTTGGGTTAGTCTATTTTTAAAGTTGTTATTTTCTTCAGCATTTTTTTGGGTCTCCTTTAGCAAGCCATTGACCTGCTGTTCATGATTCTTTTGCATCACTCTCATCTCTCTTCCCAATTTTTCCTACACCTGTCTTACTTGATTTTCAAAATCCTTTTTGAGCTCTTCCATGACCTGAGACCACTGCATATTTATTTTGCAGGTTTGGGGTGTAGAAGCCTTGACTTTTATGTCTTCCTCTGATGGTATGCTTTGTTCTTCTTCATCTGAAAAGATGGAAGAGAATACCTATTCACCAAGAAAGTAATCTTCTAATTTTTTTCCCCTTTATTGGGCATTTTGCCAGGCAGTTACTTGACTTTTGAGTCCTTTCTCAAGAGGAGGGTATACTCTAGGGACCTGTAAGTTCTCAGTTCCTCCAAGGTGGCACAATCAAGGGAGAAGAGTTTGCTCCTCTTCTGGCCTGCACTCTGGTCTGTGAGCAACCACAACCATTCTTACTTATCTGCCCAGGATTCGTGACTAGAATTCCCTCTCCAGAGCTTCTACCAGTTCTACCACACCAGCGCTCTTCCTGACCCCAGGACTGCCACTCAGAACAGATCAGCTGCTTGATTCCCCCAGGGATTTTAGGCTGAGGGCTCCAAAACTGGATGTTGCTGCCACATTGACTGTCAATCCCTTCTCACCCAAGTGAAAGAGTTTTCTCACTGACCTTTGAAGCTATCTTTGGTGTTTGTGAGTTGAGAAATCTGGGAACCTCAGCTGCTACCCCTGGTTCCACACCCTGAAGCCTGCTCCAGTACGGTCCGTGCCACATGCCATGCCCCATGGCCAACACTGTGCTCCCCTCTCAGCCCGGTGTGATAGACATTTCCTGTTAGCCTTCCATGCTGTCTTGGGCTGGAAATCTCTCATTCTCTCATTTTGTTGGTTCTGCTGCTCTAGAATTTGTTTAGTCATTTTTTTACAGGTATTTTATGGGCTATAGAGGGAGAGCTAGAATAGGTCCATCTTTCTACTCTTCCATCTTGGTTCCACCCCTCTAAAATTCTTGCTAAAGTCCACTGACTGATCAAAGAGTAACTTCACAAATGAAGTTAGACAATTGTTAGAAACTTTACATAAATTCTGAAGTATACTTATGCTGTATGCTAAGGAAAACTATATACCTGGCACAGAGTAAAGCATTTAATAAATATTCTATCTATTGCTATCATTGATCTATTGATCTATCTTATCTAAAAATGGCTTGACCCAAGCTAAAAGGAAAGGAAATGAAATTTAATTTATTTTCAAACATATCATCTGATTAGATTCTAAAATTGTTAAATAGCTAAAAACCACTAACATGCTGTACCAAGAATCTATCCACAAAATTCATCTTTAAATGTAAGCCCTTTATTTCCTTAGCAAATATGTGAAGTACAAAAGGCAACAAGGCCTCAAAAACTCCCTCTGACTTTACGTGCCTCAGCTCAACTTCTCTTCTGGCTAATTCTTAATTGTCTCATTTCCAAATCAGATTGCCACTCCTTGGTGTGAAATTAGTCTCCACAGGAGTAGACACTTCTGCTGGAAGTGATATGACTTATTCTCTTGTTCTGGTCAATTCTAGTTTTAATCTTATTCCCAAATCAGTTTTCATATATCGTGTGAGATTAAGTCTCCATGGAGGTGGGCAACTTCACATGGGCCACACAGCTCTTGCCTCCCCAATCCTTGCTGGTCAATTTTAATTCAATTTTGTCAAGATTTATGAGGTCTTTTTTTTTCTTAATAGGTTGAATTCCCTGCATTTCACGTTCAGGCCTGTTTACAGGGTTTGATGAATTTGGGCCATTTTTTTGAGGGGGCCCTCCACATTTAATATTGTTTTCATTACACTGTACAGGATCTTTTGCAAATCTCCAAGCACCATATAAATGAGAATTGCATCTACTTCTTTTTCTTCTCATTTGCATCAATACTCTACTTAGTCTTAGCATTGCTTGCTTCTGTCAAGCTGACTCACATTCTGAGTTTGCTATCTAGAGTTTTTTTCTCAGTTGTTCAACTTATTGATTCACTTTGTTTTCAATACAGAAAGACCCAAACAAACCTTCTTAAAGTACATTCTCTGAAAAACAATTAGATTGGTGGTATGTCAAAAAGAAAAATAAAGTGAATATAGATTTTTTTAATGGAGCAGCATCTAGATAGTGCACTGCAAAGAGTAGTTTATTTTACTACCTGTGAGATAAATGCTTAAATAATTGTTTCTGCTCCCTCATCTATAAAATCAAAAGAGGGATCAGTATTTGAAGTGCCTCAACCAAAACAGAATCAATTTCACGGCCTCCTTCCATCCTATGTCCAAACTATATGACACCCATGCACACACTCAAATTCTTGAATTTTCTGATACAGTGTATGGAAACTAGGTTTACCTCTACTTTTTAGGACAAAAGTATATTATAATACCTTTAACCCATTCACTTTCAATTACTTAAATCAATCCAGAATTTTGAATAGTATTTTGAGCTGTAAAAATTCCTAGAAAATAAATAGTTCTTAACCTGGAATTTGTGAATCTTTTTATTTTTTTTTTTTACATTTTGACAAACTGTACTTTTAAGTTCCTGGTTTCATTTGTAATCGTGTGTGTTTTATTTTATACATTTACCAACAGTATTTTGAGAAAGGGTGCAGGGTTTCACCAGACTACCAAAGGGGTCCATAATATAGAAAAGGTTAAGAATACCTAGCATAAATAATCTTCACTGTCAATATGTCTCTCATAACTATGAGCTAGTTGCAGTGGGTGGTCTGCCCTTTCTTCATGGAACAGGTATACGTAGAGTGGCTGACGGCGGAAAGGTCTTACACCTCCTTCCTCATCAACATCTCCTTTTCAATGTTTATACATATCTTCTTCTGGTCCTCCTTTATGAGATCCTTGTGGTCTACTGCTTTAGGGCCTTACCCTAAGGGTACTAAAATGAAAGTCGATGAAATCTCCCAGTGGTCCAACCCAACCCTAAGAAACAGCCAAGCAGCAAGAAGACTGAATCCCAGTTTTTCCTGGCACTGGTATCCAGAGCATGAGAAGGGAAAGCTCCAGGAAATACACTGTTAATATCATAAAACCTGAATGTCAGAAATTTAGAAAGAGGTTCCTCTAAGCAGCAAAGTATTAATATACTTTTGAAAAAAGGAGTTAACTCAGATAATCATCTGCCCTCTCAGCCACTTCCAAAACAATTCGTATATCACATATCAAAATGGCATTTCAAGCCAGCTCCTATCTCTCATCACATACTGCAAATGAAAATGCATATTCCACTGGTTTTTTAGCTTTTTTTAACTTTTTAGAAAAATAGTATTTCCTAAAGTGCCACAGTAAGAATAACTGGTACAATATATTCCAGAAATCTATGACACTCTCCCTCAAGTACTTATAGAGACCATGGGTAAAGGAGGTTCAAGTTTGGAAAGCACATTCCACTCTTTCATATATACCAAAGGAATGATATCAACTAGTTTCTGCTACTCAATCATAACCAAAAAGCACCTACTCAGCATGAAATGAACTTAGAGCTGATCTGTATACATAACAAACCAAAAGCAAATTAAACACATGTGATGCTAGCCCATTAAAAGGTTGCAATTTATTGAAAACAGTTAAAATGAGGTGTCCTTCACATAGGAGGGATATAGTAGAGGGAAATAATTGTTTTTCTAGTTATGATGATGGGCTAATCACAAGATACTGCTGAGATTCACAGAACTCAATCAACAATACTCATTTATAGGACATTTTATATACCTATGACCACAGAAGAAAAATTTTCCACCACACAAAGAGAAAAGTTATGTTTTGATCAAAGATCAGGCTGTGAAAACCTTATCACCACCATGCTAGGTTAACCAACACAAGCAAAACTGTTAAAACTAAATATTTTCTTATCATGATTTCTCAGTAATGGATTTTTTAAAGGTCTCTTTTATAGAAGCTGTTGGAAAAAGATCTAAAAAGTGCCCAAAAGTTTAACAGGGATTGCCTATTTATATCACTGTGTAATTTTAACATTTTTCAACTATAATTTTAAAAAACTTTTAAGATTTAAAAACCAACTAAAAGGAAAATGAATCTATACATATGTATGCTACATATAGGTATATAATACACATGTACTACATATAGCATTGTTTTACTCATGTTAAAGAGTACATTTTACTAATGAAATTATACATGCATTAGGATTTAGATAGATGGTCTTGATATTACAATATTAAGGAATGTGATAATATAATATTAAGCAATTATCCAGAAATTGCAATAAACATGCTGACTGGGTTTGCCATATGTTGCTTTCACAAAAACACATAAACTTTGAAACAAATATATGACATGTCTATTTTCTCATTTCTGTTCAACATTAAGACGTTTATACGTAACATCTGAGTGGTTCTATTGTTTGCTAGTAGCTATTAATCACTACACTCCTACATTACCATGTGCTGTAGCACCAATACATGCCAGGTTACAGAAGCAGATTGCCGATACCTTCTCCATGTCACCAACGTCACAGGTATTAAATGTAAATTCAGTCCACACGTGTCAATATATTTATTTGCTAGTTCTACTAAGTTTGTGGTATGCAAACTATCACTAAAACTCTACTGTTCAATCTTCATGCTTATCACAATGAATAAACATGAAAATTCAGTGATATTCATAAAGCTAAAACGTCAATGGGAAAAAATAAATTTAGTTCAGAAAGAGAAAAGAACAAACCAGTAGCACCCCTCAAAAAGTATACGATTTACCATACTGTTGAAGTTAAGAGACAACTCCTCTAGGTCCTCTTTGATCCAGCCACATTGGCCTTGCTGCTATTAGTCATGGAGGACTCCATGTCTTCACGCTGGATGTTCCCATGCTTGGAGTGCACTCACCCCTCACCATCCTTTGTTAGGATCTCTAGTTTCCTTCAAACCTTAGCTCAGATCATACTTTTAATGTACATACTTGTACATCCTCTCACAGTCTCATTCTCAATGATGACTAGCATGGAAGCACTGGCCTGCCCCTTCCCAACCCCAGCCAGTTGGCCCTCCTTGGGCAGCAGGCAAATTCCTGCAGACAGCTGATCTCCTTCAGTTCTTGAGTGCTAAACTAAAGCTATCAGGGATTACAGGAGTTTGCCACCAAGCCCAATACATGAATATACATTTTTTTTAAATATTCAAGACTAACAAACAACTTTCTAAAAGGAAAGTGTAGACTTTTTAAAAGATAAATTCATACCCTTCACAACAATCCTTCTCAGTTCCAGTCAGCCCCAAAGGCATATAGGCCAAGATCACATCAGGCCCAAAACAATGCTAACTTGGCCTTGCTTTGTTAAGCTTTAACAGACCTTTCTCTCCTGCTTGAGCTTCTTAAATCCCAGCTGTGTCAAAATTCTGGCTACCTAAACAGGCTTATTTTACTCCCAATGACACACAGGTAAAATAAGATTAACCTGAAAGAAAGCTTTGTCCTCCCTCTACTCACCTCTCAATTTGTTCCTAATTAAGTAAGGAAAGCCATTAAAACTCTCATTTCTTTCTGCAGTTTACCTCAAAGGCCAGTTAGAAAACTTTACAGCCAATCATTTATTTTATGCTATTTAAGACAAAGCATAGCCAAATGAAATCCACAGTTTAATTCACTATATTCCCCAGCTCAATTAGAATAAGGAGGTGGGGGAGGGTGAGGAAGAGGAGGGGAAGGGAGGAAAGAGGAAAAAGGAGGAAGAGAAAGAAGATGAGGAAAAGGACAAGGAGAAGGAAGGGGAGAGAAGAAGAAAAGAGAGGAGAAGGCAATGAAATTTTAACTGAACCGATTTTCACCCAAGTCAAGAAACCAGTAATATGGCAAATCAAAAAGCTTCCCAAAATGGTCACAAATGGACTATACTCTAATGTATATACTTACTATCTTTTAAATTAACCTGGATCACTCAAGGAGCAAAACATAATCTGATGGAGGAAACAAACAAAAACAGGATAGGAAGCCAGTGTCCTTAGATTCCAGGGTATGGAAGTTGAGGTTGGAGGTAGGAGATACATAAGAAGACTGGAAAGGTAGGTGGGAGAAGCAGCCTATCAAGGGGTTTGAATACCATACAGGATTTTATGTTTGGTTCTGGAGGTAATATGGAGCCAACACAGTTTATTGATTAAGGATGTGACATGGTCAAACCTTCACTTTTCGGTTTGGAAAGGTAGGCAGACCACTGGCTCTGACCTGGATGTGAATCCCTGCTCTGATGTGCACTACTTGTTCATCCTTGGGCAACAAGGAACTGAACTAGATGCCTTCTGAGGACTCTTCCAGCTTTAGATCTATGACCAGTGATGTGCTGTGATTTTCCTATGTAAAGTAACAGGATAATAAATTTTCTTCTCAAAATAAATATCTTTATGGCCATATGACTGAAGAAGATCCTTAACTTTAATCACTTCAGGTTTAACACCACATTAAGACCAATGGAACAAGATAAGATTCTCTTGTTCTACTGTTTCAATCTTTCACTAAAACTACCAATGTATTTTTTACCAAAGCTCTAGACCCTGAAACAAGAGAAATTTTATCATCTAAATGTCTAAAACAGAGCTAAAATATAAAAAATAAAAACTTCAGTTCTAATTTTCTACATCATTATCAAATTAATCTAACTTGTATTCTCTATTTTATGCCTTTTAAGCTACCCCAGGCCAATCAAAGAGGAAAATAGTAAAAACATTACCAAATATCACACAATTATATAGTGTTTGAAAGGGTTTACTTTTCTCACAACTCTCTGAGGTTACCATGCATGAGCATTATTGTCCACACTTTCAAACAGGAAAACTGAAGCTCAGGGAACTTAAGTGACTTGCCTGAGGTCATATAGCTAGTTTCAGAGATGGGATTTCAACTCAGATCCCCTTTGAAAAACTATATAAAATGAGACTTACTAGTAAGTGTCAGAACAGATTTAAATTCAGTCGTCCTGATTCCAGGGCCCAAACTATGATCTACTGCACCACCTATGTACACTATAGCCCTTAGTAAATCAGAAAGTGCTATACAGATGTAAAGCAGTATTATTTTAATTATGTTAATATAATTTATTGTACTAGCAATAATATTCATCTGCCATTCTGTCTCTTACAACTTTTACTTTTACTCTAAGAAAATCTTTTCCCCCGGCCTTAATTTCATATGAGAGCCAGCAAATGAGCCTGAAAGGCAGTGTATGCAGTGGAAAGTGCCTGGCTCTGACATCAGGCTGACCACAGGCAAGCCACAACCTTGTCAAGCCTCAGTTTCTTCATCTGTAAAATCAGGAGATTAGATTACAGATAACTGCATTTCTAAGGCTGATAATAAAAGAAGCACCAAGAATATCCCAGTACCAAGAAAAAGAAATCTTGAGTTGTGAAATGAAATTAGACACAAGAACAACTGCTCTCAATCTCTAAAGCTCTTCAAAGTACTGCAAAGATCACTTTCAGAATTTCGATTAAAGATTCGATCTTCTTGCCCTCATTCTTCTGAAAATTAAACCTGCCTTTATTCCAGTGTGAGAGACAGCAAAGTTAAGTTTTCCCAGTAAGTTATTGTTAATTGATGAAGTCATTGAGAATAAGTTAGATAAAAAGAGGGCCAGCAGAATGCAGGTGGACTCAACCAATCAAAAGACAGACAGTGGCCTTCAGAAAATTACAAAGTTTTTGATAAAGGAACCAAATCTACATGTAGCTGGAACTAGACAAGAAAAATGACCTAGAGTTACCTGAAGAAGGCTTTTCTTCACTGCGCTTGCTTAATGAACCTCATATACATATATATATATATAAATGTGCATGTGTATATATATATATATATATATATATAAAAAATATAAGCAGCCACATCCCACATAAAATTATCCCTCCATTTTCTGATCATGGATCCTATGTTAAAGTATGTTTGGGAGGGGGAAATCACACTAAGGGAGATTACATAATGAGCATGCAGAGAAGATGGTGATCTAATGGAGAATGGACCAATCCATCTCCTGGTGGGAGGATATGTCTTGAACTAACAGTGTATAACTCATCTCCCTTCTGTATTCAATGTTCCCTCCTCCTGAAAAAAGAGTGGGTGTCAGTTTCGGCTAAAGTGTTCAATTCCTCTTTCCCCTGCTGTAATAAGTTTTCCTTAATACCTTATTAGTGTCAAGTGTATTTCTAACACCAGAAACAGCATTGAAATTTTTAAATATGTTTACTGCTTCCCATTTTAATTACTAATATTGCAACAACACTAATAATTAGAATGACATATCTAAAGCTTGAAGGGACCTCAGAAGCTATCACATACAACTCCCTCATTTTACAGCTGAAGGAACAGAAGCCTGGGAATACTGGGTAACTTCTTTCCAAATTATAGCATTTCAGTTCTATTGGTCGGTTGCTTTCTTTCATTCTTTAAGAGGATCAAAATGACATCATCATGATAATGTCAAATTTCAGTGTGTCCAACTGTGGTGGATCACTCCAATATGAGCTCAGGATGCTCTACCACAGGTTAGGCACAGATAGAACACATGAATATTTCAGGTGGATACTCCAAATTTGTGTATCCTACATTTCCTTTATGCTGTTTCACTTCTGCTTTAATAGGCTCCTCTGAATTAGATTGTAAATGTAATCCTACTATAAACCTTAAAATTTAAATCCACTGATCTACCAAACAAATCAAAGACAAAGAAAAAGGACCCTTATACACAAAAATATTTGCTGTGGCCCTTTTTTAAAAAAAATACCAATGTTTTTTCAGGGATGCCCAATATTTGTATATCATGGAAATAATCTAGGAATTATCAAAACGATAGATGAAATTAACAGTTGTATGTTGACTAGCATCTTACCCATGAGTTGAGCACAAAAAAAGGCAGAAAAGACAACACCATGGGCATGTAAATCTGTAGCCCCAATGCAATATTCACTTGAATATCCTGGCACAATTCTGAATTGTGAAATACCACACACTTTCCACATGAAAGACAGAATCAAAACATTTATTCAGACACCAGAAAGCCAAATCCATCATAGTAACAAAGACATCCATACATAGTAACAATGAAGAGAACACCATGCCTGAGATTTCTCCTTGCTAGGCTTTCCACAAACCATCTCCCTTAAACAAATCACAAACAGGCTCCCCTAAACAAAACACCCTTCTATCACTCACAGCTACCTGCCTGCTTACCTGCATCTTTCCTAACTCTGACTGCTCTCAGCACTCACTTCCTCTCAGTTCTGCTTTAGCTCCGCCTCTTCCTGTTATACCCTTCCTCTTCCACCCATTCAACAAACTCCTCCCACCAGATTCCATGTGACTCAGACTTCCATGTGACCCAGGCAGGTGACCTGGGCCTATTAATGAATGAGAAAGATCTTCCCATTTAAATTACCATTACAATATCTGAAAAAGGAGGTGCGTCAATCATAGAGTAAGAGAGAAACAAGATATTCACAGCCTGAGCAGAGCACAGATACACTCAAAATACTAAAAGCATCAGAAACAGGCCCAGTATATCAGGCATATCTTCTTCAGAGGCTTTATGGAAATATATGTACAAGAATTTTAGAGGATGAAAATAAGCAGATGGGTTGAAAAAGGGGTGAGCTGAAGGGATACCCACACCGATGAGATCACTGAAGCATAGAAGGATGTTATTCTGTTTACTCCCCCACAAGTCATGCTCAGATGCCTTGTTGTGGCATGCAGGTTAACACTAGATTCTTCAGGGTAATGTCCATGAAGCCTAACTCTTATCATAAAATCCCATCCTGAAAAAAAACTCCTGGGAATTGGGCTGTCATCTTCCTGGCTTTACTAGAAGTTGGCCTCCAGATTTTGAAATTTGGGGCCATAGAAACTTGCTTAAGAATACATACTAATGCATGGAAGGGGTTATAATCTGAATCAGTCAATGAAGCATCCTCTATCAATGAAATCCTAGATACTTGAAATTTTCTAACATTTTCTCAAACTTATTTTTAAAGTCAACAGAAGTAGATAAAAAATTATTAGTAATATAATCACTAATGTTAATTTTGAACTCTAGGGTCTTGCCAGAACTAAATTTATGATGGAAAAGCATTCTGCTCTGACATTCAATGTGCTTATAAACAACCCTGTGGTCAATCTTCTTTAGCTTTGTAATTTTGCACAACAGTTGGTAAACTGATGAACTCTCCTGTACTTGACTAGAGAACTTCAGTTTTAAAAAGGCCTAACATTAAAGGTTGATCAGATTTTCATTCAAATGGAAGAAAAAAATACATGTTAAAAACTTTTCCACACAAAATAAACTATTCATAAATATATGGACTAGTTGAAAGCACTACATCATAAATCATAATGGAGTTACATGGACACAGTATATTATAAGACTGGGTCTGGAGTAAGGAAGACCTCAATTCAAATTCAGCCTCAGACACTTAATAGCTGGGTGGCCCCAGGCAAGTCACTTAACCACTGTCTGCCTCAGTTTCTTCACCCATAAAATGGCGATAAAAATAATACTTATCTCCCAGGGTCGCAGTTATAAAGTGCACCGTAAAACTAAGTTGATCATCATTAAATATGGAATGAAGGGACGAAAATGTTGCTCCCCAAAAGCACTTTGATAAAAATGGGAAAGGGCCCCACATGTACAAAAATATTTATAGCAGCACTCTTTGTAGAGGCCAAAAACTGGCAATCAAGGGGATGCCCATCAATTGGGGAATGGCTGAATAAATCATAGTATATGAATGTATTTGAATACTCTTGTACTATAAGAAATGATGAACAATGGCTAGCCTGGGACAACATGGAGCCTTGAGAAGCAATAATACAGCAATCACTACAAAGAGAAAAGTCCACAATTCCTTTAGCTGTTAGTGAGTGGTTAACACCCCTCAGCATTGTGCATTTACTTATCTGTGTAGAGGAGAGATATCAAACTGGCTCCAAAGGTAAGCGCCCCTAAACCTCTAGTGTGAAGCCTGAACCATATTAAAATGTAATTGGAAAATGTTTAACAAAATAAATAAATAAAGTAGAAAAAAAAAAAAGAAATGATGAACAAGATTTCAGAGAGGCCTGGAAAGACTTACGTGATCTGATACTGAGGGAAAGGAGCAGAACCAGGAAAACGTTGTGCACAGCAACGATCACAGTGTGCATGAGTTTTTTCTGGTAGACTTGGATCTTCATGGCAATGCAAGGACATGAAAAAAAAAATTCCCAATGGTCTTCTAAGGCAAAATGCCTTCCACATTCAGGGAAAGAACTATGGAATTCAATCACAAAATGTAGCAGATCATTTTGTGTGTGTGTGTGTGTGTGTGTGTGTGTATGTGTGTGTGTGTGTGTGTGTATTATGTTTTGGTTTGTTATATGAGTTCTCCCATTTATTTTAGTTCTTCTACACAGCATGACTATAATGAAAATGTATTCAATAGGAACATATGTGTAGATCCTATATATAATTGTATGCCATCTTGGGGAGGGAAGGGGGTGGTGAGGGTAGGCAGGGGGAAAAATATATAAGTTTTATGGTAGTGATTGTAGAGCATTAAAAATAAATAAAATGAATATATTAAAAAAAAAGCACTTTGTAAATTTTAAAACTCTACCTAAATATGAGCCACAGACATAATCAGAAAAACTTAGTAGGAAGAAGAGATGACATAAAATCTTAAGCACTTCCCTAACATACAAAAGACTTCTAACAAAAGTATTTCTAGTATCGAACCCATCAATATCCAAGATATTCCAGAATGTAGAATTCCTTTGGGGCGGTAATAAGGAAGCACTAACAACATTCCTGCTTCAATGAAATTTTTTGATGAAAAGATGTTACACTGCACCAGAGCCTGTTACTGAGACTCCAGGATAAACTTCTCATGTGTCTGGCACATGGTAGACTCTTAATAAATATTTATTGACTATCTGAAGGAGTAGATAACACAGTAGTAGAAACAATAATAATAGTTGACTGTTAACATCTGTGAAGTTCTTTTTCATATTCCATCTCATTGGATCCCACGATAACCCTACAATACAGGTATTATGGAGATTGCTATCCCAAGTTTACAGATGAGGAAGGCAAGCAAATTTTAAGTGACTTGCCTAGTTGGTACGGAGCGAGGAAGTGTCAAGAAATGGCATATAGACCCAGTCCTTACTGATTCCAAATATTTCTCCATATTGTCTCAATATACACTCCCAGATGAAAATCATAACTATCTTCACATTCAATTTGAACAAAGGAACAAAATTTCCTCCCCAAACTTGGAAAGATACTTTATTATTCAACTTCTATGGAAAAAGGATAAATGAAGTTAAATAAAATCCCAAGACTAAAGAATATCCCAGGCCTAGCTGTGGAGCTCTTCTGTGTTCCTTTAGTTCTCCTGGATAATGACAGTTTTATTCATTATCAGCTCATCTAGAATCTTGGCAGCTAGGTGGTATGTTGCATAGAGTGCTGAGATTGGAATCAGGAAGGCCTGAGTTCAAATGCTGCTTCAGATATTCATTACAAATAGTAAAAGGTTTTTCAAACTATCCATTATGCTATAGGATAAAAAAAATGCACAGTGAAATATTATTTTTACATGTCTATGTTAATTTCTTTTTGCCTTATTCATATTTATTATCACTTCCCTATTTGTTTTCATCATGTTGGTTGCTACTTGTTGACTAAAAATACCAACTGTTGTTCAGTCATTTCAGTCATGTCCAACTCTTTTTGACCCCATTTGATGTTTTCTTGGCAAACACATTAGAATGGTTTGTCATTTCCTTCTCCAGCTCATTTTACAGATGAGGAAAGTGAGGCAAGCAGGGTTAAGTGACTTGCCCAGGATCACACAGCGAGTATCTGAGGTCAGATTTGAATTCAGGAAGACTCGTCTTTCTGACTCCATGCCTGGAACCCTATCCACTATGCCCCTTAGCTGCCTTCCCTCCAAGATACCAATATGCGACACAATTGGGTTTTATACAATTCAGTTTCTGTCTGTTCTATATTTATTTTAACTGAGTACATTATTGTGAGTTACACTATAAAATAATCCTTCAGTGAGTATATAGAAACAAATATGCTAGAGGGAAAAGAAATAAAAGAAAAAGTGTTTTGGGTGGGCTCCAGAACTTTAAGAAGAAATTAATAGAATTATCACTTCTGAAAAGTGTAGTTTTCTAGGATTTTCATTCTAAAGGTGACAATGAGAGCAGACTAAAATGTATGCAAAGAATATTTTCATAATGACAGAGTCTGGCCCCCTCCAGCTCCTACCACAGTTTATATAAAATAGTCCTCATACCCACATAAACTACCAAGTTATGCCTGAGCACTAGAGATTAACATTAATTTACCCTTCTTGTTTTTCATTAGCCTCTGTCACAACCTTACCATTCTTTCAATATTTTCTGAATTGCTGGTGAGCAGTAAAAAACAAATACAGCAGTCATGATTTAATCAGAGAATTCACTGCAGAAACAGCCAGGAAAAGTAGACTCACTTAGAATAGTAAATGAATCAAGAAAAACACTTACAGGCTCATTAATAAGATAGCAATTAGGTCTTCTGGGAAAATCTATTTCTAAAAGAATGCCAAACTAAGCTATCTAATTCAAGTAAAATTATGTTTTGACACCAATACTGTACAGTGTATACGGCATCATAATTTCTCTTTTGAGAAAAATGACATGGATCTCCGGGGTTTTTTAAAGTTTTTCTTTAATATGGAGTACAGACAGCAAAAAAAGAATACTAGTAATATTTAATATGTTCTGAGTGTGAACTCTCACTTATTAAATGATTGCCTCCTGAAGAAGGTATCCTCTTTACATTCTTAAAATGTATCAAGAAAAGAAGAACTGTCATCTAGGACAATGTAGCTGGAATTCTTAGAGGGAAAGGGGAGATTGCAAAATGATTCTAAGTTTCACCTAAGACTAACAATCTACAGGAAAATATAATTGCTAATGACAACATTTAAACAGGTATCATTTATTGTATTTTAGCTTCCATTGTCAATGTTAGCAACAAAAGTATGCTAAGTACAATTCAATCTTATACTGCTCTTGGTTCTAAGGAACCAGAAATACTCCTTTTACTTTTAATTGATGGCTTTTTTTTATGTTACATTTACTTCCATATACATCTCCCCTCCCATTCTCTCATCTCTCCTCCCCCTCCCTTTTTCTCTTCTCTTCTTCTCTCCTCCCACTCCTCTTCTCTTACCTATTCTCTCCCATCCCCTCCCTTTCTTTCCTCTCCTGTTCTTCTTTTCTCTCCCCTTTCCTTTAATTCCCTTCCCTTCTCTTCCTTCTCCCCTATTATTTCCTCTGGGGGCAGCTAGGTGGTGCAATGGATAGAGCACCAATGCAGGAGTCAAGAGGATCTGAGTTCAAATATCACCTCAGACACTTGACACTCACTAGCTGTGTGACCTTGGGCAAATCACTTAACCCCAATTGCCTCATCCTGGGTCATCTCCAGTCATCCTGATCACTGGATTCAGATGGCTCTGGAGGAGAAATGACGCTGGTGACCTGAACAGCCCCTCCTCATTCAAAAGGAAGTCGAGTGCAAGTTATGTCATCATTTCTCTGATGGCATGGTCTTCATTGGCAATGAAGGACAAACACATACATCATTTCCTCTCCTCTCCCCTATTCCCTCCCCTCCCCTCCTCTCCTCTTATTTTCTCTCCTCTTATACTCTCATCTATCTTCTCTCTCTTATCCTCGCTTTTCTCTATCTTCTCCTCCTATCTTCTCCTCATCTCTCCCCTCCCCTTCTCTTTTACCCTCCTTTCCCCTCCACATATCTGCTCTTCCTTCCCCCCTCATCTTTCTTTCACCTTTCCACCCCCCACTTCTCCTCTCCCAGAAACCTTCCCTTACCATACTTAGTGCAATAACAATGACATTGAAGTGCAGCCCCACACTGTTTTCATTCCCATTAAAAGCAGCTTTCTTTTTCCTGGCCCTTGAATATGCATTTGCTTTAATATACCTGAACAGGTAAGCAATGAATAGGTAAATTTCCTGTTTAAAAAAAAAGCAACAATCACATTCATGTTTCAGTCATCAATTAATTCATTATGAAAATTTTCTTTTTGTTTACACTGAAGTTCGCATGGCAAGTCTTTTCAAGCAGACTCTGTGTGTAGCCCATACCCTGGAATATTGTGGAGCTCTGGTAAGGAAGGCCACGGCTAGGAGGGAAATCACAAGGTGATTCAATAGGGAGCAGGTAGATTTGGGAAGACAGCAGGATACAAATATGTGTTAGTTCAATGGATCAGTTTGTTTAAACTGAGTCAGTGAACTTCATTCACCCAAGCTGCTGCTTAAACGACTGTACATTATCCCACTGCTCCACTCTGACTTGGAAAATTTCTATAGCCAGTCAGCTGCCACTCTGCAAAGCAATACAAGAATGAGCTTTAGGGAAGCAAAGTCCATTAGCAACTGGGTTTTGGGTTTTTTTTTGTTTTTTTTAGCAGAATGAGGGGAGGAGAAAGTTTGAGGGTATATTTATATTTAGTCCCCAAAGATTCTTTTAACCTCAAAAGGTTAACTTATAAATTACAATGTACATAACAGAGTCCTCTCAAGAGCATTATCTTACCTTCAAATAAGCTGTAATAAGCTGTGCAGGGATTTTAGGGGGTAGTTAAAAATGGTGATTTCATTTGGTTAGGACACTCCAGGAGAGTAAATTCCCCCATCCAATGCAGACTCAGCAAATGTCTTGCAACTTAAAATCTTGGAGAGCTTCATGAGGACAAGAGGTTAGGTGACTTACCCAGGATAACAGAGCCTGGTCACACAGTGTGACCAGACAGATGGATCTAAAACTCAAATCTTTCTGACTCTTTTGTATCCATTATAGTACTATATGCTACCTCTCTCCCAGGATGTACTGATATGAATCAGGTATCATCCATAGAAAGACCTTAAGTAATTATTATTCGAGATCTTCTTGGCAAAGATGAGTACTCCATCTTTCTGACCCTTAACTTCCCCACCAACAAAATGAAAGGGTTGAGTTAGCTAATCTCTAAAGTCCTTTCCACCTATGAATCCTATGATCACATATTATCCCTCAAGTAAAATAATTTATAGGGCAGCTAGGTGGTGAAGTGAATTATGCTGGGCCTGGAGTCAGAAAAATCCCTCTTTCTGAGTTCAAATCTGGCTTTAGACATTTACTAGCTGTGTGACCCTGGGCAAGTCACTGTTTGTCTCAGTTTTCCCAGCAGTAAAACGAGTTGAAGAAGGAAATGGCAAACTACTCAAGTACCTTTGCCAAGAAATCCCCAAATGGGGTCACAAAGAGTCAGACACAACTGAAAAACAACAAAACATAATTTATACACTTAACTAACTTAGCTACTTATTTCCCACAGACTAGAATTATGACTACTGAAAGGTAAATTCTAGCAATTAAATAGGAATATATAATTTGTCTGAATTTATTTCTAATTGAATTTTTCTTGATAAGAAAACATGCTGCGGTAGAGCCAAGATGGTGGAGTAGAAAGATGCATATACTACAGCTCTTCCCTCACAGCCCATAAAATACCTGTAAAAAATGACTCTCAACAATTCTAGAGGAGCAGAAGCCACAGAACAACAGAGTGAAAGAGATCTCCAGCCAAAGATAACCTGGAAGGTCGACAGGAAAGGTCTATCCCACGAGACGTGGAGCAGAGCCCAGCCCTGGCCACCCAGCACCAGAAGGAACAGAACCAGAACAGGCCTCTGGGGCAGAATCCCCAGCAGGGAGGGTCTCAGATCACTTTGACACCCAATAAGTGCCAAAGAGAGTTTCAAAGGTCAGTGAGAGGGCTTTCCCAGCTGGGTGGGAGGGTCCCCCCAAGCACAGGCCCAAGGCACAGCAAGCAGCAGTGAGGCTACAGTGCTGAGTGGCAGTGGTCAACTCAGCAACAACTTTCACCATGGCAGTGGTTCAGCTTAAAGCCCCTGGGGGAACTGAGCATCTGATCTGAATCTTAGCCCTGAGCATGGTCCTGGGGTGTTGAGGAGCATTAGGACCCTCCTCTTGATTCAGAAGGATTCAGAAGTCAAATAACTGGCTGTGAAAATTCCCAAAAAAGGGGAAAAAAGTAAAACCAAAGAAGGTTACTTTCTTGGGAAACAGGTACTTCCTTCCATCCTTTCAGATGAGGAAGAACAATGCATACTGTCAGAGGAAGTCAAGGCTTCTGCATCCAGTACCTCCAAAATGAATATGAAATGGGCTCAGGCCATGGAAGAGCTTGAAAAACGAGTCAACAGCTTGCTAAAGGAGACCCAAAAAAGTGCTGAAGAAAATAATACCTCTAAAAATAGGCTAACTCAATTGGAAAAAGAGGTCCAAAATGCCAATGAGGAGAAGAAGGCTTTAAAAAGCAGACTTAGCCAAATGGAAAGGAGGTTCAAAAGCTCACTGAAGAAATAGTTCTTTAAAAATGAGAGTGCAGCTGAGGGAAACTAATGACGATATGAGAAACCAAGAAATTACAAAACAAAACCAAAAGAATGAAATTGAAGATAATGTGAAATATCTCATTGGAAAAACAACTGGCCTGGAAAATAGATCCAGGACAGACAACTTAAAAATTATGGGATTACCTGAAAGCCATGATCAAAAAAAGAGCCTAGACATATCTTTCATGAAACTATCAAGGAAAACTGCCCTTATATTCTGGAACCAGAGGGAAAAATAAATATTGAAAGAATCCACCAATCACTTCCTGAAAGAGACCCAAAAAGAGAAACTCCTAGGAATATTGTGGCCAAATTTCATTGTTCCCAGGTCAAGGAGAAAGTATTGCAAGCAGCTAGAAAGAAACAATTTGAGTATTGTGGAAATATAATCAGCATAACACAGGATCTGGCAGCTTCTACATTAAGGGATCGAAAGTCTTGGAATAGGATATTCCAGAAGTCAAAGGAACTGGGATTAAAACCCAGCAAAACTGAGTATAATACTGCAAGGGAAAAAATGGTCATTCAATGATATACAGGACTTTCAAGCATTCTTGATGAAAAGATCAGAACTGAAGAGAAAATCTGATTTTCAAACACAAGAATCAAGAGAAGCATGAAAAGGTAAAGAGGAAAGAGAAATCATAAAGGACTTTCTAAAGCTGAACAGTTTACATTCCTACATGGAAAGATAATATTTATAACTCTTAAGACTTTTCTCAGTATTTGAGTAGATAGAGGGATTGTACATACACACACACACACACACACACACACACACACAGAGCATAGGTTGAGTTGAATCAGAAGGGATCAGAAGATATCTATAAAAAAATAAAATCAAGGGATGAGAGAGGAATATATTGGGAGGAGAAAGGAAGAAATGGAATGGGGCAAACTATCATTCATAAAAGAGATTGGAAAAATCTTTTTCAGTGGAGGAGAAAAGGGAGGAGATGAAAGGAGAAATTAACTTTACTCTCATCACATTTGGCTTAAGAAGGGAATAACATGCACACTTAATTTGGTATGAAAATCTGTCTTACACTACAGGAAAGCAGAGGAGAAAGACAAGTGGGGTGAGGGGGATGATAGAAGGGAGGGCAAATGGGAGAAGGGAGTAACTAGAAGTAAACACTTTTGGGAAGGGACAAGGTCAAATGAGATAAGAGAATAAAGGGGGGACAGGGTAGGATGGAGGCAAATATAGTTAGTCTTACACAACATGACTATTATGGAAGCCTTTTGCAAAACAACACATATATAACCTGTACTTAATTGCTTGCCTTCTCAGTGGGGATGGGTAGGGAAGGAGGGAGGGAGAGAAGTTGGAGTTCAAAGTATTAGAAACAAATGTTGAGAATTGTTATTGCATATAACTGGGAAATAAGAAATACAAGTAATGGGGTATAGAAATCTATTTTGCCCTACAAAAAAAGAAGATGGGGATAAAGGAAGGGTGGGGTGTGATAGAAGAGAGGGCACATTGAAGGAAGGGGTAATCAGAATGCAAGGTGTTATGGGGTGGGAGGAGGAGAGAGATGGAGAAAAAAATTGGAACTCAAAATTTTGTGGAAATGAATGTTGTAATCTAAATTAATTAATTAACTAAAAAAGAAAAAAAAAACAGGCTATAATGACAATCTTACTAGAAATCGGGCTCCCAGATGGAGAGCTCTCCATTTAAAAGATCTGCAAAGGCCCAGAGAAATGAATTCATTAGACTATGTTCATTCAGGTACTAAGTAGAGAAACCAGGTCCTCTGCTTCTGGATCCAGATATCATTCCACCACACTAGGATGCCTCCAAATAACAGTACCCTCTCTATCAGATCCTTAAACTATTCTGAAATAATATCAATCAAAAACATGAACTATTTCACTTCAACCTGCTAAAAGTGTTCCTAAAACAATTTTAAGTGGGTTATTTTTTTTCTGGATTACCAATACACAGTGAAGAATGCCAAAAAATTCTGTTCAGTGTTAAGTGGATTAATGGCGATGTTCCATTATTCATTCCCTGGGCTGCTTATATCCCAAGACTTGTTTTTCTCCCCCAGAATCTCAACACTTGAAAATAAGGGAAGGTGACAATCTTTTTTTTTCTTTAAACAATTCATCACACAAGTTTTGTTTCCAATACTGGAAATATTGACTAGAAATCAAAATAATTCCTCAAGCACTTTAGTGAAATTTTAAAGAAAAATAAAGATACCACGCCCACCAACATGCTCAGCATAGTAGCAGGAAAACTATTTATGTAGCTATCAAACCATTTTACATTAAAGAAATCCCATTTTCTTTAGACCACTTCCTGCAAAAAAAAAAAAAATCAGGAAATGGATTTTTGGTCAGATTTCTTAAGGATTGCTTAATGAACATTATAAATATTCAAACAAAGCAATAAAAGTTTTCCAAAGAATATTTTGAAATTATTATGCCTCAACAAGTAGAATTCTTTCAAGCTACCTTTACAATAAGAGATTTTAATAACTGCCTCCATGTTTTGCCCCTGCCTAAAATATAAACAGCTATTCTACGAAAAGCAAAAGATCAGAATAATACAAAGTTCAAAAGTCATGGTATCAATGTTAATCTATTATGTTGATCTGTATTTTGATATGATTTTAAGAATAGAATATTCATAATGGTGACATCCGGCATGTGGTTTAATGAAGAATAAGCAGTACTAAAAAGCATTACAATATTTTTAGACAAAAGGAAAAGTAATATATAGTATAGTACATGAAATAAGGCAACATGGGGGAGGAGGAGGGCAAGAAGAATCTTACAAATGAAAGCAGGTGGAATAGATCTAACCTTAAGACAAGGTGAGCTAAGAGGAAATTTCTGATCTCTGAATGACTGAGGTATAACTTTTAAAGAGATAACAATGAAATAAGCACAGAATTCTTCCTTCTTTATGAATTCCCCCTTTTTTCTTATTTGTACTTTGCAAACAACAACAAAATAGAAGAATCTATAAATTCTCTAGGCTGTTTCCTGTCTGTCAGCCTTCCTGCATTCCTCTTTCTGGCCTCCCCCTGAAGGGCAAGCAAGAGGAATAGGAACAGGAAAACAAAATACAACACCCCAAACATGAAAAATCTCTAACGTCCTTTGCAGCTCAAATTCATGTTTTCATAAACTTAGTCAAGCTTTCCTATGGCTTCAAGATCATAGTAAATATTATTTATTCCTTATGTATTTATAAATACCTTCAGTAACCCAAGAGGATACTGGGACTAAAAATATTACTAAACAACAAAGCAAGTCTCCCTAAATATAACTACCACATGGTGGCTATGAATGCAAAAGTTGATAAACCAAGTGTAATGTGATTGAGATACAGACATAAAGTTCAACGGGAACATGATTGGCATTAGCAGTGGGTGTGAGTCTCATTTTCAGTTTAAAAAGAAAGTGCCCAAGACCAGAAGTTTTCTTGGTCCCAACACAAGACAATGGTTTTATTGTCACCCAAATGTACACTTAATAACAGAGAAGGAAGAGCTGTCAGCACTATATATGCTAATGTCCCAGCACCAGCCAGTTCTGCTTCTCCCCATCTGGTTGGGTCAGACACAAAATGAGGTCTTAAGAAAAAGAACAAATGAAATTTCTGTCAGATAAAGCATGAGAGGTTGAGTTACTATATGAGCCATTCCCAGGAAGCATCCTGTGGTAGCACCTTTGTTGACATTTGTTTGACTTTTACAAAATGAATGCACTGAAGAGTGTTAATATATAGGCAGAAAATCAAAACAAAGGCAAACTCTAAGATACAGACTTTTATGTTTGTTTCTGCATATAAAACAGAGGAAAGTAATAGCACAAAAATGCAACACTTCAGACTGCTAAATGAGAGGCAAGAACTAGAAGAGAGCAACTGGATGCATATTTGCCTTGTAATGTGACATGAAGCTATATTCAAAGTAGTATCTTGAGCTGCATGCAAAGACATACATCACACTAGAGAGACAATAGTCCCTCTCTAGGACACTGATAAGACTGCATCTAAAATACTGCCTATTATGCTGGACTCTAATACTGAAAACTGAACTGACAAGAATAAAAATTACTAAAAGAAATTGACTTGTAAAATATATTCATCTTTAGTAGAATATCTAAAATGCCAATAAGACACTCACCCACTTGTTCAGCACAAGTAATGGTTTGTACTAAGCTAGTAAGTATAAAAGAATACCAATCTCTTCCTCAGAAATGACAAAAATTGTGGTCTAGCCTGTATAGGTGCTTGTGGGTTATACTGGCTAAAAGGAACAGCCAGTTGAAGGTGAAAGAGAAAAAATTTATTTCCCATGCCAAGTGATACCTTGTGACATTTAGAATCTACTCATCTGATAGTTTCTTAAAATATATGATTTCTATTTTGCCTTTCTATGGCACTTTATAGATAGTATACAGAACTTTACTAATTTGATCCTTAACAATCCTGTAGTGGATCCATTGAACAGATGAGGAAAGTAAGGTATAGGGAAAGCAAGTAACTTACCTGGGGTCAGTAAGTGGCCAATTATGATTAAGACTGGAGTTCTAGTGATTGCCTAGGCTTAAGATCACCTAGGACATTGCATCTCCTGTCCATATAAATCAATATACTAGAGAACCTAATGTGAGGAGATTTGGTTTCTATGTATAGATTCATTCTTGATTCACTGAATAATCTCAGCAAGTCACTTAACTTTATTACACATCAGTTTCCCTAACTATGAAACAGGTGTTGCTGTTTTAAGTGAAATATAGAAAAATGAGGACGGTGTGTTCATTTGAACTTGACAAGAAGGTCTATTTAAAATGTGCTTCATTTATAGCAAGTCTACACTTCAACCAATCACAAAATTTTTCAATATTAAAATAACTTTAAACTTACATCTATCACATTTTTAAAATGCCATAGATTGGCAGCAGTTACTACAGCAGTAATGCTGAATATCAAACCTTCCATTGGCCTTCTGGGTATACTGCATAAAACAAGACTTGTTTGAAATGAGACACAGACTATAATTTCTTGAAGTGGTAAGTTGAGCCTTGTGTATATAATTTAAAATGCATACAATAGTAAGGAATCTTTATAACACTAATACCACCTTACATCTGTAGAGCACTTTACAAACTATAAGGTGCTTTTCCAAAGGGCTTCCCAAGAACCGGCTGGTCTACCATTTAAAAACCTACTCAAGAAAAAACACCATAGGGAAAACCTCCGCACTGACATAAGGACCTCATGAACTAAAACACTTACTATGTTTCTAGTAACTATGTTTTTGCATCAAGCCTGACAGAGGATTTGGAATTAATATTAGCAATAAGCCATACCAAATTTCTAATAAGCTCAACTAAAACCATACTTAACAAAAGAGATTTTTAATTTCTACAACTGGGCAGTTCAAAGACTCACAAGTAAGTAGGAGATTTTATGTAAATCAATCTTGTATGATATCTGATGCAATTTTCTTTATTTACAAAACTTCCGTTGCACACAGTCCTGTGAATATTATATTCATTAAGGAAGCACATCATTTTAGTTTAGTTCACTATAAAGTCAAACTTCTTTTTTCTTAATCATTGAAGGATATCTAGGTATAACCTATTATAATTATTCAACTAGTTGGAGTTCACTCTATATGACAACTTATTCTACCTTTTACTCATAAAGACAAAACATGCAAAAACATACAAAGGGTAAAGAGAATATGAGAAAAGCAAAGAACATCTACTCAGGTCAGATGGGGTCAGATAAATGTTTATTATTACTCTATCCAGATCGTCATCCAGTCATATCCAGATTCTACTCACTCTACATATTGACGGAAAACATCTAATGAGTTTCACTGTCTTTTACCTCCTAGATGAACCAGCCTTTAACTGGTCTGTTCCACCATTTAATTGCCCCTTAGAACAGCAATGTATAGTGCATTACTCAGAATGTATTATTTTTGGAAGCAGGCCAGATATAATTCACAAATAAATAAATAAATATTCAGTACAAAAGACACCACAAAGAAGATTAGGATAATGTTAGGGTTGGTTTACTAATCTCAAAACTTTTATAGGAAGCCCTCTGATAAATCATTTGAGATATCAGAACTGCTTCAAGTAGACCATCTCCTCTCTTGATTTAAAAGCATTCTTCTGAAGAAAAAAGTAATATTTATATGCCACAAGAAACGTGTGTGAGGAGGAGGAAAGCTCGTTTTCTTTACTACTGACTGTATTTTGAGCTGCTTTAACAATAGTGGTTACAACTCTCGACTACATGTAGTATAATCACTCTACTAGCCAGGAGTTCAAACTTTCAATTAACAAACTCCTTGTCTTTTCCAGCTCAGGCACTCAGTGCAGTGACAAACACTGTGGCAGAAATCAATACCCCCTACAACCTGCCTGCATAGAATGTCTTACAAATCAAGAACTCCAAAACTAATAGTCATACTAAGTCAGAGATGCATGCAGTAATGTTTACTAAAAGGAGAATTAAATTCTATTATCAGATCATTCATCACAGGCAGCAAATGCATTCTGCATATTTCACCTACATGGCTAACATTCAGAACAGCTTTTATTGCAAGTGTTGTATTTCATAATCTCTGCCTGACTGCACTGCATCCACAGCACATGGAACCACCTGAATTTCTCTAGCCTGATTCCCTTTATAGATTCTGGGAAGGGACAGCGAAGGAGGTTTAGGGGAGAGGGAGAAAATAAAGCCATACTCGTGAAACCTTTAGGCTGAGGATTTTTTACCCTCCAGAAAACTGGACAATCACAAGCACGTAAGGAAACCACCAATTATAAACTAAGTTAATTATCCATCTCCAGAATAGACATGCTGATAACCCAGATAGTGGGAAGTTTCTTCCCCGCTCTATCTTCTCCATAATAACTTGGCCACCTCTGTGTCTCCATCTGCACAACCAACCAAAGCGGCAGATGCAGTTCCCGGCGAAGTGGAGCTGTGGGAGCCTGGCCAGCCAAGTTGCTGGGACTGGCTGGTAGGAGCCACAGAGCCCCACTGCACGCCGCCATCCACCAGGTGAAACACAGGGCTTCAGAGGAGACGCAGGAGGCAACCGACAAAAAGTTACTTTATTTGGGAAGGCGCCAGTCGCACGGGAAGGGGAGCAGGAACCAGATCCGTTGCAAGGGACCAGGTTCAAGGGCTCTCCTTGGCTGGAATTATGAGCCAATATGTTTATCTTCCTGGCGAGAGAGGAGTTTCATTCCGTTCCTCCCTCCTCCCCCGCGCCCCATCACCTTGATCCTCCTTCTGCCTAGTTCCAGTTGACCTTAGCAGCGCAGTAGCCGGATTTCTAAAACCTACTCCGATCTCCCCACTTAAGCGAGGGCTCAACCGTGCCCAAACCTGGCTTCCATGGAATATGAATATTGTTTCCTCAAGTCATGTTTCACGCACATATTAAGTCTAGGTGAGAAAATCCACAATACTAAGAACAGGAGAAGCTTAACAGTAGTAGGCAGGCTGGTGGGGGACAGGGGAACGAGGAGAAAGAGAAGAAAGAAGTTAGACAATAGGGGCAGGTTCGATTACTCCCGGGACAAACACTACCTGGCAGGGAAGGGAGCCCCACATTGCTTCCTCCGCCACGATTAGGAGGATGGCTTCCCCGGGGGAAGGAGGGGTAAGAGAGGGGTTGATTTTCTTTTTAATGAACTTATATCAAATATCAACAAGAGCTACAGAGTATCCTTTGAAGAAGTCCTGAGTACTTTTGCTCCCCCCTTATCCTACTAACCGAGGGCGAGCCGGACTCGGCTGCTAACAATCCCTGGAGGAAAGGCTAGGCAACCGCAACACTCCAGCACAAGTACACCGAGAGCCGCCACCTAGGAGTGACCTGAACCCTGGGCCGGGAAACTGTCCGAAAAGAAACAATGGGTTTGCATAACGAAAGTGACCAGAATGGAAAGTGCCAGCCTAGCTCTCCTCTCCAGCTCCACAGTTCTCAAGAACAAGAAACTCGAGCCCAGTCCAGGGCTCCCCAGCACCTTTCCCCGACCCGGGACCAGGGGCTTCTTCTTCCCTCTCCCCTCCTCTCCAAGGAAGCCCCTCCTGCCGAGCACTGCCGGGAAAAGGGGGTGGGTGGAGAGAGACACGCGCCGCCACTATGTAACTTACCTGCGGAGAACTGGGCTCGGGCAGCTCCCGGGAAAGGCCACGGGGCCAGGAGCACAAGGGCCACGAAGGGGGGCAGCGCCCACGCCGCTGTATCCATGTTGAGTTGGGGAGAAGTTTTCCAGCCGCTTCGCAAATTACACCTCCCCCCCTCCTCCGGTAGAACCCAGGAGAGGCGAGACCTCGCGGGCCGAAATCCGGCCTCCAGCAGCCCCCCTCGCGATCACTTTCTTTGGGCTTCTCCGCAGACTCCAAACTAGCTCCGGGGAGCAGGGGCAACCTCGGTCCCGGTGCGGCCGCGGCGGCTCTCCATGCTCCGCGGCGGCCGCGGCGACTCTAGTTAGTCCAGAGTTACTTTGGTGGAAGGCGGAGGGAGGGAGGGATTGAGGGGAGAGGGGAGGAGCCGCGGGGTGACGTCTCCTCCTCCGTTTTCAAACACTTCGCAGGAATGTGGGACTCCCGAGCCCAGGCTGCCCGGCCGCCCGCGCCTCCTGCCGGAGACACCAGAGCCCAGCAAGCCGAGCGGCGCGGTCCGGAGCGTTGGTCCTCTCGTCCGCCCGGCGCGGTGTCTGTCTGTCACTCCGTGCGTCTGTCTGAGCGGCAGCTGCAGTTCAGGCTCCCCGCCGCCTTTGTTCGGCGCTTGTGTTGGTGGGGCGGGCTTGGACTGAAGGCATAAGGGGAGAGAAATGGCAGCCTGGCTTTTCTAACCTCGACAGCGGTGGCTGGACTTAAAGGAAAGATACCCCTTGAACATCTGCACCCCTGATTCAAGAGGCCGAGAAGTAACCCTGCTCCTGCAATTGGACAGTCAACAAGCATTTCTTAAAGGCCTACTGTTAGCCAGACACTGCTAGGCGCTGGTGATACTAAGGCAAAACAGACCCTGCTCTCATGGACCTTCCATTCTAATGGAGCGGGGAGACCCCGGGCGAACAACTCTGTACAAACAGCATATATCCTGGGTAAAGTGGAGATAAGCACAGAGAGGAGGAATTGGTATTGAAGAGGACTGGCAAAGATTTCTTGCAGAAGGTGGGGTTTTAGCTGAGATTGTAGGGAAGCGAGGAGGCGGAGATGAGAAAGGACAGAGCAGATTGGGAGCAGTTTGTGGTGGAAAGAAGGGAGACTTGAGGAAAGGCCCCACCTCCCCACCCACCCCCTTCAACTCCTATTTCCTCATTGTATCATCTCATAAATGCATAATAAATAAATCAATGTTGCTGTGTCAAGCCAACACTCAACTTTTCTAGCATGGGAAGCTGACTCTTCTTTCTTCTCGGTTCACTTTTGGCATTTGCCAGATTGTGGTGTGACATTATTTACCCTGCACGGAAGTTTTGAAATCGTCCTCTTGCTATTTCTACCCGGTCCAAAGAAGGTGCAGTATCATCTTTCTCGTAGATCTTGGCTTGTAGAGGTGCAAAAGAAAGCAACAAAAGAAAAGCAACAAAAGAAAGCAACAAGATTTAGAACTAGAATGAATCAGAGAGATGATCTAGTCCAACCACAAGGTCAACAGTGCAGGAAATAGAAACCCAGATAAGTTGTGACTTTCTCAAGGTCCAAAAGGTAATAAGTGACAGAGCCAGATTTTGAACCAGAACCTCTGACCCCAAACCAGCGATAGCTGGAAATAGCAGGCTTATCAGTCACTGACAATATCGGATAGCGGTTATTCAAGACATAAGAAAGACCTAGCAAGAAGGTCTTTTCCTCCTACAAAAATTTCTCTTTCATCTAGATGGAAAGTAATGATACTGCAGGACGATAATAAGAATACTTGACAGTTTGCTCTTCTTCAGCAACCTCAAGTTTTTCACTGAATACCATAATCACTTGCTTTCATGCTAAACCTGTATACAATGTGCTATGTATGGAAGGAAATAGCAAAAAAAAAAAAAAGTACATAAATGTATTGAAGAGAGTTCTAAGTGTTTTATTTCATATTCTGATGGACCTAAATTAGTTTTATAGAAATATTGCAAAATGAGGAGATATTATATTGACCTCTCTCACATGCTCAGACACATGTGGCATTTAGAAGTCAAGAAAAACCTGAAATTCTATTAATTCTATTATTATACCTAACATATTATACTCTGAACCTTTCCTTTAACCAAATTAAATAGTATCAGAGATAAAGTAAATGGCAACACCTACAGACCAAAGTAACACTGATAGAAAAGAATAAGTTAAAAAGTCAGGAGAAAAAGACATTTTCAGCTAAAATTTGAAAAGAAAAACAGCCCTCCTAAGCCAGAATCTAGAGCTCATTAGCATACCAACAAACCTAATACACTTCAGTTTAGCTTAATTATTATTCCCCGGGGTACCATGCATCGTTTTGTTTGTTGTTTTTTCCAATTCACAGACGCCATAGCACTACCTCTACCAACCAGATAGAAGGTCATTATTTACAACTAAATTTTGCACTGGCTAATGAGTATCCTATAAAAATTAAGAGTGCTACCTGGTACCTTCAGTGGGTTCATTTTCCTGTAGGTTTTAGTTGAGATATGTAAAGAAAAAAAATTAATGCCATACATACAAGTCACACACATGCATAGATTTTTTTCTTTTCCACTTTTTAAAATTTTGAATTCAAAATACCAAATAAAATGAACATTTCCACACACATAGTAGGACAAGAAAAAAAAGTATACGGAACTATGAATCTCTACTATGTACAGCATGTTTTTCTTTTTAAGTATATAATAAATTCCACATGTAACTTTCAAAGCTATCTTACTTATCTGTGATTCCTTCTCACCCTTGCTTCTGTTCTCTTAAATGAATCTTTCATAAATGCTTCAGCAATGTTCTTATCCATGTTTTCTTTTTCTATTATTTTTTTCTCTTTCTTTTTGACAACCCCATCCCTATCTTCCCTCTTCCACCTAGTCAACAATATATAGGGGAAAAAAATCTTGCAATAAATATGCTTAGCCAAGAAAAACAAATTCCAACATTGGCCACATCCAAAAATGTCTATCTTACTCTGGGCCTTTACTTCACCAAGTCTCTGCCAGGAGACAGGTAGCATGTTTAATGATCACTTCTCTTGTCCTCTGGAATCACACTTTGTCATTACATTTATCAGAGTTCTCAAGTCTTTCAACGTTGTTTGTAATATTGTTGTTGTAAAATTGTTTTCCTGGTTCTGCTCACTTCACTTTGCACAGGTTCCTACAAGCCTTCCCAGGTCATCATTTTTTATGGTGCAATAATATTCTATTATACTCATATACCATAAGTTGTTCAGCCATTCCCTAAATGATATTCCTGGTGGGTTTTAATTTGTTAAACTGCCTTATTGCCTAAATTGAGAAAAGAGTGCCTGTGACTTAGTATGCTTATTTTCAAAAAATTTTATTCATATCTTTTGTTTTTAAATCACCTTCATTTTTAAATACTTCTCTCCCCTGTTCACAAACCAATGAGTGATTGTAAGAACAAAAATAATTAAAGGAAGGGGAGAAAGCAGTTCAATAAAACCAATCAAATATCATTAGATGTTTATAGTATATGCAATGATCTAGACCCTAGTTACCCACTTCTATAAGGAAGGGAGGGTGTTTTATTTTCTCATCTCCCTACTAATACAGAACTCCATCCTAGATCCAGGCATAAATTACTACAGAATTTTTTGAATTCCCTTTCCTTGGTTCAGTAGTTGATAGATTCCTCCCAGCAGCTCATTGGTACTTTAACCACTCTGACCAACAAGCACCCTTTAAATATAAAAGTAAGTACAGTACTCATCTGTAATGAATTCTGAGCAATATGTCAAGAGAAATAAGACAGAAAGTCCAGATTCTTAGTTTCTTCTTACAAATTGAAAATGAAAGAGAATGAATTAGATAAGGGGAAGAAGAAAAAAAAGCCAAAGGAAGCATTATCAATGTTGCAGTTGCCATGCATGCAAAGTTCCATAAACTTATTGGTTTTTCATTAGCCAATCTGGTCTCCCAGTGCATCCTGCGCCATCTCCAGTCATCTGGAGGAATATCATCAGGTCAATGGATTCAGATGGCTCTGGAGCAAAAATGAGGCTAGTGACCTGCACAGACCTCCTTCACTTAAAATAAAGTCAAGTGCAAATCATGTCATCATTTCTCTGATGGCATGGTCTTCTTCAGCAAGAAAGGACAAACATAATTTTCACATTAGTCACATTGTAAAGAAGTATTAGAACAAATGGGATGAACCACAAGAAAGAAAAAATAAAACAAAAAAAAAAAAAGAAAAAGAGAGAACAAATAGTATGCATCTATCTGCATTCAGACTCCATAGTTCTTTCTCCAGATGTGGACAGCATTTTCCATCATGAATCTTTTGGAGTTGTCTTAGATCCTTTATTGCTGAGAAGAATTATGAAAGTTAATCATCGAACAATGAGGCCATTACTATGTATGATGGTTTCCTGCTTCTGCTCATTTCACTCAATATCAGTTCATATGAGTTTTTCCATGTTTTTCTAAAGTCTTGTATCAGTAAGTACCCCAACATAGGCAGGAGAACCTGCTCCCACAGGTTCTTAGATCTGCATTCATAACAGGAAAGGCAACTTTTGAGGAGTTAACAATCTTTTTAATCAAGCACAGGTATCAGAGAAAATCAAAATTTCAGAGAAAGTATAGTGAAATCAAAAGCCAACAGACATGTTTCCCAAATGTCTGACCATGACATATATACACCTGTCTGACCATGACATACATACACATGTCTGACCATCACATACATACACAATTACCAGAGAGGGAAGCATCAACTTTTGGGTTTGGGGGGTAATGGGGGGGGTAAGTTTCCTTAGTGGCTTCCCAGAGTCTCTCTGGCCAAAGAAATACTTACAAAGTAAAACCAAATCCTCAGAGTATTTAGACACTTTTTAGAGTCAGAGGGCAAAACCCTCTGACCTAGTGCCTCAATACAAAAAAGCAAAAGGCACTTGGGACAATTTACACATGAATCAAAAGATATCACTCATACACTGTACCACATGGGGGACGCTGCTACAGGATTGCTTAGCGTGGCATGCCCACATCAGAAAGGGTGCTGTGCTCTTTGAGCAAAGCAGAATTGAGACAGCCCAAAGTAAATGTAGGATGCACAAATTTGGGATATCCACCCCAAATATTCACATGGACTATCGGTGCCCAATCTGTGGTAGAACATTCTGAGCTCATTTTGGTCTGATCAGTCACAGTTGGACACACTGGAATTTCACTTTATCATGGTGATGTCATTTTGGGCCTCTTTGAAGAGGAAGGACAACAACCATTCTATTACATTCATATACCACAGCTTGTTCAGCCATTCCCCAATTGATGGGCATCCCTTCAATTTCAAATTCTTGACAACCACCAAAAGAGCTGCTATAAATATTTTTATATGTATGGGTCTTTTCCTATTTGTATGATCTCTTTGGAATATAGACATAGGAGTGGGATTGCTAGGGGAAAAGGTATGCACAGTTTTATAGCCCTTTGAACATAAAAAAATTCCAATATCGGAGCAGAGTCAAGATGGCGGAGTAGAAAGACTCACATATGCTATCTCCGAACCCACAGCCCATGGATTTCCTCTAAAAAGAACTCCCAACCAATTATGGAACAGTGGAAGCCATGCAGCAACACAGTGAAGGAGATTTCCATTCCAGAGAGCCCTGAAAAACCGATCCCAAAGGTCCATCACTCCCTGGATGGGAGTGGAGCCCTCCCCTGCCCTGGCCGCGCAGCACTGAGAGGAGTGAGCAGATCCGAGCAGGCTTCAGGGACAGACTCTCCAGCAGCCACGAAGGTCCCTCCACCCACAGACACACAGGTCAGTGAAAGAGACATCTGGATGGGTTGAGAGGGGAGCAGGGTGTCTCCATATCTCGGACCCCCTCAGGAGGCAGCAGCAGGGGCAGCAGGAGGCCAGAGGCTCCCAGAGTAGGCAGGAGCTCCTCAGCAACTCCATTACAAAAGGTCTCTGCATAAACCCCCCTGAGGGAACTGAGCCTGGGAGGCAGCCCTGCCCCAACCTGAGCACCAGAAATTAAGCTCCCATTGAATAGCAGCCAGGCTTGCCGCCAAAAGCCCTGAGGCTGGGGAGCAGCATTTGAATCTCAGACCCCAAGCACTACCTGGGCGGACCTAGGCAGAGGTGGAGAAAACTCTCAGAAGTCAAGTAACTGGCTGGGAGAATGCCCAGAAAAGGGAAAAAAATAAGACCATAGAGGGTTATTTTCTTGAGGAACGGATGATTCCAACCTTCCTCTCTGACAAGGAAGAAAACTGCTTACCATCAGGTAAAGACACAAGAGTCAAGGACTCTGTATCCCAAACATCTGAAATAGATATCCAATGGGCTCAGGCCATGGAAGAGCTCAAAAAGGATTTTGAAAATCAAGTTAGACAGGT
>CM053770.1:407961749-408011418 GCA_028658325.1 Potorous gilbertii
AGAGGCAAGCAGGAGACTTCTTAGTGGAGGGAAAAAGAGGAGAGCTGAGAAAAAGAAACATGAAGTTTACTCTCATCATATTCGACTAAAGGAAGGAATAAAATGCACTCTCATTTTGGTATGAAAACCTATCTTACAATACAGGAAAGTGGGGGAGAAGGAGATAAGCGGGGCAGGGGGGATTATGGAAGGGAGGGCAATGGGAGGAGGGAGCAATTTGAAGTCAACACTCTTGGGGAGGGACAGGATCAAAAGAAAGAATAGCAACAATGGGGGACAGGATAGGAGGGAGGGAAATATAGTTAGTCTTACACAACACGACTATTATGGAATTAACTTGCAAAACTACCCAGATATAGCCTATATTGAATTGCTTACCTTCCCAAAGGGAATGGGTGAGGAGGGAGGGATGGGGAGAAGTTGGAACTCAACGTTTTAGGAACAACTGTCGAGTATTGTTCTTGCTACTAGGAAATAAGTAATACAGGTAATGGGAAATAGAAAGTTATCTGGCCCTGCAGGACAAAAGAGAAGATGGGGACAAGAGAAGGGAGGGATGAAAGAAGAGAGGGCAGATTGGTGATATGGGTAATTAGAATGCTCAGTGTATTGAGGAGGCGGGAGGGGACAAATGGGGAGAAAATTTTGGAACCCAAAATCTTGTGAAAATGAATGTAACAAGTTAAATAAATAAATTTATTAAGTAAAAAATAAATAAATAAATGGAAAAAAAATTCCAGTTTCCTAGATGATCAATGCCTCCCTATTAAATCATCAGAGATAAGAAACCAATTAGACCTGTTTCCTCCCTAGAAAACACATGAATTCCCTAACTCCTGAATTGCCCTGAAATATGGAACCAGGAGAGCTGCTGAGAACTTTTTGTTCCATAATGGGAGCAACTTCTTTAAAAACCTTTCTGAATCCTCTCTACCAGCTATAGATTGAAGACTATGGTATCCAAAGCTGATTTGACCCTGGATTGTCTCCCACCCCATCCCTTTCCTAGAGTATGAGTCCCAACTAGAGCAATAGGAAATGGTGGACTGTTCTTAAACTTCTCTTGTTGCCCCTGCCATCTTCTCTAATTCCATTGGTAGCTTTACATGACTTTATTTTGATTAGGCCAAATTAATTTCAGCCTTGCCTGACTCATCTGATTACTTTGTAATTACTGTCCCTTTAGTCCCAGCAATACATCCTGACAAATCATTAAAATCATTAATCTGAGCCTAATGCACCAGTGGAAAGAATGCTGGTCCTGAAGTAAGAAAGACCTGAGTTTGAAGGTGCCCTAAGACATTTACTAGCTGTGTGATGCTGAGCAGGACACTTTCATCTCCATTTACCTAAGTTTCCTCACCCGTAACATGAGAAGAGTAATAACACAACTCCCAGGGTTATTGGGAGAATAAAATGGGATGATACTGGGGGTTTTTTAAGTATTTTAGCACAATAGTAGGGGTCTCTATAATGTTTATTTTTTCCCCTTCCTATCAGTTTATGTATCCTATAAGTTTCATGAGTGTAGTAAATCTGTTAACTCAACTTGATCTTTTCCAGTGCCTCGCACTGGAAACACAGTAACTTTTCAATAAACATTTGTTGAATTTGAAATACCCAGTACAATGATACAAAGGCTTTAATCAAGGAAAGAAAGGAAAACACTCTGAGATCAGTGTCAACAACTAGGAAAAGCCATTTACTTACAACTTGATGTAATTAACAAGCACTGGTTAAAAAGAAAGTCAGTCAATCATAAGAATGGAAATTGCAGGGAGGTAGAAGGAAGGATATCAGTGGCACTTCAATCTTGTCTCTGCTGTTGCCGTTGAAATTCCTACCTATTTTCAGCGAGTCTAGCCTGACAACAGCCCAATACAATGTTAAGATTCCTTTCTTCTGGATTTCAGTATCTTCTCTGACACCTTCTAGTTGTGTTATCCTAGGCTGGTCACAACCTCTTTGAGTCTTTTCCTTATCTCTAAATGTAGTAAAAATATTCGCATTATCTACCTCACAGGGTCATAAGTGGTTTGCAGGGTCTCAAAATGCAATATAAATGTGCGATATTTTGATGACTGAGAAAAATATCTAAAAAAAAAATTGAAATCCACGGTACCACGATATGTATTTAATAAATTACTTCCTCCAGGGAATTAAAAGATGCCTTATTACTCCTTTTACTGGTGAATTATTTCCATACCCAAAAAGGGGGCTGTAATATTTATTCTGGTTCTCCATAAGAACTAGTCTGAGAAGTACATAAGGTTATATAACATTTCTTTTTTTAACATTCCTTTAGCATAAAAGGGAAGTTTATCCTTTGCTATTTTTGTTTGTTTGTTGTTTAGTAATAACCTGGAAAGGGAAAAACTTAAAATTAAGTACATCAAGTCTTCCAAAAAGATTCTTCTGAGGTAAGAGCTTATTTGCTAAGTTACAGCGTGAGGTTCATTTACAAAGTCGAAATAGAAACTCCTAAATGTTTACTCTACTTCTCTCCTCCACTTATTCCTAAAGAGTAAAGGGGGTGTTAATTTCACATTTGGAGACTTGTATATTCTGTAATTTTTCTTTCTTTCTGAAAAAAGTTTTATTGATGGGTTTTGTTTTTACATTACAGACATTTACCCATTATCCCTACTCCTCTAGAAGTCTCTTGAAGCAAAGTAAACATTTAAGGAAAACAAATCATCTAATGACCTCATCTGAAAATGCACACAACATATTCCATCTGCAGCACTCGCCTCTATTTTTAATGGTTATTTTAATTAACAGAAATCTATTTTCTCTCCCTCTCAATCTCACCTCAATGCAAAAAAAGAAAAGCAAATTCCTTGTAACAATAGGCATTGTCAAGCAGGGGGAAAACCTCATTAGCTTTATACAAAAATATTTATGTCTTAGTCTACATCCAAAATCTGTCTCTTTCATGTCAAAAAGTAGACAGTTCTTTTGTTATCTGTCCTGTGGAATCATAGATAATCATTATATTGATCATCTTTCTTGTAGCTTCCAAAGTGATCTGACTTAAAAAAGACAAGAGATTGTTTGTTGTTTGCTTTGTATAATTTTGGTTGTTACCGTATAAATTATCCTCCTAGGACTGCTCATTCCATTCTTCGTTGGCTTATAAAAGTCCTCAAAACTATTCATTTGTATAATATTGATGTGATAGCATGATTTGTTCTTTTGGTTCTGTTTCACTCTGCATCAGTTCAAAAAAGTCTTTCTTTGTCTTTTTGAAATCACCTAGATGGAGTCCTAATAGAGCCTCCCCCAGCCCCAATATTCTTACTTCATTATAGACCCCTCCTCAAGGTCTACTCTATCTACCTAGCCCTCTCTCCGCCCCCACCAATGTCTTAACCTTTTCATGTATGCCTCACTGCTCATTAGAACAACAGGTGTGTCCCTGAACTCATGGTTCTCATAGAACAGTAGGCATGGAAACTCAGCCACAGCCATTGCATCTATGACCCACAGACCCATTCCCACAGAAACAGGTGTGCTCTTGTACTCAACTACAATCACATCATACATTTAGCCCAAGACAGGACCACAACCATCTTGACCAGACAGTAATAGCTAGCCAATCAGAAGACAGCACCACGAGGATCTAGAGCAGGATACTGGACCACCAAACCGTAGAATGCCTGTGCAGTAATAGTAAAGAACTGACCTAGAGTGAACTTAGGACATAGAGAGGCTTATTATAATATCATTACTATATATACATACCCTCTTAACTGTACGCATTTGGGGTAATTGCATGCACAGTTCCACTGAGGCTGTGACCCTTCCTCCGTTAGCTAATCCCTTAACAAACTCTTCCTTCTTTTGTAATATTATTCTTCTTCCTATATTCTATGTAAATTCTGATTGTGTAATCAGCATAATATTCTCTATAAAATTGTTTGTCTTGCCTTACTGAAGTGGTTAAATTCTTCTAAGGTACTTAACCACTTGCCAGAATGTGAAACCTCAAAACTATAATGTCTTTCCTACTGACTTGGAGTTAACCTGAGTTTTTGAAATTCTTTAGAGACATCCCACAGCAACTGTACATGAACCTCATCAACCACTTTCTTCTTTCCTTACATAATATTAATATTCCATGACATTCACATACCACCATTTTTCAACCGATGGGCATCCCCTTAATTTCCAGGTTATTTTTTTTTTGTCATTACAAATAGAGCTGCTATAAATTCTTTTGTACATATAGGACCTTTATATCTTCTGGAGATCAGTATAGCAGAGATATAGCTGCATCAAAGGACATGTCCTCTTTAAGAATTCCAAACTCCTTTCCAGAATAGTTGTACCCACACATTTACCAACATTACATCAGAGGGCCATAGCCCTTCCAACATTTGTCATTTTAATTTTGCTTGCCATCTTTGACAATTTGATGAATGTAAGTTAGAATTTCGTAATTACTTTAATTTGTATTTTTTTAATATGGCTATTGACAGACTGTATCCTTTCCCTTAGAATTATCTGTGCATATTCCTAGACTATTGATCAATTGGGAAATGACTTTCATTCTTATAAATTCTTATACAACTTGAAAGTGAGACCTTTATCACATAAATGCTGAAAATACTTTTGCACTTCATTATTTCTCTTTTAATCTTAGATTTATTTGATTTTTTATGTAAAAAAACTTCTAAATTTTAAGTAATTAAAATTTTTCTTTGTGTTTTCTATGATCCCCATCCCTCATTTGTTCATGAACTTGCCCCCTCTGTATAGATCTGATAGATACTTTTCCTCATTTTTCTCATTTTTTAATAGATGTGAACTTTCATATCTGTATCATGTACCATTTGGAGCTTATCATTATGTAAGTTTTAATGTATTGGTCTAAATTTTTTCCATATTACCATAGTTTTCATATTACCCAGAAGTTTTTGTCAAATAGTAAGACCTTTTCTCAGTAACTGTGGTTCTTTTTTTTTTTATTGCACACATTTCCTTTAGTATGTTATATAGCTAACCTCTTCCATTGATTGATGTCTATTTCTTGGCCAGTATAAATCTGTGTTGAGAATTACTGCTTTTTATTACAGTTTGAGATCTGGCTTCACTGAATGCTCTTTATTCCCATTTATTTTTATTATTTCCCTTGAGATTATTGATACTTTTTGCTTCTATATGAATTCTGTTATGGTTTTCTAGTTTTGAGAAGTAATCCTTTGGAATTTGATTAGTATGACATTGAATTAGTAAATTAACATAGGGAGTATTGTTGTTTTTATTGCGTTAACTTCTCCTATCCATGAACAAAGAATATTTCCCCCATATCTTTCTGAAAACAGTGAATTCTTTCTATTTTAATAGTGCTCTCTCTAATACGTCTGGACAATTTTCTTTAGTGATTTCTTGAAATAAGATATTCAGAGTTGGGGTTTTTGGGGGCTGGTGGAGGAGGTCAAAGATTCCAGATAATTGTGCTTGTTAAGTTATCTCTTGACCTGTTTTCTAGATCAGTGGTTTTTGATATGCTATCTTATTTCTTCCATTTTCTCATTCTTTTGGATTTATTTTAAAATTCTTTTTTGTCTTATAAAGTCGTTTATTTCTATTTGATGTATTCTGATTTTTAGGGATTTTTTTTACTGGCGTAAAGTTTTATATTTCATGTTAAGCTGTTGGTTCTTTTTCCTCACCTTTTCTCCATAGATCTCATTTATTTTTAATCTTTTTAAAATGGGTATCTTTTTTGTTTTTTGGAAGCATTCTAACACTTTGTGCAGACAAGCAAGGTTTTTTTGAGATTTTGCTTGTATGTAGTTTTTGAGTTATTTTCCTCTTTTAGGTTTGCATCTGAGGTAATAAAGGTCCTTTGTGTTGTTTTCTCATTTTTATTACAGATGCCAGAGTTTGATTCCAGATTCCTTTCCCCATTCTAAGGCTCAATCAAGTTGAGGTTCTTTCCTTTGCTCCAGAGGTGCTTCTTTAGACCAAGCTTTCCTTTTCCTAGGGTTAAAGTGGAATTCTATGGCTTTTCTTTTTATCAGGACTCCAAATTTCTTTCTTATGATTTGCCTTAGTTAAAGCCCTTTCCTTTGGATGAAGAGAGAGAGGAAGAGGCCTTTCTTTAATTGTTGAAAATTATCCTTCTCTGATGTTACAGACTTAGTTGAGGCCTTTGTCTTAAGGCGGAGGAAGAGACAGGAGGGACTTCTAAAATTTGCCTCACTACATTAAGGTGCTTTTCTTCCATAACCATCCAAGATCTACTCACTCCCACCCTTTTTTTTTTTTTTGGTCATTTTTCTTCCCTGTTTGCTTCAGTTTCCAAATGATAGAAAAGAGAAGTCTAAACACAAAAAGCAAATGCATTAAAACATTGGAGGCTTTTCTAATCCTGTAATTGTTCTCCAGCAAATATTTCCTTTACACTCTTTGGTATTACTATACCATTCAGTAACCTTGGAGATTCGGAAAAGAAAATGAATAGTTCATAAATCTTACATTCAGATAAAAAGGGTTATTTTGTGTCTCAAGACTATAGCCAAAACAGAAAATTCCCTATTTCATGCCTATGCATTTATTAAACACCTGTGCACAATATTGTACTGAGTGCAATAATGTGCATGAAGGATGGTAGGCCTTAGTTAGAAGAAGTTTCCCATCTTTGACACTTCTATAAACAACTACTGTCCCCGCCCCCTGCCCCCCCCCCCCCAAAGAATATCAGCTAAGAAAAGAAGCAAAATAGCACCTACTATATTTAGAGATAGAGAACAGGAGAGTGAGGGATGGCGGAGGGGGTGACTGTAGTCATGGAAGGCTTTGCAGTAGAGGTGACCCTTGAAATGAATCTGGAAGAACAAAAAACATATTAGCAGAAAGAAAGTTTAAAGGATTCCAAGCAGAGGGAGCAAAACCATCACAAGCACAGATGTTGAAACAAGTGAAAAGTGAATTTAAATAATGCGGTTTAAGGAAAAGGAGGGGGAAGATAGCTCTGCTTACTTGTGCATCTTCTTTGAAATAGGAAATTCAACTAAATACAGGTTTTTGCCTGAACTACCTAAGACAGACTGCTCCAATTCTTCCCTTACCTTTGGCTACGAAAAATGAGCAGATTTTGTGCGAGTTACCACTGATTTTTTGAAAGCACCTGAAAAGCCTAGTCGGAAGATGTATAAAGTAACCCTGTTTTTCTTGTACCATTCATTTATATGACTTCCAGAGCTGTTCAGTTGCCTAAGTTAAATAAGTCCAGAGAAGAGTTCATTAAGAAATTTCTATGTGAGCACATTGGAAATCTTCAATATGAAAATCACATGAAATTTCTTTGGGGACATAATGGAACAGTCAATTAGCTCTTTGACTTGTTGACAACTACTGCTGATATATACTAATGGTTCACTGATCTCAGTAGAATGTCAAAAACATGGAACCACAGCAGTCGGAGAAGAGATTCAGCTGCTGAGCTAGATATGAAAGCAATCGAAACAATCACAAAACTTACTTTCCTTCAGGTTTTACTCAGCATATCTTAGTTATCTCCATCTGTGAAATGTACTTCAAGGAAGCCTAAGAGGCAAAGCAAACACATATAAAGAATAGAAAAATAATTTGAAAGGTAATGGAATTATTATACCAAATACCTTGGGGTACCTTAATAAGACTTATTTTAAAAGTTTTATTGCACAGGCTCTGATTGGCTCCTTCATTTGCCTTGTGTGAATAAATGTCAACAGGCTATGTATATGGAATCCCTCAGTGTCCTATTAAAACACTGATGATCTATTTTACATCAAAATTCTAGGCTGATAAAGCCAAATTATTTAGGCAGAGGGCCACAAAAAATCAGTAGGCCATCTTGTTAAGACTTATGCTATACATGTATCTCATAGATTATAAGTTCTTTGAGGGGAAAATATGCTGCCTTCTCTATGTTCTGTTACCACAAATTCCAGATTGTTCAGAACAGTTCAATATATCTTATCAAGTATTCATTAAATATTAGACAGTAATGAGAAAGTTTTCCTCTTTCTGTACTTTCCCATTTCATATGAAAATGAGTCATCCAACGCACATAGGAAATTTATTTTCATTTCTTTAATAGTTTCTAAGTAGAGGAATTTGGAAGAATCACAATGTTAGGACTAGAGATATTTTAAAGATAGTAAAATCCTTTCATTTATCAATTAAGGATATTGAGGCATAGATTCAAGTAACTTACCCAAGTCCACACTATCAATAAGGAGCAGAACCAGGACTCAAATACAACTTTTCTATCTAAAACTTTCCTCTACAGCAGTTTGCTTCCCACCTGGAGCATCTGAAATAGGAAAGATTGTGATGGTAATGTAGATAATGACTGTGTCTTTTTGGTAAGCTATTTCCCCACCACACACTCAGTCTAAGTACCTACCATTTAGCATTCAACAAATGTTTGTTGAATAAACCAATACATTTATATAATTATTTTTTAAATTCCCCTTTCTCTTCACTTTTAACAGTTTTTCTCCGTATGTGTGTACCACTAGCCAAAACTTTTGAGTGGCTTTGTTTTTCAGTTTTACATTCATTCTCCTATCTACTGAAATATTTACCTTTGAACTTAATTGACCACCACTTTTGGCATCACTTTTTTTTTCTCCAAGGGAAGAGTAACTAAAAAAAATGAAGAGCTATGGTCTCACCTCATTTTGTGGAGTTCAGAGCTCAACAACTACTTCTCTATTAGCCTCAGGTTGATTAAATCACAGATAATAAAGCAACATTTTGCCCTTAGGCAGTTTAGTCAAGTAGTTGGAGTGATTAGAGATTTTCCCCCTTTTCAAAAAGTTTTGCTCCTTCGGGGAAAGCTTATCTCTGATTTCCGATTCAAATTATTGTTTTTCAGCTGTAAAGTATGTTAGCAAATTGATGAGTCTGCATGACTTCTTAAGGACTCTGGGATTGGCTATTCATATTAAGGTCATTTAAGTGCCTTTAAGTGAGAAGATAAAGGGAAAGGGGTCATTTTAAATTAGGAAAGTCAGGAAATCTTGGGAGAAATGAGATTAGTAGGACTGATTTTAGGGGGTGGAAATAGTCCAACACCTCTAGAAGTGTAAAGAATAAGGCAGGACTGAGAAAATTAGTTACAGATGAACTTACATAAACATAATACAGGCTGTCACTTATGTCCATCATTTTTTTGGGGTGATCACTAAAATCTCCTTTATCTCCCACAAAAAAAATTTCCTTCACCAGTCCGCCATGTAGCCTGAAAGTAACCTTGGTTTTTATGTTTTGTTTGTACTTTAGGAGCATTTTAGCTGGGTAAAGGTAAAATCCCTAGAGAAAGCGATCTACCACAGGTGCCTCCATTTCCTTCTCTTTCAATCTCTGAAGTTTCTACAAAACTAATAACTTTTTTCTCAGTCCTCCTCCTTCTTGACTCTTCTGAAGCTCTTGACAATGTTAACTCCCTATTTCCCTCAATAATCTCCTCTCTAGATTTTCATTATTCACCCTGGTACTTTCTCACTCCTTTTCTAGGTTTTCATTCAGGTTTGTCTTAAGTCCTCTTTTCTTCTGTCCCTATATTATTGCACTGGGTCATCAGCTCCCATGGATTCAGTTATCATCTCTCCATAGATGATTTTCAAATCTACTTATCCAGCACTAACCTCTCAGTTGATTTCCAGTGTTATATCTCCAACTGCTAATTGGACATCTCAAATGCTGTTTTGTAGACGTCTAAATCTCTCCCCTCTTCATAATTTTCCTATTATTGTTGAGAGTACCACCATACTCCTAGTTATCCATTTTAACCTCAGTATCTAGCTCAGTTCCTTATTCTCAGCACCTACATCCAATTTGATTTCAAGGTCCGTTGATTTTACCTTTGTAACATTTCTCATATACGTCCCCTTGTCTCCTTTGACACTGCCACCACCATGAGGCAGGACATCATCACCTGATACCTGGACTGTCACAATGGTCTGCTTTTTACTTTCTCTGCCATAAGTCTCTCCTCACTTCACTCCATCCCCCACTCAGCTCTCAATGTGAGCTTCATAAAGCACAAGTCTGACCATGTTACCTCCCTGTTAATGAAATTCCAGTGAATCCTGGTAACTTCCTGGATCAAATATAAAATCCATTCTGGCAATCCTTCATAAACTGATTTCCCTACCTTACCTTTCTAGTCTTTTTATAACTTATGCCAATTTCCACACACACACTGTGACCAAGTGACACTATTCTTCTTGGAGATGAATGGGAATATTCCTTATTAGTGGAGATGAAGGCCTTGCCCAATATAAGAGGGCAAGCAGACTTGGTGAAAGGATAGAATTTCAATCTCCAGCCAGTGCCCCTTTGGAAACTGTTCAAGTGTGACTACCTCTTCCAGACTTTCCAAGTGAAAGTCTTCAAATTTAGTGAAGTGATGGCTTCCAACTTGAAGAGAAAAGAGGAAGAGACCAACCATACTTCAGGTTGCTGAAGGAAAAGACTCTGGGAAGACATGAGAGGAGTAGGTGGTCTCCATCATGTCCCTATTCATAATTTGCTACTCTAGAGATTTCAAGAAGTTTTCCCTTTTGGGTGAAATCCACAATTCTCTCTCTCTCTCTCTCTCTCTCTCTCTCTCTCTCTCTCTCTCTCGTTTAAGCTGCTCTCTTGCTCCTAATAGAGCTCCTTCACTCTATAATGTCTGGCATTTTTCTCTTATGCATACTTTCATTGATTTCTGTTTTGTTGTAATCTAGATAAATGGGTTTCTTTGCTGTTCTCTGTGTATTTCTTGTGGAACTAGTATTAGGTGGGAAAGGGATCAAGACTTGGATAGAGAGCTTGGTGTCCCCCCCTTCCCTGAGATGTGACAAAGCAATCAAAAATTAAATGGAACCCAATCATATTTCTTAGATGAGCAATATTTAAGGAAACAGAAAAATGTTCTTCTAACCTGGTTCCCCCTCCCTATGAGAGGAACAGAGTGATGACCTTCAGCTCCAACCTTCTATTTCCCTTCCCTAGTCTCCCTCAGAGAATGATGTGGGTTGAGGAATCTAGAGGTGCCTGGTATGTATCCCTTTGAGCTATATACAGTGACAAGCCCCTAATCATACATGAGCTTATCAACACCCATTGAACCTACTTCTATCATTGCAGAGGTATGTTAACTCCTTAGGTGAAATGAAGCTGGGAGGAACAACTAATACATCAGATGACAAAGCCAGAATCCAAATAATCTCAAAAGGTCAGATCTAACTTAATTGGGATAAATGTGAGATACTGCTATTGGATAAAACAAATTGATTTCACAAGTACAATATTGGGGGGGAGGGTAGAGAACAGTTCACTAGAAAAAGATTTTGACATTTTGGTGATAGGACCAGGTCCTTTTGCATTAGGCGGAAAAAAAAAAGTAGTTTCTTCCTTTCTACTTTCAGTGTTGCTAAATTCCTACTTGAAAATAAGTAAAACTATTAGATAATTTTCATAACTCTACCAGCCAAGAACATGCCTATATGGAAAGGAATTCATTTACCCACCACTAATCTAAACTCTAGGGAGCCCTGGAGGGCTTCTGGTTGAGGGTGATGAGGGTGGTGGTTGAATAACTTCTAGCTAGCTTCCTATGAGGGTGCCTTTTATGTATCTGCCAGGTGCAGCTGTGGTCCTTGGAAGAGGGGACTGAAAAATATTATAAGCCCTCAGGCATTTTAGATGAAATCATTCCAATGAGGGGAGAAAGGCAGAAAAACATTCCCTTTGAAAAAGAAGCAGTTCACTGGAGGAGGAACAATGTTCTCTCATTCTCTGCCATGCCAGTGAATCTTTGGCCTTATTGATGAGGCTATTCCTTCCAACAATGCAGATCAATATCCAACCTTCGATCAAGATCCACAGTTTAAGAAGTGCTGAAGGGGTTTCTAGTGGAAGAAGCCCTGGGAGGTTATACTACCATTTGTGTCCTCTTATGGACTCACCACGGGGAGTTCTACCCAATTTGGAAGGGGCATCCTTACATGCTTTTCACATTGTATGGATACTAATGAAGCATGTAGACTGCCCATAGGTTGTCCCCTTCTCTTGCTTTGTGACAAGCCTTTGTTTTTCTTGTAACACATTTCTCTGACATCTTTCACACCATTTTTTCTTGATAAATTCCTCATTTGTTATGTATTGACACCTGCTCATGCCTACCTTGCGCTCCTCCATTGCCATCCGAGGCATCCTCAATTTCATTTTTTCAGAGATGATAGCATTCCACAATTTTGAGCTATATAATAACACCAGAAGAATAATACTGGTGCTAAAAACGCTTTCTTAGCTATTTTTGTTTTGCTTTTGAATCCAAGGATCATTCTTCTCAGCAGAGAAAAACAAAGCAAAATTAAGTTGTTCTACATTATCTTGCTGTCCTCTTTTATCATCGTCCTATTCACCCTGAGCCATGGCCATACTATTTCTTTCCCTTCTTATTTTCCCCAATATAGCTAAAGAAACCTTTAATTTTATTGTCCCTAGTCTTCTTTGTCAGCCTTAGCTTATTCTGATTTTTGGTGCTTTGGCACTGCTGTCAATGACAAGGAAGTTATAGGCATGATTCTTGCATTTTGTCCACTATTAGACCAAAGTATTTTCCTGTTCTCAATCTAGAATGCTAATATCCTTCTTTCTTTGACTTCTTCATCTATTTGCATTGGAAATGTGGTCCTTTCCTTTTCATGATGCCCACAAATATGAGGAAAAAATATTTTCTCTCCCAGGACAAATGTGTCATGGTGACCCACTAATACCCTGCTAAGGAGGCAAAAGCAGCCTTACATCATCCTCATGTGATAATTTTAAAAATATGCTATCTTCTTAGGCTGTGACTTTAGGATATGATGGAGAGCCAACCTTTATAGGCCTACTTACCCACTCCTGATGCTTTGTGAAGAAATCCTGCTAAGAAACCTGAAAAGAATCTTTAAAGATTATGAAGTCTTAGGCAGGAAAGCAAAGCCATTTCAGGCACAGGTGGTGTTTTCATCAGTAAATCCATTTGAAGCTAGAGACTTTTAAAGAAAAAAAAACCATATATATCTAAAGTAGCTTTGAATAAATAGCCTGGTCCTGTTGACCAGGGACTAATTGTGCCTTACAAGGACTAGGAAAGAAGTGTTTGTCTGGAGATTTGCTAACATGATTAAGATAGATTTAAACTGAAAATGGAAGGTGGGGGAGGAACCATTATAACAGATAAAAAACAAAAACAATGGAGCTTTCTATTGAGGCTTAGGGACAATAACTTGAAAGAGAAGCAAAAATGATACTCATGGCATTTGAGATCTTTATATAAATGTATTAAGTATCTGTAATAAAGTACATATACTTGAGATCTTAACACAAGGGGGCAAACATGATTTCAAAGGGATCAAAGGCTCAGCATTAGAAATGAACTTTGCATGAAATAAACATCTCATTCCAGACGCTAGCTAAAGTGGAATGAGGCCTTGTTCAAAATAAACAGTAAAAAGGAGGGGATAGCCCTGTATGTCTAGATCATTTTTTCTATAGAAATTCTAATATGTAGGAGGTGGAGCCAATTGGCAGAGCAAAGGTGGAGGCTAGTCTAAGCTCTCCCAGATTCCCCTCCAAACAACTTTAAATAATACCTCAAAATGAATTCTGCAGTAGTAAAATCCACAAAAGGAAAAAGTGAAAAAATTTTTGAACCCAAGACAATTTAGAAGGTTGGCAGGGAAAGAGTAACAGAGGAGTGCAGTCTACCATATAGGGTAGGCTGGACCCCAGGAAACAAGCAGCAGACCTTTGGGGCAAGTAAATCACTAGGGGCAGCAGTGTTTTTCAGAGCTCTTACTACATAGCTGGTAAGGAGGGGGGCGGTCAGAAAACTGGTCAGAGGGAGATTATAGGGATCCCTGTGCTGGCACTGGGTGCAGGACTCTGTTGCATTACCTGTACATGGATCTGGGTTGCAGCCCTAGGTCTCTATCCCAGAGTAGGTAAGAGCACTAGCACAACAGAACTTGAAGTCATAAAGGAGGGGTACCCTCATCACAGTTGCAGGGCAGAAAGGAATGCTTGTAGTCACTCATAGACCAGAGCATAGGCTAGGATGGTAGTAAACACACTTCTCCTTAGATCATATCACCTTGGAAGAATGGAAATCTTACAGACCTCCAGAATTAGCTCTGAAAACAGCTGCATAAAATCTCTGAAAATTGAGACAGTACCCCTTCCAACCCAGAAATAGAGCCCAACTTCAATATAAGATTAAAACTTAAGAAATAGACTAGAAAAATGAGGAAAGAGTGAAAAATAATAAGAATCCAAGTATAGATATTTAGTATGGTGATAAGAAGATCAAAGCACAAATTTAGAAGAAAATAATAAAGTCAAAACTGCTAAATACAAAATATTCCTCCCAAAAAAGTAAAATGTGAATTGGTCTTAGGCCCAAAAAAGAATTCCTGGAAGTGATCAAAAAGGATTTTTAAAATCAAGTAAGAAAGTCAGAGGAAAAATTTATATACATATATATACATACACACATATGCCTGTGTGCATATACATACCTACACATATATAATATATACATACATATATATCCATACCCATCTACACATAAATATATATGAGATATACATGGACATATATATCTATGTATCTATATCTATATATCTATATATATGTTCCCTCTAACTACCCTAATACTGAAAAAGGTCTTATGAGTTACAAATAACATCTTTCCATGTAGGAATATAAATAGTTCAACTTTAATGAGTTCCTTAAGACTTCTCTTTCCTGTTTACCTTTTCATGTTTCTCTTGATTCTAGTATTTGAAAGTCAAATTTTCTATTCAACTCTGGTCTTTTCAACAAGAATGTTTAGAAGTCCTCTATTTCATTGAAATTCCATTTTTTCTATTGAAGTATTATACTCAGTTTTGCTGAGTAGATGATTCTTTGTTTTAATCCTATCTCCTTTGGCCTCTGGAATATCATATTTGAAGCCTTTCAGTCCCTTAGTGTATAAGCTACTAAATCCTGTGTTATTCTGATTGTATTTCTACAATACTTGAATTGTTTCTTTCTGGATGCTTACAATATTTTGACCTGGGAACTCTGGAATTTGACTACAATATTTCTAGGAGTTTTCCTTTTGGGATCTCTTTCAGGAAGTGATTGGTGAATTCTAGGTGATGCAGTGGATAAATCACCAGTGCAGGAGTCAGGAGGACCTGAGTTGAAATCTTACCTCAGACACTTGACACTCACTAGCTGTGTGACCTTGGGCAATTGCCTCATCCTGGGTCATCTCCAGTCATCCTGATGAATATTTGGTCACTGAATTCAGATGGCTCTGGAGGAGAAGTGAAACTGGTGACCTGCACAGCCCTCTCTCACTCAAAAAAAGTCAAGTACAAGTCATGTCATTATTTCTCTAATGACATGATCTTTTTCATCAGTGAAGGATGAACACACATACCCTCTAGATCTAAAATATCAGGGCAGTTTTCCTTGATAATTTCTTGGAAGATGATATCTAGGTTCTTGCTTGATCATGGTTTTCAGGTAGACCAATAATTTTTAAATTGTCTCTCCTAGATCTATTTTCCAGGGCAGTGGCTTTTCCAATGAGATATGTCACATTGTCTTCCATTTTTTTCATTCTTTTGGTTTTGTTTTGTAATTTCTTGGTTTCTGATAAAGTCATTAGCTTCCATCTGCTCCATTCTAATTTTTAAAGAACTATTTTCTTCAGTGAGCTTTTGAACCTCTTTTTCCATTTGGCTTATTCTACTTTTTAAAGCATTCTTCTCCTCATTGGCTTTTTGGGCCTCTTTTGCCATTTGGGTTAGTCTATTTTGAAAGGTGTTATTTCTTCAGTATTTTTTTGGGTCTTCTTTAGTAAGCTGTTGATTCCCTTTTCATGATATTCTTGCATTGCTCTCATTTATCTTCCCAATTTTTCCTCCACCTCTTTTACTTGATTTTCAAAATCTTTTTTTGAGTTCTTCCATGGCCTGACACCATTACATATTTATTTTGGAGGTTTTGAATGTAGAAGCCTTGATTTTTATGTCTTCCTCTGATGGTATGCTTTGTTCTTCCTCATCTGAGGATGAGGAATGATGGAAGAAAATACCTGTTCACCAAGAAAATAACCTTCTATAGTCTTATTTTTTTCCCCTTTTTGGGCATTTTCCCAACAAGTTACTTGACTTTTGGGTCCTATTTCAAGTGGAGGGTATACTTAAGAAACCTATAAATTTTCAGTTCCTTCAAGGTGGCACAATCATGGGAGAAGTGTTTACTCCTCTCTTAGGCTGGACTTTGCTCTGTGCAGAATTCCGTAGCCTCCACCAGCCCCACCACACCAGTGCTCCTCCTTACCCCAGGACCGCCACTCAGGACTGAGACTCAGATTGGCTTCTTGATTCCCCCAGGGTCTTTAGGCTGAGGGCTCCAAACATGGACTCTGCTGCTACAGTGTTTGCTGCTGCCCTGAAGCCTGGACTGGGGCCAGACCCTGCTCCTGTCTCACTCAGGTGAAAGAGCTTTCTTATTGACTGTTTGAAGCTGTTTTTGGCATTTGTGGGTTGAGACATGGGGGAACTGCAGCTGCTGCCTGTGATTCCATGTCCTGAAGCCTGCTCCAGTACTCTCCATGCTGTGCAGTGTGGCCAAGGGTGGGCTGCACTCTGCTCTGAGCCCAGTGCAATAGATCGTTCCTGTCAGCCTTCCTTCTTGGATTGGAAATCTCTTTCACTCTGTCGTTTTGTGGCTTCTGCTTCTCTAGAATTTGTTTAGAGTCATTTTTTACAAGTAGTTTATGGGCTATGGCGGGTAGAGCTAGAACAGATCTGTCCTTCTACACTTCAATCTTGGCTCAGCCCTCCAGCTCTGTTGAATTTTGCTGTTCAATGAAATCAGTCCAATGTTATTGACAAACATTATTTGAAGAGCTATACTGATGACAGGGCACCCTCCCCTTCCCTTTTCATTTGAGCTTCTTTTCAGGGCACTTAACATGATGTAAATGTCTTTGGTGAATGGAAGTCTCCCTTTTTTATGTTTCATAATATTTTAAATCAAATGATTGTTTACCAAAATGATTTCTGTGCTAGCATCAGGAAATCTTCTATAATTGCTAATGTATATAGTTTATTTTATGTCAATATCTATCAGTGTATCTATGTGAAATAACTTATTGAAGCAAAGCCTTTATCATTGTGCTTTTTAGTGAAATGTGTGCCTTCCTCTCTTCCCATATATTGATGCGCTCACATTTGCAAACAGTGAACACTAGCTATGTCAACCTGGAAAAATCACTTAAAACTGATGATCTCATTTTCCTCATCAGTAAAATGAGCTGGAGAGGAAAATGGCAAACCATTTCAGTATTGTTGCCAGCAAAACCTCAAATGGAGTCAGAAAGAGTCAAATATGACTGAATAACAACAACCAATTGTAGGACTGCAAAAAAAAATATTCTATAAAATCCTGCCTATTACTTACTTATACATTCATTGAAGATAATATATGGATTGCATAGATCATTTTGTGAGAGATTTTATAGAAGATTTCTTATAAGGTGACTGTGTGAGGTTTGGTGTATATATATATATATATATATATATATATATATATATATATATATGTGTGTGTGTGTGTGTGTGTTTATATATATATATATATATATATATATATATACACACACCTATTTCCCCAATCACCTTATAACATTGAGAAATGCACCCCAAACCCCAACAATGCAAGCAAAAACAACTAAAAGAGCAGAAAAATCTGCTCCCTCCAAAAAATCAGCAGAATTATTGAAAGAAATATGTAAGCAAAGAAAAACTTCTAAAGATATACAACATAATAAATAAAATAATAGTTTAATATATCACTAATACCTTGGAATTAATTATATTTCGAGGAGATTCTTCAAAGATCAGTTCTCCAATACAAGTTTTCCCAGGTTTCTTTAAATATGTCATTTTCTTATCTTCCCATCTTTAAATTCCTCAACACAAGAATTTCTAAAATCTGACTGACCTAGGGATGATGAATTAAAGGAATTTCTTCAATTCATCTTTTAAAAAAAATATATTTTCGTTGAGGTAGCATAGAATTGGAAGTTGAGGGGATGACCGTTAATTGGGGAATGGTTGAAGAAGTTGTGGTATATGATTGTGATGGAATGCTACCATGCATGATGAACAGGATGGTTTCAGAATAGCCTTGGAATATTTTATGAACTAATGAAGAATGAACTGAGAAAAACTAGGAGATCATTGTATACAGTAACAGCAATATTTTAATGATGATCAACTGTAAAAGCCTTGGCTACTCCGATCAAGACATGCTGTAAGACAATTTCAAAGAACTAATGGTGAAAAATGCTATGCACCTCCAGAGAGAGAACTGGTGATCTGAGTGCAAATTGAAGTATATATTTTCTACTTTATTTTTCTTGCTTTGTTTTTTGGCAGGGGGGGAAAGGAAGGGCTGAAAAATGTTTGACAGGGAAATATGTTTTTCAAGCTCTCATATATATAATCAAAATCAAATTGCTTGCCTTCTCAAGGGGAGGGGAAAGAGGGAGGAAGAAAATTTGGAACTGAAAGTTTTTTTAAAAATATTAAAAATAAATAAATAACATCTTTTAAAAAAAATGAATAAAAAATATTCCCCAAAATATAAGTGGCTAAAAGAAAGGAATGAATATTTTTCAAAAGAATAGAAGCAAACTATTAACAACCATGTGAGAAAATGCTCTAAATAGCTAATAATATTCTGTCAATCAGCAAATGTTTCTTAGGTGCTTTCTATGTACCAAGTTAAGTTGTGGCGTTCCACAGCTTAGCTATGCACTGGGGATAGCAAGACAAAAGCAACATTGTCTATGCCCTCTAGGAGCTTACATTCTATTGTGGGAGTCATGCAAGTAAAAACAATTCCTAGGTTTTACTTCACCCCAATCATATTGTCAAAGATGACAAAAAATATAGTACAACTAGTTTTGGAGAAACTATGGGATGACAGGGACTTAGTGGAACTGGAGATGGGAGTGGCCTAATTCTGGAAAATACAAAGGAACTACATTAGGAAATGATAAATCATAATAATAGCTTTAAAATTTGCAAGGCAATTTATAAATATTGTCTCATTTTATCTTCTCAACAACTTTGGAAACTAGGTATTAATAACCACATTTTTAGAGATATGGAAACTGAGGCAGACAGAGTGACTCAACCAGGGTCACAGAGCCAGTAATGAGGCCGGATTTGAACTTAGATTTTCCTGACTTCAGCTCCAGCGCTCTATCCATTATACCATCTACCTGTGTATTCACTGTCTTTTGCTTTGTTATGTCACTGGTTGGCATATGCACTCAAGATGGGGGAAATCTGGAAAGTGAGGTCCCATATATTCCAAAATATCCATAGTAGGAATTTTTCTGATAGAGAAAACCTAGAAACAAAGTAGCTGCCTATTGATAATTGGATGACTGACCTAATTAAGTAAGCAATCTGAATGCAAGAAATGACAAACATGAGCAATTTGAGAACACTTGGGAAAACAAATGAAATGATTCAGAGTTCATGAAGCAGGAACAAGAAGACAGTGCAATGATAGAAAGGCAATACTAAACTCATATCAATGAAATGACAAATCTTGAGTTCAAATGACTAAAGATTTCTCTTTTCTCTCGACATAGTAACAGACAACAGAAGAAGAATGAGATAGACATCTCTGTTAGATACATATACATATATAGACATACATGTCTATTTTTCTTAACTCTAACTTTATCATAAAGGAATGTTCATTGGAGGGAGGGTTATTTGGGAGTAGCAGAGAAGTTTTTAAAAGACATCAATAAAACAATTAAAAATAAATAAATGTTTGTTGAACTGAATTAAACTGAATCCATAATTTGTCACAAAAGGATGTATTTAAAGAGAACACTGTGACCAGGGCAGATATTAGAAATACCTCTAAGTGACTGCAACATTTACCCATTATTAAAAAGAAATTTTATGATTCATAGTCTGATTTCTCCAGAAAGAACAATGACTCCCAAGTTGATGACTGACAAGACTATGTGCTGTGCTATTTTGTCCAGCAATGATCCATTGGCTGATCAGTTGATTAAGGAGCCTAAGGGGCAAATTAATTATTTATCAGTGGAATAAATTGAAAAGTTGGACCTAACTGCTTCAATACAAATTGAAACACTACAAAACTTTAACAAGGGTGGAAGTGAAGACCATTGAATCTGAAAGTAGCCCTGGGGCAGTGATCTATCACCACTCTTTGTATCCTCCTTTTCCTTTTCCTCTGTGGTCCTCCTTGCCAAACCTTAGCTTCCCAATGCAAAAATCCTTCCATTCTATAGTCAGGACAGATAATAATGTGAGGGAGAGCATATTTCCCATTCCTTCTATTTTGGCCATTTCTTCAGATGTACAAAATAGGAGGACATGTTTCCTTTAACCAAAAAAAAAAAAAAAAGAAAGAAAGAAAGAAATCAATTGAAAAAATTAAGTTAATATGGCCACAAAGTGATCTGATTCCCAAATCAATATAAGAAAGCCAAAATAAGAATTTCTTCTGAGTTCAGTGCTCTCCTTACACACTTGTGAGCTGAGTGACCCTGGCCAAAGCACTTAGCCTCTCAGCCTTAGATTCCTGCTCCATTCAAAGCAAATAATAGTAGCATCTTCTGCATAAGGATGTTCTAAGAAGCAAAGACTGTGCATATACAGTGTTTTATAAACCTCAGCACTTGATGTAAATGTCCAATATTGTTGCTATTAGCCAACTTATTTAGTCACTTAATTTTCCTGCTCATCTATGGGTCTGTATTTCTACCTTTCATTCTGTCCCCAAATTTCCCAGCCTGGTGATTTGTTAGGACCAGATTATTCAGTCCTCCTCTGCAGGTTTAGCCCTACTCCAGGCTTCTGGATGAATTGGACTCTAAGGTCAGGGAAATAAAATGACTTCTGGGTCAATAGCTCAGCGTCAAATCATCCTTGTTGGCTATAATCTAAAGTTGTGCCTTCTAGCCCTCTAATCTGTTAATTAGAGTCTTTCTTTATGACTAAGTCCTCTTCCTTTGATCCCAGTTTTAGTAATTAGGCCTTAGTCTCTTGCACCCAAGATTCCTTGCCTAGATCCCCAGGGACCTTGGGACTGAAAACCAGCCTTTTTCTTGATGTCTTCTATTTGTGGGGACTGGAGTCTAAGCCCTCTAGTAGAATCTTAGGTCCTGTATCTGTTGCCTCTCAGGAGTTGACCCATTTACCTACTGTCATTCTCTCCTGATAAACTAGGAGAGTTTCACCTGTTGCTTGCAGCTAGGTGGTGCAGTGGATTGAGCACCAGTGAAGGAATCAGAAGAACTTAATTTCAAATCGCCTCTCAGACACTTGATACTCACTAGCTGTATGACCTTGGGCAAGTTACTTAACCCCAATTGCCTCATCCTGGGTCATCTCCAGTCATCCAATTGCATATCTGGTCCCTGGATTCTGATGACTCTGGAGGAGAAGGGAGGCTGGTTACCTGCACAGCCCTCCCTCACTCAAAACAAAGTCAAGTGCAAGTCATGTCATCATTTCTCTGATGGCATGGTTCTTTGGCAATGAAGGACGAACATACATATTACCTTGGGGGTCTTTTTTCAACATTAGGACTCAGACATCCTTATTCTGACATGTTTTACTCCCAAATAAATCTTTGTAATTTTGCTCTTATTTCCCCAATTCCCAGATTTCCTTTTTAGATTTTTCCTCCACTTGGTTGTTGTTCTATTACCCTTGTAAATTTGTATCTTCTACTCTCTTTCTATATTCTTCACTTTGTTAGTCCCCATGGGTATAGCTATCGACTTTTTTTAGTTGATTACCAAATCTATACATTCAGCCCTAATATTCCTCCCAAAACCCCATCTTATTATATTTCTCACAAAACCTGTCCCTCTTCCAAACCTCCTCATTTTTCTTGAGGGTTGCACTTTGTTTCCAGTTGTCTGCTCAGATCATTTTCTTCCATGCCTTCATCACATCTTCTATTGTAATAGCTTTCTGATTGATGCCCCAATCATGAGTACCTATTCTAATCCATTCTTATACATAACTGCTCAAGTTCTTTTCCTGAGGTATATGTCTGACTGTGCCACTCCTCTACTCAGTAAACCCCAATAATGCCCTATTGCTTCTAGGATTGAATATAAGCTTCTTAGGTTGGCTTTAAAAACCTTTACAATACAGTTACAGTCTGTATGTCTAGTCTCAATATTTATTACTCTCCTTTCAAAAATCTGATTAAGGGCCACTTTCTACTTGAAGCCTTTCCTTACTGTCCTAGCTGTGAGTGCTCTCTTCTCCATACCACCTTCCCATAAATTTACTTTGTATTTATTTTGTACATATTTATTTATTTAAGTACATGTCCCCTGGAATAGAATATAAGTTACATGAGGGAAAGGACTGTTTCATTTTTGTCTTTGTATCCCAAGCACCTAGCACAGTTTCCGGCATATAATTACAATGTAAAAAATTGTGGATTGATAAATTGATCTTTAATTACACTATATCCTAGACACAGACCAGTCCAAGACCAAAACAATGATCACCTGTCTGATGGGATTTAAGTGGGACTTGGTAGATGATTTCCAAAAATCTCTGTCTTGCATTGCCTCAATTTTTTAAAAACCAATTTCACATTTATTTGGTTTAATAACTCTTCTGTGCTTGAAATGTTTAATCTGTGATTATGAGCTGGGATAATTGTGTAACAAAGTGGGAGAGAACTAACCAAGGGGCAGTCATATGCTTCTATGGTATCTTACTGATGTCAGTTTAAAATAAGGGAGATTCTCAATACAACAGATAGACTTCATGTGGTAAACTTATGGAAGGGCACAACAAGATGTATGAAGGATGGGCAGTATGGATGGATTTTGATCTGTGTTTTTGGACAGAATAGTCTCATTGAGGAAACTGAAGATCTATATCTGACTATAGCCTATTTAACACAAAATATCTTTGAAAGTGTCGAGGAGGCCTATCAGTCATTCAGATCCTTGTTTGAATTATTTCAGATTTCTCTCCACCTGCTTGACACCAACCACTGAAGAAATAGAAATTTTGAATTGAGGCTTGGTCGAGGCATAAAGTAATTTTGGAAGAGCAGGCCTAGGTGGAGTCACACAGGGATGGATTTGGGTGAGCACAAATCAACAAGAGGCAGGAGGAAGGTCCAGGAAGGAGAAGGGCAACAAAATCACATTTCACCTATTATAATGTTTTGCTTAGGACCAGCCCTTATAGTCGATAGAGTCATAGTACAATACCCAAAATCCGAAAATGGACTGAAGTATAATGAACTAGTCAACATTCCTTTAATTGGGCTTTTCTTTATTATATAGAGATGCATTTATTGCATAGTGAAACTGTTGTGTTACAATGTGATTTTTTTTATTTAAAATTTTATTGATATATATTTTTGTATCCTTCCATTTCTAAGTATATCCCTCCCCTTCCCATACCTAGAGAATCTGCTATTGCAGCAAAGAATAGAAGACAGAAGAAAACAGATCAGCAAAACTAGCAAATGTATCACTGGAGGCTGATAGTGCATGCAACGATCTATACCTATATTCCTCCACCTCTCTAGAAAGAGAGGGAGGTACATCTTCTCCTATCTTTTGTGGGAAGAAGTTTAGGCATTATAATTACACTTTCTTTTTTTAAACTAATTTTTTCCATTTACAAAACTGAACTCATTGTGTATGTTGTTTTCCTAGTTATGCTTACTTCATTCTCTATCAATTTATATAAGTCCTCTCCTTCTTCTCTGTATTCATCACAATCATCATTTCATATAACACAATAATGTTCCATTATATTCATGTACCACAACTTGTTTAGCTATTCCCTGGTTTATTGGAACTTACTTTGTTTTCACAGTAAAATGCTCCTGTGAATATTTGGGATCTTTTATTCCCCTTGTCTTTAACCTTCTTGGTATATATGATCAACAATTGGTTTCTGGGTCAAAGGGCACAAATATTTTAATCACTTTATAATAATTCTCATTTGCTTTCAAAAATAGTTGGATTAAATCATACAATAACACAATTTAAATAGACAATCCTTTGCACATGATGAGTTCTCTGCTTGTGTATTGGAGTCATCAGAGGCTTGGTAGTATCAAATGAATCATTTAAATTACTCTTTCTTTTTGATGATGAGAAATCCCATAAAATTAATGATGAGTCTTCAAATGAAGGAAGGAGTTTGTCTACTTTTTCTTCGACCTCTAATATTGATTTCACTTTCAAAACCTAAGAATAATATACTAGCTCAATGGACTAGCCTTCCATTTGCATGTCAGAATTTGGACAGGAGGCACATTTAAATCTATTTACTTTTTCTCATAGGGATTGTTAGACTGATCTCCTTTGAATTACTGCGTATCTTTCTGAGGAAGTGCTGTAATGATCTGGATTTAATGCAATCAGCACAATATTCACAGACTAGAGTCTTTGGAAGATCTCACAGTTTTGGTGTAGTCCTCTTTCCTTTGTTTCCTTAGCAGAACATCAGATATGAAAGTATTGAATACTTTGGAAAGCTTTTTTTTTTGATGCTTTACTTGACATTAAGAATGAGAGTGGTGTTAAATAGACCTATTTCTATGGTTGCCTTTGTATGTAACCCAAAGTGGTACATTGATCTAATTTAAATAGACAGAGCCTCTCCTTCTTATCATCCACTTTTGAGAAAGCTTCAAATAATTAACTATATCCTTGAAGATATCCCTTAAACATGTGGGATGCTTTTAAGAATAATAAAAAATATTGAGCCCCCCCTCATTTACTATAGGATTCATTGCTACTTTCAAATAGCTGTGTCAAAAAATCTATTTTTTCTCTCGTGCTCTTGTCTTTCTAGTACTGAAATATTCTCTTCTCTTCCATTTCCCATAGTTAATGGAAAATGAGGATGCAGGGGAAAAATCCCATTACCTTTATGAAACCTGCTGCCCTAAAGTCACAAACATAATTTATTGATTCTAGCCATGCTTGGATTTCTTGCCATGTCAATAAAGTTTATTGAAATTGGAAGTGAAATTAATAAGGCTAACCCCAAAAAACTATCCAAGTGTAGAGAATAGTGTGTGTGTGTGTGTGTGTGTGTGTGTGTGTGTGTGTAGTATATACTCCATATAGGTAACAACCTCACTGTACTGGCAGCTAGATAGTAATGCAAGATTGTGAGTGACATGGATTGAAATTGAGCAAGTCACAATATGTACAAAATATTTTATTTTAAAAATCAATTTGGTAATTATGCAATTTTTCTTATTTTTTCAAAATAAGATTTTTTGTGACCTATTGTAGAACAATACTTAGAAATCAGTCTGAGGGGAAAAAACGTGCATACCATTTTGTCTTGTGGTTCACAGTTCCAGGGCTTCAAGATTTAGAGACAACATGACAGAAACTATCTAAGGTAAGGTTAAAATTACTAGTCAGGGCTAACATTATGAGACTGTAAGTAAAAGTGACTTTAAAAGTGATATGAGTACATTGAATTGGTTGAAACATAAAATCCCACAGAGAAGGATTTGTGGAATGCTGCAGGAAATCTACATTAAAGTACATTATTTCATGCAGAGAGGATCTCACAGAAATTATAAAGTAGTCCTATGACAGAAAGGAAAGAACAACCCACAGCTTTATAGCAGCAACGACTGTAATCTCATATATCTCAAAATAAATCTCTCAGTCTTTTAGGTGAATGACTCCCACTTATCAAGTGCTGCAAAACATCTGGACAGTTCTTGTCTACAGTTGAATTTGTTGGTCACAGACACAGGACTTTTATAATACGGTAGCCACCAATAGTAATTTGAATTTTTAGGGATGCTGTCTTCTAGAACTCAAAATTTTTCTAATACCTGTTTTCATTCATCCTCACTGTATCCTTTTGTAACAGGGAAGCAAGAAGATGTCAAGTATTTTGGTCAATGCTTTGCAGATGAGACTTTGTTAAAGGATGAAAAAATGAACTTAATTAGGTTAGGTGATACAGAACTGAACCCACATAGATGTAAAGTTCTTTGTGAGTCCCAACTTGCTATATTAATCGCTGTGATCATCATTATTGAAATAGCTTCTTTTGGAGTTTATGTGCAATCTTCCACTTCCTGATACTCCTGAAACTCCTGAGTCTAGATCTAATATATTTTATGTTGTATTAGCCCTGATCCTTGGTCTCCTTTTAGTTCCACTGGTTGTTGATAAGTAATTTATATCGAAACAGTTTAATTGGATTAGTCAAAACTTGGATAATTGGATAGAAGAAGTAATATTGGATAGAAGAAGGCACAGTTAGCATAAGTCTGAGAAGACAGGGGAGAGGAACCTGCAACCTTGAGGTCACATGTGGCCCTGTAGGTCTTCAAGTGCAGACCTTTGACTGATCCAAATTTCATAGAACAAATCCCCTTAAAAGGATTTGTTCTGTAAAACTTGGACTCAGTCAAAAGGCTACATCCAACCATAGGTGGGCTGGAGGATGCAGGTTCCCTACTCCTGCTGCTCTCCCAGGCCTCAAGTTCTTCATCTGTCCTTTACTTAATATGATTTCAAGGTTCTCCTCTGACCTCTCCTGCCCTTCTCTCCACTCTTCTCCTTCTTTCCAGTCTTCCTTTTAAAAATTCTGCTGCTGTGTCTCCCCTTGCTGAAGTTCCTCTCAGGAAACATAGGAATCACGTCCTAGATGGTTCTTCCCTGAGAACTTCTGAGAATAATCCAGCAATGTTTTCTTTCCATGTACCAAATTGTGAATCTCTAGATTTTTGTTTGGGCTCTTATCCAGCTATCAGCAGGTATGATTAAAGCCTGAGGCATTATTTTTAAATTTCTTTTGATTATTCAGAACTTAACAAATATCAATAATTCCATATGCACAGAATAGAAAAAGAGGATTGCACATGAAACCATGAATCTCTGTTACCTGTCATGTCAATTTCAAATCTGTCCTACTTATCGGTATCTCCTCCTGAATAGCCTTTATTTTGTATATTTTTTAAAATAGATTTTTGTTAATACCTTTTATTTTTACTTCACCTAGATATCCCTCTTATATAATTCCCATGATTCTCCCAGAGATTCATGCTATATAACAATGAGGTAAGAAAGGGCTGAATCACTTATTCATAGTTAATTGATGGTGTGCTTAATTTCAGGCTACTGATTGTAATTCTCAAGCAATGTATGTCTATGCTTTTTTTCTCCCTTGAATTTCAAAGTGTAGAAACTACCCCTCAAAAGTCACCAATTACATTCTTGATTGCCTTTTCCTGGAATTCAAGCCTAAGGATACTATTGGGATTGGGAGTCATTTTACCATCCTCAGGGATACCCACAACACAAGAATTTTCGCTAATACACATGTTAAGGGGCCTGGGACTCTTAAAGGTTTCCTTTCCACTGAGATCCCTCTAGATTCTGAATGAGATTGTGGTTCCCTTTCAAATAAAATTTAATAAACAGGACTCTAATGCGAATGATCCAATAAGTGAGGACGACAAGTAGAAAGTGTTAATCTAACATTATAATGGCAATAAAAGTCTAATAATCATGGTGGAGCCTTAGTTCCTTAGCTTTTTCTTTAAAAAAAAAAACCACATTTATTGATGCCTTTTATTTTTATATCACAGTCATTTTCTTCCAGATTGAATGCCCCCATCCGACAAAAACATGCAATTAATCAAAAACATCCAATTTAAAAACAACATGACATATTCTATCATAGTAGACACTCCATCTCTCTGCCATATAGCAGGATGTATGTTTCCTCTGTTGTTTGTATGTTTCTTGAATTCATTTGTATTTGAGTGTTCTTTTCATTTATACTATTGCAGTCATTGTCTATGCTATTCTCTTGGTTCTGCTTATTTCACTCAGTTCATATAGATCTTCATGTTTCTCTGAATTCCTCATATACATCATTTGTTACTGCATATTAATATTCCATTACATTCACATGCCACAGTTCTTTCTCAGCTATTTTACTATTGATAGGTGCTTTGTTTTCATTTCTTTCCAATTATAAAGTGTTACTCTGAATACTTTGGTTATATATTGGACCTTTGCTTTTGTCTTTGGCTTCCTTGGGATATGTGCCCAGAAGGTGGGAGTGTTGGATCAACAGATCTAGACAGGTTGGTCACTTTTACAATTTTTTTTAGATTTTAGACAAATTTTAGAACTTAACTACATAATAAGAAAACAAAAAGAAACACTACAAACAAATAGAAAATAAGAAAAGAAAAAAACATGTCATATGCACAGCAGAACATAGGAGAGGATTCAGAATATATATCAATGACTTAGCATTTCAAGAAAGCCTATGTATTAAATACCATGTGATATGTTGAAAACCATTCATCTTTTTTTTTTATTTCCTTGTAAGTTTTCTTTTGTTCTCTGCTGTACACCTCTTCCTTCATTTCTTTTCCTCCTTTCCTCCTCCCTCCCTACCTCCCAAGGCTACAATTCAACATGGATCTCTTTGTATATAGGTATATATACATACACATACATACATATATTTTGTACCATTTGTATAAGACAATTACTCTTTTAGATGTTCATGAACGATTTTACTTTTTGAAGTCATGTCATACTCAAGTCTACCCCAATCTTTCTGATGAACTACTCAATTATTACAAACAATCTTAGACATAGGTTTTACATTTTCCATATGTTAAAAGTAGACAGTCTATCCTTATTTAGTTCCCTGTAATTGGTCATTGGTGTGTACCTTATATTTTTATTGGCTCTTATATGTCAAATTTTCTATTGAGTTCAGGGTTTTTGTTTTGTTTTGTTTATTTAGTGTGACAGTTGATTAAATATCATTTTTTTCATTCAGAATTATGCTTAGCTTTGCTTCATATGATATTTTCAACTGGAGCTCCAGTTCTTTTGCTTTTCAATATATAGTGTTTCAAGAACTGCAATCTTTTAGTGTTGCCGACACTAGGTCTTGTGTGATTCATTACATGTAAATTTTTTTTTCTTGTTGCTCATAATATTTTGTGCTTGATCTGGGAGTTTCAGAATTTAACTATAGTATTCCTGTGAGTTTTCCTTATAGGATCACTTTCAGGTGGTGATTGGTGGATTTTTTTCTATTTCTACTTTCTTCTCTTGTGCTAATGCTTCAGGACAATTTTCTTTAATTAATTATTTATTATGTTATTGTATCAAGATTCTTTTTTGAATCAGAACTCTTAGGAAGCCCAATTATTCTTATGTTTTCTCTTTTTCATATGTTCTTTAAATCTGTTGTTTCTCTTATGAGATGTTTCACATTCTTTTCTATTTTTTTCATTCTTTATATTTTGTTTTTTTTTGAGTTCTTCAGTAAATTCTTTTTGGGCAGGTGACCATTTGACAATACTCTTTGGGGCAGAAGTGGATTTCTTTGCTTCTATGTCTTCCTCTGAAGATGAACCCTGGTCTTCTCTATTCCCACAGTGTCTCTCTGTGGTTGGATTCTTTCTCCTTTGCCTGTGCATTTTTTTTAAAGTGATAATTTAGTTTTTATAATCACCTCTAGTCCTGAGGTATGGGGAATGGTGCCTCTGGCCCCAGATCCTCTTCCATTCTTCCCTCTGACCTTCAACTCAAACCAAGATATTCAGCCTCCTTTAACACTTCTCTTTTTTAAAAATTTAATTAATTTATTTGTTTTCAGTTTTCAACAATCACTTCCACCAGTCTTAAATTTTCTCCTCCTCCCTCCCCAAGATGGCATGCAATCTTATATGGGTTCTACACATACATTCCTTTTAAACACATTTTCACTTCAGTCATGTTGCATAGAAGAATTAAAACAAATGGGAGAAACCATGAGAAAAAAATAAAACATAACACAAGGGAAAAGTGTCTGCTTCATTTTGCTTCTGATTCCATAGTTCTTTCTCTGGATGTAGATGGCATTTTTCCTCAAGAGTCCCTTCCCCCCTCATTTCTTATGCACTCAACTGGTACCTGTTGGTTCCTTCTCTCCTGGGCCCCACATCTATCCGCAGCACAGTTGGGTCTAGTATTCCTTGTAAGCAGAGGTCCCCTAGATCTTCCCCAGGTCAGATGCTCAGCTCCCCTCACTGTCAGGGGTAGGGAGTTTGGGGTGGGGTGTTGGAGTTAGTTTTAAAAGTTCCTGTGGCTGAAGCTGAGGCAGTCTTGCAACCCACCTAACCCCAGGGACTGCCCTTGTTAAAGCCCACCCTAGCCTGGAGGTATTTACTCTTCATAGGAACCAAACCTCCTCATGGAATTTTTCTTCAGGTCTTCTCAAATCGTCCCAAGAGGAACCTTGTTCTGCCCCTACTCTTCTTTATTCCCACTTTATGTTCCCCCAGAGGCACTATTTTATTTCTTTTGTAGAGGAAAATCTTGAGAGCTTGCAATTTTCTTACCTACTCCACCATCTTCCCAGAATTCTCTCCTTGTCCCTTTTTTACATAGTTCCAAATTGAAATCCGGAACGGTCAGACCACTCAACAGCTCTACCACCAATACATTAATGTGCCTATTTTCCTAGTGCCCCTCAAACGCCAACCATTCATATCTTTCATCTTTTCCAGTTTTCATGGTACAGAGCAAAATGACAGTTTTTTTTAAAAAAATGCATCTCTTATTATTAATGCCTTGGAATATATTTTCATGTGTTCATTTATAGTTTAGGAAATTGTTCTCATCCTTTGATCACTTATTTATCTTGATGTGACATATTAACATACTTTACCTGTGTATTTCACAGACAGTGATATTTGATGCAAAGTATACTCCCCTCCCCAGTCCATTATTTCTCTTCTTATTCTATCTTCATTGATTTTATTCATGTAAAAGCTTTTAAATTTCATGCGGTTAAATCTTCATGAAGAAGTAGAAGGATGTGAAGAAAAAGTTCTGCAAATTTTTCTCCAGTGTGTTTCATTCTTGGGTTTGGTCACTGAATCAATGTGACTTGAGGGAATGGGGTGCTGGGAACTAAATTAATTGCACAGTGCCAAAGTCTGTGTGGAGGCTGTACTTTCACCTTGACAGCAATGAATATATTCTACAGCTTCTGCAGAGAAGCTGGCTGTGTGATACCTGGCTCCTGAGAGATAGTCTGGCAGGAAAACTCAATGTCTGTTTCCCTTGTAATTCTGTCAGTAATAAGTGAAATGGAACAGCACTGCCCCTGTGCACCAAGAAATGACTCAGGCCAAATCAGCCACCTGATCCCTAAGAAAACTGGAAAAACTGGGGATCAAGTTACCTTTACAATAAGGCCATACTTATGTTCCTTCACCTGTGTTTAAAGAGTTTAGGTTTCCAGGTCACTGACCCTGACTATAAGAGCTTGCTAAGGCTAGTCTCTTCCTGGGACTAAAACAGAACCCCTATATCCACTAGACCAGTTCTATAATCTAGGGGAAAATAGGGGAAGCCTATGAATCCACTAAAGCTTAGACCCAGAGAACCTGTGTAGATGGCAGGGCCACATTGATAAGCTGGACAGATGGTAGAGTATTCCAAATTGGTAGGAAGACAGTAGGAGGAACTTTATCCAGCAGACCCCTTAACAAAGGAATTCTTAAACTTCTCTTCCCTCTTGGACCACAGCTAAGAAGTACCAGATTGTTTCATAAGAATTGCTTGTTTGTGATATGTCAGGTCCATTTAACTAAGTCAATTTTGTATGGACCTTTCTAAAGTTCATGGATACTATATCAAGTGTCAGGGTCCATGGGATTTGGAGGATAAAGGGGAAATAAATTTCTATGGTCAACTCAGCTATGTATCATTGAAGCATTCTTCTTTCAGTTGCATAGTTTGATAAGAACGGATAGGGTCTTAATTGGCTGCATATTTGTTAAGGTCATACATAAATTGATACGTCAAGACTGGCTAGATTCACCAGAGGGCTTAGACAAGCATGTGGAAAGTACAGACATTCTATACAAAGGAATCTTTCTCCTTTTCATAGCCACTGGTTCTAATGATGAGCAGATTTGCTACAAATAGATCACTGAAAGCCACGTACATTTTTTTCTGAAAACCTCCAGATCCACTAGCAAATAATGAGAGAAACAACAAGTAGCCTATATGATCAATTTTGAGAAAAGTAAAATGACTTTGGCATTGTTGGAATGGAATTCCCAGGATTAAAAACAAACAAAAAAAAATCACTTCAATTAAGCAGCAACTCCTCCAGGATGTTTGCAGCACAATCAGAAAATTTCTGAGAAATGGTCACTTTGCCCCAGCTCTTTCCACGAAGATGTCCAGGTGAGCTAGCAGCTAGGCGTTTCTTTTTTTTTGGTGTACAGTAACAAGATACCATAAATACAGTCTTGTGGGACATTCCATGGTTCAGCACCTGCTGAAATGTAGTATTTCATGCCTTTGGTTTCAATGGTCACTCCCCCAGGGCACTCATCATGACTGCTAGGGCTTCCATAGCTATGTAGGAATGAGAAGCTGGAAAGACTTTACAGGAATAACACAAGATTGTACTGTTCTGAGTCATGGGACCCTATTGGGAGTGTTTTATTTCACTGATGGATGCTATCCTGCTTTGGGGAACCTAAGGGAAAGGTAATGAGGAAGATTATAACTCAAAAGTTCCTGGAGAGGGAAAAGGCAGAAGTACCATGTGAAAAAAACCAAAACACTTTAAAGGCATATGGATGAAAACGTGGAAGACTCAGAGGTAGTAAACAGTATCTAAGAGGATTCGGTATCTAACTGGCTTAAAACCAGTATCACAGCTTAGTCGGAAAGTGTCTCTACTGTGGTTAACAATAAGACAACATTTCACAAATATTTATACCTGTGTGTATGTGTGTGTGTTTGCCATTAGCTATATGGTCAGGGTTATCTTCAAACTTCCACTAAGTATTTAATTGGAGAATTCCCTGAACCACCGATTTCACTGTTCTGCTTGATCATAACCATGGATGATGGTGGACAGGTAGGAAGCAAGCGTTTGTTTGTTTTTAAATTATGTTTGCCAAGAAGACTCTATAGAGAGACATTATTTCCAAATGAATTTGCATGAGGAAGTAAGTTATCTAAATATCTAAAAATTCCATCGGATGGTAATCTTTGAAACTGGAATTTAGTCCCTGTTGTTCTTTTAATATATGAAGAAATTGTAACCCGAAGAGGTATAAGGCCTTGAGACAGCAGTGCTGACTGACATAGGTCTTGAACCCAGGACCCTCTTGTCTTTCCACTATTATTTAACCAAAGTAATTTGACCACTCCCATCCCTTTCATACCTAGCCTTTTTAACGTATAGACACATCATAATGAAATATTCTAATTACCTGAAATCCCTGCCCTCCAAATTAATATTTTAATAGAATCTTGAACTTTTTGAAATGTCAGTTGTATTTGTTATCTCTTATTATAGCTCATTTCTTCTAGGACCCTTTTATACCATTTGTATAAAATGTATAATGTATATGTACATAATGTATAGTGTAAATTGTAAATGTAATGTAAAATCTAAATGTAATGTATAATGTAAATTATTAACTTATTTAAAATAATAGGGAATGTGTGATACAAAGAAATAGTCCCAATTTCCTTTCAGTTTCTTCTGTTCTCTTATATTTACTGGCCTTTGGTTCAATTAGAATCCACTGTTGTTGGCACTTGGTCAGGGACAAACTAGTTAGGGCCAATTTCATGAATCACTGGAACTTGGCCAGGTCATGTGTCTCCTCTGGACCTTCATTATCTCTTCCGTAAAATGATGGGATTGGAGTAGATTTCTTCTAAGGGTCCCTTCCCACCCTAAGATCCTGTGATCCTTTATAGGGTCAGCTAGGGAGCACAGCAAATAGAGTGCTGAACCTAGAGTCAGGGATAGCTGAGTTGTAAGACCTGCCAATATTAGTAGCTCTAAGCCTGGGCAAATCACTTAATCTCTATCTGCCTTAATTTTCTCAACTGTGAAATAATAAAATTATTTTATTAATAATACTAGAGATAACAATACCTTTCTCACAGTGTAGCTGCAAGGGTCAAATGAGATAATATTTGTAAAGGTCATAGAATACTGCCTGGGGCTTACTCTAGCCACTTAGTAAATCTCCTGCCCTTTCCTCCCTATGACACTATATGTAGGATTTAAGCTACATCATCTAGAAAAGACATGAAGGAACATGCCATGTTCCATTATTAGCCAGTGTGGTAGTGTGTCCACTTGAAAACAAGTATGTGACTCCAACTATTGGAAGTAGACTTTTTTTAAAAAATAATGTAAGGACAATTTCAATTAACTGGTTGTTTATAAATTAATCTGTCGTTCCTGTTACCCCCACCCATTTAGCAAATTTTAAAAAAGTCAATAAATTGGACTACCAAAGTCCTGAAAATATTGTTGTAAAATTTGGCAAAACAAATCCTCACATTATTTATCTCTGAAAACATAGTTTCTTTATTCATTTGAAGTCCATCCCTTTTCTATCAGGAAAGGAGGGCTATGTTTCATATTTATTCTTTTGGATTTTTGATTTATTTTGTGTTGATTATAGAATCTTTTATACTTTTATTTCTCTATCATGTTGCTATCATTGTATAAATTGTTCTCTTTTTCTTTGCGCTTCACTTTGAATCAGTTCATAAAAGTCTTCCTAGTTGTCTCGGAAATTGTCCCTTTCACCACTTCTTAGGAAACAATATTTCACGACATTCATGTACCATAATTTGCCTAGCCATTCCCCAATTAAAGTAGAGTACTTCTTTAATTCCCAGTGTTTGACTAGCACAGAAAGAACTACTACAAATATTTTTGTATGTATGATGACTCTTTAAACATATATAAATTTATTTAGAAGTTTGTGTTCAGTTGAGGATAGAGTTCTCAACACCTAAATAAAGCAGAGTACCTGGCAACGTGTATTCAACGAATCTTATGATCTCCCACCATGATCCTGCTGTGTTCAAAGTTCTTGGGATTGTCTGGAAGCAGGCACTTGATAGATGGCATTCAGCACTTTACCCGCCTGCTCTGTGAATCATATAATTGTTTACTGTGCCAGTCCATTTAACTCACATTTACTCTCATATCTCATACAGACTGTGAATATTTCTTTTTCCTTTCTCTAATGCTAAGGAAACTTATTTTATGTTTTATATTTCCAGGGCTTCAGAAGTCAAATGAGATCCTAATATGAGATATTTTTACCTCTTTGCCTTAGGATAGGGGTGTGTGTGTGTGTGTGTGTGTGTGTGTGTGTGTGTGTACTTATATGTGCATGTATACATGTTGTTTGTGTGGCTTTGTTAGACACTTCAACATGCAAGCTATATTTTGATAGATACCTATTTTCTGTGAGGAAATGTTTAAACTTGTAAATTAACTTATTTTAAATAATAGGGAATGATTTTGCATATTTATCAGAACAGAGATACAAGCAGATTTGAATTAAAAGAGCTTTTTCTAGACCAAATTGCCCTACCTTCCTGGACTTTAAATGAACAGTATGGCATAGTAGAAAAAAATACTGGTCTGGGTGGGAGCCAGGAGGCTTGGGTTCAAGTCCTAATGTTTATACTTACTAGTTGTGTGAGCATGGACAAGTAACTTTGTCCCTTTATTATATAACTTACTTACAACTTGTGTAACTTATTTTCTCACCTGAAAAATAGAAATAGCAATACCTGCATGATCTGTTCCACAGGGAAGCACTTTGTGAACATTCAGTGCTATGCAAATGTAGGTTATGCCTAATAGTATTTGGAGAGTCATTCGGTCTCAACAAAAATAACAATAGCAAACATTCATATATGGCTTTAAGATTTGCAAAGATATATTATCTCATTTGATTTCCAAATAGCCCCTGAAATATGGGTGCTATTATTATTTCCATTTTACACATGAGGAAACTAAGGCCCAGAGAGGATAAGTTACTTGCCTAGGGGGCAATCGCTAGTAAGTGTCTGAGGTAGGATTTGAACTAACGTCTTCCTGTCTTTAAGTGCAGCGTTCTACCCACTATCGCATATCCTATTTATCCTGATACTTCTTAAAAGGGTTTCACAGATTCAGGGAAATTTCATGACATCTGATCTGGGTCTGGAAAATTGATTTAATATTAAGAATTTAGTGACTGTTCAAGGCTTATACATACATTTGTATATGTATGTATGTATGTATACACATGATTAAAATCTATCTGGACTCCAATATTACACACATGTATTGCAAGTGCATTTATATACTTATATGTTTGCATATAAATGTCATGTGTGTACATCATGTACATATACATATATCGAACAAATTTGGCATGAATCTCAAACATTAGATTTTATGTTTTCCCTCTTCTATTTTCTGGATTGTTTAGGAAACAAAAACTATTATCTGTAATAAAGGTCCATAAAACACTAATTGAAGTGTGAAAAATTCTATCCTTTGTACACATTTACACATTTCCCATTACAGTGACATTCTTTTATAGTCTTTTACAGTGCTTAAATCCCCAGAAAAAAGATGTCTCTATCTCACTCTCAATACATATCTATGTACTTTGGCAACAACCAGATGAAGTTAATAGGAAAAAAAGTCTATTCCCATATTTATACTAATAATTATCACTACTTATATAGTAGAGTAATCACTACTTATGAACATTTATGTCTCTCTGATGTGGAAGAAGGAAAGATTTGTCTTTTAGAATAAAAAGAACGCCAAATTGGGCAATAACAAGAGGGTATAGATTTGTCCAGTGTTTTTGAAAATATGATCTGAGCATCTGCATATTCAAAGAAAGTTACAGTGAGTAGCTAGAAATGAAAGCCAAAATATTATAAGCAAATTTAGTGATTTAGGTCCCTGGAGAAGGTGTATGATACTACTTTTCAATTGTGGGAAAATGTATGTTGTGATAATAGCGAAAAGGCATTGCATTATACTTGAAGGGAAAGTAGCACCACAAAAACTTGGCCAATACTCAATGCTTAAGGTTCCTATATAGGCTAATATTGAGTTCTTAGCACTTTCTTCAAAGATGGTTCTTTTCTCTATTGCAAACCCATGATCAGGAATGCCGACACAAAGTGTGAATGAATGCTTAGGTTTTTAGGATGCACCTTGGTTTAATGCCCATACTAACTGAGAAGGGAGCTCTTACAGCTCACTATTTGACTAGGCCATAAGAGAAGTAGGATGATAAATTCAGAAAAATCAATTTCCTCAGTGTTTGTGGGAATTACATGCAAATTGCAGAATAATTCATTAGCAACATAGAAAATTTAATGGATCCAGAAAAACTTTCAAATGTGGGAAAATGTAAGTTGCTATAATGCTTAAAAAAACAACTCTGTATTATACTTAGAGGAAAAGGAACAACACCTAATAAGAATTCTCTTGGTTTGTCTGAATTTTCAAAGAAGTTTCTTGCAAAAGTTAAGAGAAATTAAGCTTAACTAGTGGCATCTGATGTGTAAATACTTCATTTTTACAGATATTGTGGCAGTTTATATGTCTTCATAGAGTATGGCACAACGCTTTCAATGAGAAGCTAAATCTTTTCTACACTATAATTGTTTTCATTTCCATTAAAAGAGAAAGGCACAAATAATAGACAGAATGTGAAGCCATGCAATCTATGTTATGTCAGTAAATCCTTGATGTCTATTAAAACCCCACCTAAACTTGCAATTCCCTTGACAGAGCACGTAGGAAGGCCTTTCTCCATCTGCTGCTTTTGTTGATGAGATGCCAAATGTCTTTATGGATACATCATGGAGAAAGGGATGGAAATGCAATTATAGGAATCATGCTCTTAAAAGCAGCATTTCAGAAAAGGTGAGTAGTTTTATAAGTGCTAGATCACCACGCAAGGATAATTTCACATGATGTTCATTAACAATAAAAAAGAGCTTTATTTGTATTCTTATATAGGTTTGTGCCCAACAGATAATGTATGAAATGTCCATCATCTGTCACTCAATTCCGAGTTGAGTTGCATCTTGTTATTATCTTTGCATTTTTTGTGTTTTAAAAATCCATCACCTTTTAAACTGTTAATATTTTGTATGGAATAGAAATTATTTTTATGTCAATACTCACAAATTATATTAAGTCTGGTTTTACCTTGGAGAATTGAATATAGAGATGTCCAGTACAGAAAAAAACCCAGCTCCAGTTTTGTATGTACCTTCTTATTCATAAAAATTCAATAAGACAATGATATTGATGCTGAAAATTAAAATTCTGGGTCCTAGGTAAATATTTTAGGAATTCTCTCCTCTTGTCGCCTATACCTCATTTCATATTTTAAGAGAAGCTAATCTCTAGCAGAAATTATGATCTCTCTTAACATTGTGGAGGCAGTGTGGGCAGTACTTCCTTCTGGGAGCATGGCATTGTCATTTATATTGGTGATATTAGTTCTAATACCAGGATATTGTTAAGACTTTCAGATTCAGATCACAATTCTGGTTTTGTGTTTTTTGTTTTTGAAATCTTACTGTTATAGCACTAAATTAATATATTTTCTTAGAGATTGGAAATCATAATTATAACCTGTTACTTTTTAAGTCTCATGAGATCAAAATCATCAAGTATAATTATTTTACATTGAAAAATCTTTCTCCTAGCTGTTTCCTTTTCTTAGGATAGTCACTGTGACAAATTAAATTCAGGGCAGCTCCAGATAGCTAGAGCTTCCTTATTTACTACAACTTCTTAAGTAATCATACCCATCTGTTCTTAAAAGCATCAAACTGCTAAGGAAAAAAAAAGCATGTAGGAAAAATAAAATTGTCTTTGAGTCTGTGGGTGATACATTTTCAATGTTCTGGAATATAGGTGTAAATTGAAATAGAATAAAACTCGCAAGAGCAAACAGGGTAAGAATTAAAACATTCTGTCTTTGTTCTTTCATTTCCTTTACTACAGAGTGCAATCAATCCTTTACAACGGGGTTAATACGCTCGCTTCAAACATGCTATTATTCTTTCAAAAGAGCACAATAACTTTATTAGTTATGCTGTCTGCAATCTTTCCAAAGTGACAAGACTGTGTGGGTGTGAGGATCATGAGTAATTCTTGGTGCCCTCTGTTGGAGTATTTTCAGTGTGCACCAACAATAGCATGTAGCAGCGCACAGCTGCAGGTAATTTTAATGGTGGAAGTTCTAATTTTAATTAGTATAATTAACGGAAACAAAAAACAGAGATTTACTCTTTCTGCTCAGTGGTTATTGAATATTCAGATCTCACATCTGCTAACCCACTTCTATTTGAGTGGAGCTAGAGTTGTCTTTCATTTTTTTAGAAGTAGAGCAGTTCTATTGCATTATATAGATTTTTTAAAAAAAAATGCACTCCAGTACTGACAAAGGTCCCAATAACATTAGTGAATAACTTAAAAAAATATTAAATGAGAATAATAGAAAATAGCTATTTGTTCTTATAGAGAAAAATGATAAAAAAAAAACAACCAAAATTTTGAACTTAGAGTTTGAGCACTGAGGCTTTGAAAAATGTGATGTTTACCTTTTCTATATTATCTTCCACTCTTTCCCCAAGAATAAAATCTCTACCTCCAAAAGTCTGACATAGAAAATATACCCCAAGCATTAAAATGTTGATGAAATACTATTCCTTGATCACCTCCTGTGTGTATGGAACCATGCCAGATACTAAAATATTGTAATCTCCCAAGGAACATTATTTCCTCTGGCCAAGTAGGCAAAGTAAAACTGTTGGAAAGGAGTGGTCCATGAAAGACCAGGATGCCATAGTAGAAGTGGGAGGACAGTTAAGTGTTAATCTAACTGTAAAATATGTGGCCAGGCTAAGTGATCTCTTTATGAGGTGCAAATTGGACGAATCAGAAAGGAAACAGTAAGATATGTTGAAGAGTTCTAGTCCAGCCTAGTTGTGAAATTAAAAGGCAGTTTATTAAGACATTTGAAGATGAACTCAGTTTCTGATGGTTTGAATAAAAGCATCATGGAGCTGGAGAAAGGAAAGCTGTGGAAAGCCATGAGAGAGGTAAGGCCGAAGTAAAAACCACCACCACAAAGATCGGGGCCAGGACTCTGGTTGGGAGGCTTCTTGGGACAATTGGGCACAAAGTATACCCAATATAGCAGGAGCCAAGGCTCTGAAATTCCCTGGATTTTGATCCCCAAGGCAGCAATCCTATATCATTTTTCTTTCCTTAAGCTCTTTCATGGGCATGGAATTGGTGAGGTTGTTGACATTTCTCTGTTTTATATATCTCACTTAAATGTTTTGCCAGAACTGAGAAGAACCATCTATACCAGGAAACCCATTTGAACAGGGGTGGGGAACCTGTGGTCTCAAGTCCACATGCTGTCCTCTGAATGCAGGGGAAGAGTGGGGAGCCACCCTTGAGAACTTAGTGGGCCACATGTGGCCTTGAGGCAGCAGATTCTCCACCTTTGCATTTGGGAAAGGAGTTAGTGAAGGGAAAACAGGAGTGTCATTGCTTTAATTCTATTACATTATGAGTTGAGGAATTCTTTTGAATAATTCAGGCTCTAACATTCTTCAGTTTCTTCCCTGAATTGACAGTGAATTCTTGAGAATAATACAGCATGGTGTGTTGGAAAGGATGTGAGATTTGAATCCACAGCACTTGAATTCAAATCTAAGCTCAGCTACTTAACTGTGTCAATGACCTCGGACAAGTTATTTTAAACTGGGTCTCAGTTTTCAACTTGGAAAAACGATGGCGATTTGGATGAGGTGTTCTCTAAGGTTCTCTAAGCTCTAAATTATACATGACCAGAGGTTATTGTGAGATAGCTAGGAAAGGAAGACATAGTAATAAACTGACCTTGGAATTCAATTGCTGAGTTTGAAAAATGGAATTTAAATTCTCCCATACTTCACAAATGATTCCACAGGTAAGAGGGAGATATAAATCATATGCTAGTAAGGAAGATAGATCACAACACATGTAGTTAAGGAAGATATAAGGCAGATTCTCTATTGATGCATATTTCTTTAACATTGCTTTACAAATAATAATATCGAACATTTATATAGCACCTACAATGTTCTAGGCACTGTGCCAAATACTTCACAAATATTAAATCATTTGATCCTCACAAAAACCCTAAGGGGGAGATGCTATTATTAACTCCACTTTATCATTGTTGTCATTCAGTTACTTCAGGGTGTCCCACTCTTCATAACCCCATTTGGGGCTTTCTTGGCAAATATATTGCAATGGTTTTCCATTTTCTTCTCATTTTATAGAAGAGGAAACTGAGGCAAACAGAGTTAAGTGACTTGGCCAGAGTCACACAGCTGGTAAGTATCTGAGGCCAGATTTGAACCCAGGAAGATGAGTCTTCCTTACTGCAGGCCTGCCCCTCTAACCACTGTTCCACCTAGCTGTCTCACGTGATAGATGAGAAAATCAAGGCAAACAGGGGTTAAGCGACTTGCCCCCCCCCTCTCCCCGGTTATACAACTAGTGAGTGTTTGAGGCCAGATTTAAATTCTGTTCTTCCTGACTCCAGGCCCAGTGGTATGGCCTCTGTGCCCCATTATCTACCCTACCTAGTGAAACTTGAATCATTATTTAGACCAAAAATAAGAAAAAATAAAAATACAACCCAAAAACCAATCCCATAGGCTGTTTTGGAAGCTGATGCTTATCCCACCCAAGTCAAAATAAAAATCGTGGAGGTGTCCCAAGATCCAAAAGATCTGGGCCAAGGGCACCCCCAGCTTCAAAGCTTCAGAGAGCGGGGTGGATTGTTGCTCCGGCTGGAAGAGAACCCAATTGGCTTGCCGTTGAACTGCCATGTGGCCCTTATCCTAGGAGGTTCTGGTGTTCCAAGAGTAAGTGCTGTACAGTCACAGCGCCAGCAACTAGACCAGGATTATCTAAAGACTGAGAGGAAGGGAGAGTCCCTGAGAACAAAATAGTAGACTGAAAGATGAGAGGAAGTAAATGAGAACAGAATGTTAACAGATGGAGTAGACTGAAAAAATAAAATCGTGGCACATTCTGTCAATGAATATACAAAGAGTGGAAATATATTTTGTAGAAGAGAGCAAGAACGAGGAAGAAATAGAAGCAGGAAGTGCCTTAATGAGAAATGAGAAAGAAGGAATACACAAATCCCATTTCTTTTAATGTAAAAACAGAGATCAAAAGTAATAGAATAAGCCAAGTATACAAAGGAGTGAGTATAGCCATTAAGTACATAAAGTGGCAATTAAAAATAAATTTTTCCTGCCTTGGCATTTGAATCAAAATAAATCAAAGGTCTGGTTAATGGATAAGCATGCCATCTATTTTTCACTGAAATTCATTTGCAATGAATATAAATAGTGTAGTAGATTGATTTAGATCTGAAAGAAATCAGCTACTTAACAGTAGACATCCAGTACAACGCCCTCATTTTTCAGATGAGGAAACTGAGGCATGGAGAGGTGAAGATTCTATATCAAGGCTATGCAGGATTCAAATTGAGGTCTTCTAAATCTTAATCCAGTGTTCTTTCCCCTGCGCCACATAAGGCAGATAGGTAGTGCAGTGGATGGAGCACCAGTGCAGGAGTCAGAAGGACCTGAGTTTAAATCTCACTTCAGACACCTGACACTCACTACCTGTGTGACCTTGGGCAAGTCACTTAACCCCAATCGCGTCATCCTGATGAATATCTGGTCACTGGATTCAGATGGCTGTGGAGGAGAAGTGAGGCTGGTGACCTGCACAGCCCTCGCTCACTCAAAACAAAGTCAAGTGCAATTATCTGATGGCATGATCTTCTTTGGCAACAAAGGACGAACACACACACACACACACACACACACACACACACACACACACATTATCAGTGCACAGTCTTGAATAAGTATTTAAAAGCCACATACTGTTGCTTGCAGAATCTCAGAAATTCTAGGTTGCTTGATTTCTAAAAATTGGCTTTTCTTGTGAGATAAAAATCCTGAGATTCTTCATAAAAGTGCTTCCTAATGCAAGTAGGCAACGCATAGTTACTGTTAATTCCTTCCCAAGCTTGTTACTTTTTTCAGCTCCTGTGTCATTTTCCCAATTCTGCTTATTCTTATTCTTCTCTCTAAACCTCTGCTCTTACCTCAACCTTCTAAATAATTTTTTTCCAAAAATGGTTAGATCCAGTTTTTTTTTTATTAAGGCTGAGCCTTAATGTGCATTGCCACTGTCTATGCTTGCTAAAGTTGTAATGCCTTTCATCATTCTAGCCTCTTCTTTCTCTCCATATCTTTTGTTAAGAGAAATTAACATCTGCTATAGAAGTCAATAATCATTTCTTCCCCCCCCCCCCCAATAAATTATAACATGAAAAACACAGTGTTTCAGGTCTGCTGCTTAATTTTCTTTCATCCTTGGGAGCATGGAACCATTCTTATTTCAGGTCTATTTTGCCCTCTTTATACTTGTAAAATAATTTTTACCAATAAGATGGGTTTTATGCCTAGGGAGAAGGTAAAGACCTGATGAAAGGTACTAACACAGGAGAAAACTCTTTCTGCCAATGTATATACACACCATATACTCACACTATAATTTTATAGTCTAGGAGGGTTGTGTACAACAGTAAAAGATGAAGCAATTTATATACAGTCAGACTGGGTCAGAGGCAGGGTATGAAGACAAATCTTCCTGGCTTTGAGGCTCCCTCTCTATTTACTATGTCATGATGCTTTTCTGGATCTATGCATTGGCAGAAAATATTTGAGGGGTACCAGGAAGGTCCTTGTCTGCACGTGAGAGAGGAACTAGTCCCTCCCAAACTCACTATAACTCTGGTCTGTTATAGTTCCTGAAATTTTAGCATTAGGAAATCATTCCTTTTGGATTTGAAGGTATTTTAAGTCTATTAAAATGTCAAAAATTCTGGAAAGGGTGAAACTTTTAAGCTATTTTAAACGAACATCTTATTGGCTATTAACTTGCCATTTGTGACAGTTCAGAAAGTAAGCTCTTGGAGTAAGGAGTGAGATACCAGGTAGTAGATGCCTGTAATTGGGGAGGAGTTCAGGGAAAGAGGAGGAGGAAATTGAATGGAGAGTTATTGAGCAAGAACTCTGATAGTTTTGCTGACCTGTTTAATAAGTTAGTACAAACTTCCCTTTGGACATACATAACTCCTCTGGTCAACCTTTCCTCAATATTTCAAATAATTATTCCAACTCAGCATTTACCTTTCAAAAAAATGATTAGTCGGTAACAAATTTCTTAGGGATTGACTTGAGGGTGAAATCTTTTTTTGACTTTGTACTCTTACCTAAACATTTATCTCATTTTTCTTGTTTTGTAAAAATAAATTTTATTGGTATCTTTTCTTTTTTATGTCCCTATATTTTCTAACCATCCCACTATCGCCCCATCTGAAAAAAATCATTCCCTGTAACAAAGAATCAAAAGAAAGAGGGAAAAGTCAGGTCAGGAAAACCAATACAATGTTAGTTTTCTTGAAAATGTAAAAATGCTCTCTATCCACAGTTGCCTACTTCTGCAAAGAAGTAGGGGAGCTTCCTATTCATATCTCTTTTGGGGAGCCGAGCTGAGTCATAAATTCGAGGCATTCAATTTTGATTTCTGTGTTCTTATTCTTTCCCTTTGCATTGTTTTAATTATTGCAAAGTTCATTTTCCTAGTTTTACTTTTTTCACTTTACATAAATTTACCTTAAGTTTTCTCAGGTTTCTCTGTAGTCATCAAATTTTTTGTTTTTTATATCACATATTATTTGGTTAAATTTATTTACCATAACTTTTTGACCATTTCGTGGTTGATGGATACCTCCTTTGTTTCCAGTTATTTGCAACTACAAAAATATTTGCAAAAAATATTTTTATAAATATTTTGTCATATATGGAGGCTGTCTTTTTGTGATTGGATTCTTTGAAGTATAGGTATAGTAGTGAAATCTTTGGGTCAAAGGTGATGGATATTTTAAACATTTTTTTCTGAGAGCTATCACCTCTTTATTGATGAAACTCAATTTTATTTTCATTTTCATGACTTTTCATCCCGCGTCTACTTTTGTGCTAAAGGTAGATGAGATTTGACATCTCTATTCTAAATGGTCTTTGAGAGTAAAATAGATGACCTCTGAGGTCTCTCCCAAATCTAAAATTGTATAATTCACTATGAATGACTATATAATATATGTATATATTGTAAATATTTTGTATATACACACACACTTGTGTGTGTGTCTCATATGACAATATAGGAGATATTTGATCTCTTATGAATTTTACTTCTCTCCAATGAAAATTTTGATTAATACTTTTGTGGGGAGGAGCAGAAGAGCCTGAGTATTTACTTCTTCTGTAGCCTAAATTCTCTATTTCTACTTGCTCTCAATAGGAAGATTGTTGTTGTGTTTGTCCTTTTTTCTTGAAGAGGATATGATATTAAGATGATGATATGACTTGCAGCTAACTTTGTTTTAAGTGAAGGAGGGCTGTGCAAGGTCACCAACCTCACTTTCTTCTCCAGAGCCATCTGGGTCCAGTGGCCTGATATTCATCAGGATGACTGGAGATGGCCCAGGATGCAATGGGAGACCCTGGCCCTTTCAGGCTAAGGTCTTAACACATTCTCACTTTGAGTGAAATACACCCATTCAATGAATAGGCTTCTTTAAGTAGTTATTCAAGGGATGGATCCTTTAGTAAAAAAAAAAAAAGAAAGAAAGAAATTAAAAATCAAGCTGGGAGGAGACCCTTAGGGTTCCTGGGTAAAAGAGAAAGAGTTATTATTTAGTATTTACATTCACTCTATGCTAGGTGGGTGGGGACCTGTTTTCCAGTCTATGACCTCCTAAGTGAATTATGTTTAAGACTTGGTCTTTGAGCAAAAAAATCTAGGCAGGAAAACCCAGAGGAAAAAAAAGTAGTTTTGGTTGTGAAAGTGTACCTTCCCCTGGGTAGAGCACTCAAGGAGAGGAGAGAAGAGGAGAGGAGAGGAGCTGCTACTTACTCACAGGTTGTATTTGTCCTTCATTCTGGAAGAGACCCATGACATCAAGATGATGACATGACTTGCAGTTGACTTTGATTTGAGTGAGGGAGGGCTGTGCAAGGTCACCAACCTTGTTTTCTTCTCCCCAATAGGAGGGTAATTGTTAGCTTAATATCACCATCTTACTCCCTTACAGGAAACATTGCTTATGTAAAAGACCGTCTTGAATAGCAAATAAATCCATTTCCTCAAGCAAAACATTAAGCAAATTTGGGAAAGTTATACAGATTAAAGTAGAATAGTAAAGGAGTTCTTCATCTGGATGATTAAAAAAATTAATTTAACAAAGGACAGAGAACAATCTCACCAAGTAGAAATCTACTCTTTATAATCTAGGAAGTTGCAAACGATAGAAGTCAAGGGGCATGCTGGGGGTAAGATGATTTTTTTTAACTGAATTTCTCTTTTCTTCACTAAATCTCTGTCCTTTATTTTCTTCTCTATCATTTTCAATAGCATTCTGACTCTGTGGCTTGACATTTTATGTCCTTAATATATCATTCTATTTTTCTCTTCAAGAACCTTCTGTTCCATTTCCTTCAAATTATTTCTCTTAAATTTCTACTTTCTCATATTTTCTCGATTTATCCAGTTGTTTCCATCCAGTTAATCCTCTGCCATTGGATAAACCTTTGCATTAACTTATTAGTTTTATTCTTGGTTAAAATTTCTTTATTTCCAAAGTCCCTTATTTATGGTTATTTGGTTAACTTATAAGCTTTATCAAGTTGAATTTAGTGATATTCTTAAGACCCTAGGCTAGGATTTAGAACTGGCATATTTCTTATTGATGATCTAGTTTCTTGCCCAAAGTTACAGTAATACGTCAGGATTCAAACCAGGGAAATTGTAGTCCTGCTATATACTACTTTTGTCCGACTACATCTGAAGTATTGTGTTCAGTTATGGGCAATGTATTTTAGGAAGGAAATTAATAAACTATCCAGATTATGTATATTATCCAGGAGATGATGACCAAGTACTGTTGGATCATGCAATATAAGGATCAATTGAAGAAACTGCATTCTTTTTATCTTGGAAAAGAGAAGTTTTCATAGGTGGTAATGATGTTGGGAGAATAAAGGAACTAACCAATAAGTAATAATTAAGCTCTTATCATGAGTTAAGAAATGCAGATACAAAGACAAATGAAACAGTCCCAGCTCTCACAGAACTTTTCTTCTTCTTCTTCTTCTTCTTCTTCTCCTCTCTCTCTCTCTCTCTCTCTCTCAACTAAACTGTGATTTCATTGGTGTATGGAATTCCCAGATGAAGAAATTCCCTGCACCAGTGCAACTTGACACATATTTTGCAATCTATAATCTAAGAGTTACCTACTACATTTATAGGTTCAGCAATTTGAAAAGGTTTGCATAGCCAGCATGTAAGATTAGGGACCTAAATCTAGTCCTGCTTGACTCTGAGGCCAGGTGGCTATTCAATTCATGCCACTGCAATATATCATCTATATCTATATCTATTCAGCTATAGATATATCATTTACATCTGTTGTTGTTGTGTTCATCCTTTGTTGCCAAAGAAGGACATCAGAGAAATGACTTGCACTTCACTTTGTTTTGAGTGAGGGAGGGCTGTGCAGGTCACCAGCCTCACTTCTCCTCCAGAGCCATCTGAATCCAGTGACCAGATATTCATCAGGATGACTGGAGAAGGCACAGGATGCAATGGGAGACCTTGGCCCCTTTACACCAAGGGCTATTCAGATACTCACTTAGGGTGAGGTAATGTCCATTCAGTGAATAGACCTGTTTAAGGAATAATCAGGGGACGGCCCCTTTAATGAGAAAAAGAAAACAGTTTCTATTGATAACCACTCTTAAGCAAGGAGGGTACAGAAAACAGCCCTTAGACAGGGGCCTAGTGTTGTCCAAACTATGGGCTTCAGAATGCAGTAGGTTTAAGGTTATCAGGAAGGGAAGGGAAGGGAAAGGAGGGAAAGGAAATGAAAGGAAAGGGAAGGGAAGGGAAGGGAGAAATCTAGCCAGTAACCCCCAAGTTAACTGGGCATCCTCCAGTCATCCAAATTTACCTTCCTTTGGAGAGGAGAAGGCAGAGGAGGGGGAGAGAGATAGAAGAGGAGGAGCTGAGTTACCCAGCTAACTGGGTCCCCATTCGGCTACCTGTGTCCACTCACAGATTCTTGTGTTTGTCCTTCCTTGCTGAAGAAGACCATGCCATCAGAGAAATGATGACATGACTTGCACTTGACATTGTTTTGAGTGAGGGAAGGCTGTGCAAAGTCACCAGCCTCACTTCTCCTCCAGAGCCCCATTTACATCTATCTATAAAGCCATATATTGGAATCAGAGTCTGCATTATCTGGGTCCAAGTTTTGTCTCTGATACATATTGGCTGTGTGGCTCCTCAGTCAAAATAAATATGAGATACTTGGAGGAGAAAGGCACTATCACCTGGGGAGATTGGGAAACATTTTGGAAGGTGGTGACTGAGTTAAGCTTTGAAGGTAACCAGGGATACTTAAGAGATGGAGGTATTCTAGCAATGGCTGGAAGACTAGTTTGTTGGGTATATTTTAGAGTCAAGTCAAGTCAACAAGCATTTATTAAGGCCTACTATCTATGTGAAGCCTGTACTAAGCACTGGTGATACATTCAATCTCTAACCTTGAGGAGTTTACAATCTAATGGAGAAGATAAAAAGTATACAAGAAGATATATATGGTACAAACTGGAGATACACTCAGAGAGAAGACACTGGAATTGAAAGGGATCAGGAAATTGTTCTTGCATATTTTTACTAAGATTTCAAGGAAGAGGGGGAGGAGCCAAGATGGTGGAGTAGAAAGATTCACATATGCTAGCTCCGAACCCACAGCCCATAAAATACCTGTAAAGAAGAACTCTCAACAAATTCTGGAGCAGAAGAAGCCACAGAACAATGGCGTGGAGGAGATTTCTGTTCCAGAGAGACCTGAAAAACTGACACCAAAGGTCCCTCGTGCACCAGACCCAGAGCAGAGCCCAGGCCTACCTTGGCCATGCAGCACGGAGAGAAGAAGATTCGAGCAGGCTTCAGGGACAGAATGTCCAGCAGCTGTGCAGGTCCCTCCACCCACAGATGCAAAGGTCAGTGAGAGAGCCGTTTTGGCTGGCTGAGAGGGGAGCAGGGTGTCTCCATAACTCAGGCCCCCTCAGGAGGCAGCAGCAGAGGCAGCAGCAGACAGGGGCTCCCAAAGCAGGCAGAAGCTCGGATTCATTATTGACGGTCTCCACATAAACCCCCTGAGGGAACTGAGCCCTGTGTGGTGGCCTTGCCCCCACCTGATCACCTGAACTTAAACTCACACTGAATAGCAGCCCTGTCCCCACCTGAGCACCTGAATTTAATCTCACATTGAATAGCAGCCCCAACCCTGCTGAAAGCCCTGAGGCATTTGAATCTCAGACCCCAAGCACTAGCTGGGTGGATCTAGAGGCAAGGCAGGGGTGGAGAGGAATCTCAGAAGTCAAGTAACTGGCTGGGAAAATGCCCAGAAAAGGGAAAAAAAATAAGACCATAGAAGGTTACTTTCTTGGGGA